>JAHZTW010000001.1:466396663-466410429 GCA_020283515.1 Alliaria petiolata | reverse complement strand
AAAATTGTTGATGGGCATTCGGTAAAGGTCTGGGTTGATCCGTGGTTGGAAAGTAATGGTCTTCGGGTCCCATTGTTCAAAAATCCTATTATTGACCTCAAATTGAGGGTGTCTGACTTAATAGACGTTAGGTCTCGGGATTGGAGGCTGGATAAGTTAGATGATCTTTTTATCCTAATGATATCAGTACCATTCGGGCCATCAAACCGATTCCAGAAACTCCGGATTACTGGATTTGGAAGCATATCAAAGATGGGGTTTTCTCAGTTAGGTCATCGTATTGGTTAGCATCTTCTTTATCCAACTATGAGGTAGCTAGAGCAGCAGCGGAGCTCCCTTCTTTAAATGGACTAAAGGAGAAAGTTTGGGCTCTTTTGACGGTACCTAAGATAAAAACTTTTATGTGGAGAGTCTTAAGTGATTCTATTCTGGTGGCCTTAAGCTTGGCAAGCAGAGGAGTGAAGGCAGACATGCGATGTCAGGCCTGCGGGGAAGAGGGAGAATCGTCAAATCACTGCCTATTCATTTGCCCCCATTGCCATACAGGTTTGGGCATTTTCTAATTTCCCATTGCCATGGGGTGGTTTCCACATCAATTCGATTTATGTGAATATGCAATATGTCTTCATGATGGGGAAGAATATCATAGTGCCCTCAGAGATTAGGAGGTGTTTTCCTTGGGTTCTCTGGTTTCTCTGGAAGAATAGAAATAAATTGTTGTTTGATGAGGATAGATTCTCGCCGGCAGAAACGGCTCAAAAAATAAGGGAGGAATCTAATCTCAGGTTCTATGCGCAAGAGATTGGCTGCCATGGTGATGTGTTACAGGGGAAAAAAATCAGTCATTTCGCGTAAGGTATGGGTTAAGTCCAAGCCTAACTGGGTTAAATGCAATATTGGAGTGAATTGTTGTAAGAAGAGCAATACTGATGGGGGCTCATGGGTACTTCGAAACCAATCTGGTATATTGCTTATGCACAGCCACAGAGAGTTTGAGGATATCTTCAGCAAAGAGGATGCCTATTTGGTTTGTACATCTTGGGCTATTGAAAGTATGTGGTTCCATTGGAAGGATAACGTCATGTTCGCGATGGAGGACATAGCAGTGGTCAAAGCGTTGCTACGTCCAAAAGCTTGACCATCGTTTTTTTGGGTAACTGCTCGCTTTTTGATTTTGTTAAATCGTCTCAGAAATTGGGAAGTTGAAGTGGCTTCTAGGTCATCCAATAGAGGAGCCTTTCTCATAGACGAAAGTGTTCTTAAGTGTAACCTCTCTCAGTCGTATGTTGCTGTTGGCCTTCCTCAGTGGCTTAGTGAGCTTTTTAGCAGTGAGAAAGCCTCCTCTGTTGGTGTACAGGTTTAAGATTTTCGGTCTTTGTTCGTATTAGAATGTAGGCATTCTTTTGTTGTATATCCAAGGTATTTTATTTTTTGTCCTCACACCTTAAAAGGGTTTTGTGCTCCCTTGTTTTCCTCGTGCTATGTAATCCTTGCTTCGGCGCTCAATATATATTTTGGAAGAAAAAAAAAACATGAGCCTTTATCGAGCCCATATAACTTTATAAAAATCATAATTATTGGAACATGTTTAATAAATTAAAAAAACGGTATGAAGGGAATTAAAAAAATTATTTACATTGTATCATTTTAGTTCAACTAAACTTTTTTTAAAACAATATTAAAAAACTCGGTAGCGTAGTGCGGATATTTACCTACTAATTATAATGAGAATAAGTTAGTTACAATTTAGTGATTTGAGATCGAGAATGCTAATCGTTTAAATTTGCCTATTCAAATACCTGAATAATTTAATTTAGGAATTGCTGAAAAATTCTCTAACACCCGATATTTAGTTTATTGATTTTAATTACTATATTATTTGTTCTCATTTTGTTATTCTAGTTGAAAAAACAGTTCTCTATAAATCAATAATGTTTGGACCAGGAAATTTTATTAATTTATAGAGAGATTAATTTACAGATATATTATTTAGTTGATAAATTAATTTTGAAACTAAAAAAATTAATAATTTATTATCGAGTTATTAATTTATCGAAATATTATTTTATAAAGATTATACTATAATTAAATTTTTACTTGATATAAAAATTGATAATATTTACGAATCTCAAAACTAATATTATTTTCTAATTTTTTTCTCTTTGTATTTTTGACCATTACACTCATTTTTCTTTTCTTTCAACACATTGATTTTTTTCTTTTTTTTTACCATACAATTTCGGAAACACATAAAAACTTTACATAAAACACCAGATTTTGTATTGACCAAAAAATATTTGTTAACTTTTTTGTTATATTTTCCTTTTTGGTAAAAACATTATTTCCCTATACTGATTTCTTATTACATAAATCACAAAATCTTAGGTGCTTATCTAGCAGATAATTTCTTGGTATTACACAATTTAACCGTTGGTAAAACGTTCTATAAAAGTCTCAACTATCAGTGTCTCTCTCTTTCTCGATATTAATGAAATGGATAACCATTATCTATCTAACAGTCGTATATTTTGTTTGGTCAACAATTTATTTTATTTGGCCTTAACATTCTATGAGCGGCTCTTCCTATATGAGGCGGAGAATTCTATATTAATTTATAAAAAAAAAACCTTAGTCGTATATTAGACAGATACTCCTTTATTGGTTAAAGATAACAAAAAGTTTATAAGTCTCAACTCTATCAGCCTCTTTGTGTCATAATAAACATACAAAGAAGTAATAATAATACACAGAAGACATGTCAACAATCAAGAACACTCCTCCGGTTAATGGCGATTCATCATCCTCCATTGTTCGAGCATCCATCGTCCAAGCCTCCACCGTCTATAACGATACTCCCAAAACTATTGGTATTTCATTTTTTTTCCCTATAGCATATTTTGAACCAATCGAAACTCATTGGTAAAGAATTTTCCTTAAATGAAGTCAAAATTTTATCAAATGGTTTACTTGAGTTTGCAGAAAAGGCGGAGAAGTTGATTGCAGAGGCGGCGAGCGGATAGGATCGGAGCTGGTGGTGTTCCCGGAGGCGTTTATCGGTGGCTATCCTCGTGGGTTTAGGTTCGGTATGGGGGTTGGTGTTTTTAACGTTGAAGGTCGTGATGAGTTCAGAAAGTATCATGCTTCTGCCATTCGTGTTCCTGGTTAGAGAAACTTCCATCTTTGCATGCTCTTTATTGCCACTTTCGACTTTCTGTTTTTTTTATCCATAATAATTTGACTTTTCCCTTTTTTCAGAAAATAACTTTAGTTTTAATAGAGTTTAAAACTTACCTCCGCTGTCATATTTGATTAATGATTATAAACTGGGCCCAAAATATATTTTGGTACGAAAAATAATTCCATCTACCACTGACAATTGAATTTCGTTTCATAGTATCTATCTCTAGTGTATATATTTTTGTTTTTTTGTCGTGTATATATATTAATATCTTGTGTATATATTTTTTTTGGGTGAACTAGTATTGCTTAAAAATATATCAGCTTTTATTTAGTATATATAATACCACTGACAATTTAAATTTTATTTACATTTAAACTTAAATTTGAGGGAAAACATGTTTGATTTCAGAGTTCTCTGTTTATGAAACTCTTAGAATGAAATTTGTTGGAACAAAGTATTTGATTAGTGAATGGTGAGCAACAAGTAAACCAAATATTAACTTTCATTCGCAAAAAAAAGTTAGCAAAGTGAATAAACGGTCATAAGTAACTCTTTTTTGCACATTTGTGATGAATCTACAGGCCCGAAGTTGAAAAACTGGCGGAGATGGCTAGGAAAAACAATGTGTACCTTGTAATGGGGGCTATCGAGAAGGATGGGTATACACTCTACTGCACAGCTCTTTTCTTCAGTTCCGAAGGCCAGTTCTTGGGTAAGCACCGTAAAGTCATGCCGACAACTAACGAACGTTGCATTTGGGGTTTTGGGGATGGATCAACCATCCCTGTTTACGACACTCCCATTGGTAAACTTGGTGCTGCTATTTGCTGGGAAAATAGGATGCCTCTCTACAGAACTGCGTTGTATGCAAAAGGTTAGTCTCGAATTCAAGAATATTGTCAAAATATATGGAATTCTAACTTAAACCTAATTGAGTTTAATATATTTTTTCCTATTCTTATTCGAGACAATCTAGGCTTTGATACCATGACAATATTCATAGATTTCCTCTTTTTAGAATTAATTTTTCATTAGTGGAACTGGTCCATTTGTCCCATATATATTGATTAAAGCCCTTTTCTAACCTTCAATGTAACAATTTCGATTTTGGGCTACTAGGAGTTGAGATTTATTGTGCACCTACGGCTGATGATTGCAAAGAATGGCAATCGTCTATGCTTCACATTGCACTCGAGGGTGGTTGTTTCGTGTTGTCGGCCTGCCAGTTTTGCCGGCGTAAAGATTTCCCTGAACATCCTGATTACTTGTTTACCGACTGGCACGATGACCATGAACCTGATTCTATTGTCTCCCATGGCGGTAGTGTCATTATTTCACCATTGGGAAAGGTTCTCGCCGGTCCAAACTTTGAATCAGAGGGCTTCATCACTGCTGATCTTGGTATGTATACTTTTCTTTGATATTTTGCTTAGGCTTTAGTACAGCAAAATAACTTCTTCTTACCTAATCATATCGATAACGTTTTGTTTTTCTCATCCAGATCTTGGTGATATTGCAAGAGCCAAGTTATACTTTGATGTGGTCGGACATTACTCAAGGCCAGAGGTTTTTAACTTGACAGTAAATGAGCACCCAAAGAAACCAGTTACATTCTTGTCGAAGGCGGTGAAAGCAGAGGATGACTCTGAGTCTGAAGTCAAATAATCAAGATTTGAAAGTCGCCATCTTATCCTCTCCATAACTTCTGGAGTTATTATCTGTCATATGTTGGAGACAAGTTCAGAATATTATATTGAATTCTAAACTATATGTTAAGTTTGTTTATCTTTATGTTCAATAATGTAAGAGAACCAATTGGATTTCTTAAGATCTATGTTGTTTGACAAAACCAAGTGGTTCTATTCTCTCGTATTTAAATATTATGAATCTGTTTTGAGTAATCTTGAATCTTGAATCTTCTGCAGCCTTGAAACCATGTAGCCAACTGGTATGAATCAAACTTTGATTTCAGTTATATTTTTGGGATATATACATGGACACGCAAGCTGTATTGAGGAAGAAAAGAAAGCTTTCTTGGAGTTCAAGAAATACATAATCTCACCCCGACTTATTCTCCCTACTTGGACTAATGACACAATGAGTGATTACTGCGGGTGGAAGGGCGTTGAATGCAATCATACAAGCAAGCGAGTGACCAAGATTGCCCTTTGGTGATTTGTACTTCATAGAGGATTATCTACCTTTCTTTGATGCATCCTTTTGAAGAAGTACGAGGTCTAGACTTTAGACTTATACGGTTCAAAATTCAGTGGCTTCTTTGATGTGGAAGGTACACCAGGCATTCCCTAGTGGTTGGTTTAAACATTCCAAAAACCCGAGATAGACTAAATCTTTGTTCATAGTTTCAAAATTCATTAAGATTTTCTCTGTTCCAATCACATAAGACGGCCACCACAAAAGAATATTCGACTACTTGGATACATCATAATTGTCGTCCATTTGAAACGCACAACAAAAAATTATCACCATCCGAATTTAAATCTGATAAAATGTATATTAATAAAAAGAGAAAAAGAAAAAAAAAGTTGGTCGAAGATACTGACCACAGGAGGTCAATTGGTACTAGGATTATAGGCAGCTGTGATGATTTTTGTACTCAAACTATTAAATTATGGCCAATACATACATTAACCAAACATACGTAAGTTAAACCATTAACAATGCTAATAAGGATTGCTGAGTCATCTGATAAAATGTATATTAATGAAAAGAAAAAAAGAAAAGAAAAAGTTGGTCGAAGATACTGACCACAGGAGAACGGTCAATTGGTACTAGGATTATAGGCGTGATGATTTTTGTACTCAAACTATTAAATTATGGCCAATACATACATTAACCAAACATACGTAAGTTAAACCATTAACAATGCTAATACGGATTGCTGAGTCATCTGCTACGTTAGGTGTTAGCTAACTGTCTTAAACTGCCGACTCAGCTGTTATGTCATTCATAATTAAAAAAAATTAAAAATTTTTTAAAAAAAAAAAACTTAAAAGGTGCTTTTTAATTTTAATTATTTTCATCTAAATTTATATTGTTACATTAATCTTAATTATTCAAAAAAACTGTTTTAATCTCAATTTTTATGTTTTGAGTTTTATTTTAATCAAACGAAATAAAATATATAAATATTTTATTTTTTTATTGAACTATCTTTAAAAAAGATATAAATTTCATACTTATGGATATATATATAAACAAGCCAAACCGAACATAACAAATTGTAATTCATCAATATGAATATACAAATTTATATATAAATATGGATTCGAACACTTATGTATTTGGTCGATTTGATTCATGTATCTTAGATTTTGATAGTTTGGATTTTGAAAAAAAGAATCTAACTAGGAGATAAAATTATTTTTGTTTGGTTTAAATTCACAAACTTTGACTAATTCAGTTCAGATGCACACAAATTGGTTTTGATTAGGATAATTTAATATATAAATTTTTATTTTTATATTGATGAATAAGAGTTTGTAATGTTAGGGTTGGTTTGCTAATCTATCCATAGATGAATCTTAAATGTTAGTTCTATGAATAATAAGTTAATTACATATATCATTTCGTTTGATGAAAAACAAATTCAAAACATAAAAAATTAAGATTAATGTAATATTATAAAATTAGAATCAATAACTTTTTTAAATTTTTTTTTTAATTTTTACAAAAAAAATTTTAGTGACGTGACGCTGCCGTGTTGCTAACGTGGCAACTGAGTTTGGCAGTTGTAGAAATTTTTGGCAGTTGTAGATATTTTAGTTGATGTGGCAAATGACTCAGCAATTATATTCACCATTGTTAACTTTTTTTGATTAACGTATGTTTTTGGTCAATATATGCAGAGTTGTTTACGTTTCTGAGCACTTGCCTAGTAATTTTAAGGAGGGCACTTTGCCAAATTGAGGCACTTCATGTGGGCTAGGAGAGGGCAAAAAAACATGTTTAACCTTAATGATTTTTTCTGTTGAAATGGTTATTTATAAAGGTTAATGTATGTAGTAATTGCAGTTTGTAGCAGCTATATTCTCCGGAATAGTGAATTAGTCGTTATGGGCAATGGATTTTATAGAGGAGAATTTTAGTAATTTAGACAAGACTTTGAGTAATTTGATTATTTTAGTGGTGTGTGTTTCGTTGGTTATCGATTTTTTGTGTGTGCAAGAATGTCTTATATGAGCAGTGATTTTGAAGATTCTCTCAACAGTAGGGTTGTCTTGAGAGGGGGCGAGGACTAAAGTGAATCTCGGTGTTATTGATAACTCCATATTTTACATCTTTTTAGCATGCATTTAGTATAGGTTTTTCTCTCTTTTATGCATTTATTCATTAGTTTTTGTCCCATTTCCATTCATATTAGTTTTAGGATAGGCATCGCATATTTTGCATGTTAGGAGTACTTGGCAGGTACTTTTGGAACCTGTGGAGGTTCTATGGAGTTTGGGAGAAGAACTAATGAGCAGCCAAGGCAAGAAGGAGCAAAAGAGAAGACTTCTACAGCCACCAAGGTCAGCCACAACGACCTCATCCTGATATGAAGCAAGACGTTGCTTCAAGATCAATCAACTAAACCGAAATGGACAAGCCGTTGTGGAAAGATCAGCTCGGACGAAGGTCTTCTGGCTCGATTCAGCTTCTGATGTCTTCATAAGCTTTGTATACGATCGAGCTAGCTTTCGTCTGGTGGAAGTATCAAGTCATTACGATCGGCGGTTCGGAAGTTACTGCAGAAACAGTGAGCATCGGTCTGGTCTGCTCGGCAAGCTAGTGTATAACGGGCAAGCATAACGACTTGTGCCCGATGAAGCTTCTGCTGGGAAGATAAGAGCTTGGAGCCAAAATCGGGGTACCATATCGACATGAAGCCGTTGCAGCATAAGTCCAAAGAGCACAAGAGTCCAAGGAAGTTTGCTTTTAGCATTGGATCCCTTTTGTGAGGATAAGGCTCACTAGGGTTTGTGTGGCTCTTCTATAAATACTTAGCCTCTTATCACGAGCTACTCCTCTCTTCCCTCTTTTCCTTTTAGACATTTTTAGTTTTTGCTTAGTTCTCTTTTTATTTTCAAGAACCATGTAAATACTTTTTATTTTAATTTAATTTTTGCACTTCCCTTAATTTATTTCTTCTTGTTCTTGCTTTCTAATCTTGTTTAGCCACACATTCTTCATAGAATTTCGTGGTTATTCATGAATAGAATTTAAATTTAAGCTTTTATTTTGTTCTTGAGTTCAAGAACTTTTCTTTTTGGTTTAAGCTTAACCAAGACTTGTTCTCTAGCATTTCTTGGTAAAGTCTTTGCCTTTATTTATTTCTTGTCATAGATCTTCTCTCTAATCATGCTTAGCTTTTATTTCCTCATGGATCTAGAGGTTAAACACATGAAAAGGGAGTAGATTTCGTGGTTATTAGGATGTGAAAGATTCATGGTGATAGATCTTGATGCTTATGCATTTAATGATCTTAATCCTTTCTTGTTTATTGATCTCTATGCTTAGTCTAGCTTGATCAACTAGTCTAAAGACTATAGGCGGCTTGACATGAACACCACATGCTTGCTTAGCCAAACCCATAAACAAGAGATCTACCTATCCTAGATTAAGACTAACCATCTGTCTAGGGGGATTTCGGCTTTATAGGGTTGGGTATTCTTGCTTGCTATTCTCATGGATCACTACGCGAGAGCGAGGTTAGGTTGTGAGTTAGCAAAGTGACTTCTATCACGAAAGTGGATTAGTCTTGATTAGAAACCCTATGCCTAAGGATTACCATCTAGGACCCAAGGTCTAGATGTTGTTTATAAGCCATCATTGATCGCCCATGTGCATCAAACCTATCAAATATCTCATCCTAAGAACCACTTTTGTCATTAGTTTATTTTAAGTCCAAGCTTGTGTCTAGTTTTGTCTTGTCTAGCTTTCTTCTTTTCTTAGTCTTTGTCTAGGTTGTTAGCTTTTATTTTCTGTTCTCTTTGGTATCATTTAGGATGTTAGATTTCAAAACCTTTTCTATTAGCTTAGCTTAGCATAGTTCTCTATATCTCAAGTGTCATTAGCTTTCCAAGTGGATTGACACCTCAAATACTACAATGACATGTGTGCTTGAGGATTGACCAGAAGGCTAAAAACCTCTGCATCAATTATTAACAATGGAAGTTGGTGTGTAGATGTAAGCGGCTTGGTAAGGTTTGTATTGGTTAGGATTTTTTTGTCAAAGGAGGGAGCGATGGGGGGCAATTTGTGGACAAGCGATTGTGGTCTGTAATTTGCAGGCGAAGAAGCGACGAAGGAGGGGTCTATTTCGATGTCACCGGAGCTCGGATCAGAGAAACGATTTGTGGAGTAAATCGGCATAAAATATTCATCGAGCAAATTTTAATGGTGTGGATAACTAAACGTGTACAGATTAATATTAGCCCAGATGTATATACACAACCACACAGACGTGGATAAGAGAGTGTGGACACGACTTTGTTCATCCATCGACTATTGTCCATGTGTATGGTTGTTTATGGTGGTAGGTCCTTATGGCACTACAAGAAAACAATCGAATTGCGACGGTAATTGGGCGTCGCAAATTTGCGACGGATTTCCGACGACATTGCGACATCTAAAGAAAATCGTCGCAAAGCCGTCGCAAATATGCGACGACAAAATTCGTCGCAAACACGTCGCAGATTGCGACGGTTTTGCGACCTCTTTGCAACGCGGCAACAAGCTGTCGTAAGTCCGTCGCAAATTGCGAGAAATTTGCGACGTAAAATTACCGACGCAAATATTGCAACGGATTTGCGATGTCTTATTTCCGAAGCAATATTTGAGACGGAATTGCGATGGATTTGCGAGGAGGACTTAAGTAGGTACGCCACGTTTTCCACAAGTCTCACCTACCTTCACATGCACGAGTAAATCGTCGCAAAATTGTTGGCAGGCGTCGCAAATCCGTCGCAAAGCATTCGGTCGCCGTCGCAACGCCGTCGCAAGTACAGGAGTTGTCGCAAGTCCGTCGCAATTTATCGTCGCAAATACGTCGCAATTGATAAATGTTTTACCCATTCAAACATAAAAAAAAAAACGAAGAGAGAAAAAAAAAAGTAAAGAAGAGAGAAAAAAAAAATAAGAGTGAAAAAATGTCTTCGAATTACGATGACATCTATGCATTAAGGTCGTGGATGTACAATCAACGAGATCCGGAGAGTGGTGAAGTGACGAAAGAGTATCGGGACGGATTGCGAGGATTCTTTTATCAGGCAACAAACCAACCATTTGCGATAGAACATGGTAAAATATTCTGTCCATGTAGAAAGTGCAAGAATATACCATATATAGAAATTGATACTGTGAAGAGGCATCTATATAATAGAGGATTTATGCCAAACTACTATGTGTGGTTTTCTCATGGGGAAGGTAGTGTTGCTGGAAGTAGTAGTACCGCGGGTCAGGGGTTTGAGCAGCCTAGTAATGATAATTATGATGATGGGTGTAATATATTTGGAAATATTGATCAAGGATATCAACAAGGGAATAGATATCATGATATGGTTGTAGATGCAATGCATGAAGCTCCACCAACCTTATTTGTTGATAATAGTCGGGAAGAACCCAACGCAGATGCTAGACACTTTTATGATATGTTAGACGCTGCAAACCAGCCCATCTACGATGGATGTAGAAAAGGGCAGTCTAAATTATCATTGGCATCTAGAATGATGACAATTAAGAGTGATAATAATGTTAGTGAGAGTGAAATGAATTGATGGGTCGAACTTTTTAAAGAGTATTTGCCAGCAGATAATCTTTCTGCTGAAAATTACTATGAAATACAGAAGTTGGTTTCGGGTCTTGGGTTACCATCAGAAATGATTGATGTATGCATTGATAATTGCATGATTTTCTGGAAAGACGATGATAAGCTGCAAGAATGTCGATTTTGTGGGAAGCCGAGATATCAAGAAACTAGTGGAAGAACTCGTGTCCCGTACCAACGCATGTGGTACTTGCCAATCACTGGTAGATTGAAAAGATTATACCACTCTGAAAGGACTGCGGCAGCAATGAGATGGCATGCGCAACATTCTACAGTGGATGGGGAGGTTACACATCCGTCAGATGCAAAGGCGTGGAAACACTTTCAGACGATACACGTTGACTTTGCTAACGAATGCAGGAATGTCTATCTTGGCTTATGCACTGATGGATTTAGTCCATTTGGTATGTCTGGGAGGCAATATTCTCTATGGCCTGTCATATTGACGCCATACAACCTTCCTCCGGATATGTGCATGCAACGAGAATTTTTGTTCATGAGTATTCTAGTGCCTGGTCCTAAGCATCCGAAGCGAGCACTTGATGTATTCCTGCAACCTTTGATTCATGAGTTGAAACAGCTCTGGTATAATGGTGTTCGCACGTTTGACTACTCCCAGCAGCGGAATTTCAATATGCGTGCGGTGTTAATGTGCACTATAAGTGACTTTCCGGCATATGGAATGTTATCGGGTTGGACTACGCATGGAAGATTATCTTGACCATATTGTATGGATAGGTCAGATGCGTTTCAGCTGAAGAATGGAAGGAAGTCATGTTGGTTTGATTGTCATCGTAGGTTTCTTCCCATGAACCATACATACCGGAAAAATAAGAAGTTGTTTAAGAAGAACAAGGTTGTTCGTTTTCCTCCACCTGTTCATCTTTCAGGAGATACTTTGTTAGAGCAAATTGATGACTACGGTGCTAAGGAAACGTGTCAGCGTGGGGGAAATTGGCACACACCGGCAAACATGCCTGACGGATATAGTGTATCTCACAATTGGCACAAAAAGAATATCTTTTGGGAGCTCCCGTATTGGAAGGATCACCTTTTACGGCACAACCTTGATGTGATGCACATAGAGAAGATTTTTTTTGATAACATCATGAATACAATCTTGAACGTGAAGGGAAAGAGTAAAGACAATTTGAAATCAAGGTTGGACTTGGTCGAAATTTGCGCAAGACCCGAGTTGCATATTACAAGTCAGGGAAAATTACCGATTCCAAACTTTCGAATGTCCGTGGAGGCGAAGCGGACAGTATTCGACTGGGTTGCTTCTGATGTGAAGTTCCCAGATGGATATGTGTCCAAATTCTCTAGATGTATAGAGCAAGGACATAAATTTTCCGGTATGAAGAGCCACGATTGCCATGTTTTCATGCAACGACTGCTACCATTTGCATTAGACGAGCTCTTACCGAAACCAGTTCACGAAGCAATTGCGGGTACGTAAAATAAAAATAATTAAAGAATTCTATAAGTAATATAATTCAGTTAATTAATTGATGATGAATTTGCATGTAGGCATTGGAGCATTTTTCAGAGATCTATGCACGCGAACACTGACTGAGGATGGCATCGCTCAGTTAAAAGAGAATATTCCGGTGTTGCTTTGTAACTTAGAAAAGATTTTTCCACCTTCGTTTTTTGACGTAATGGAACATCTCCCAATCCATCTACCACATGAAGCAGCACTTGGGGGCCCCGTGCAATATCGATGGATGTACCCGTTCGAGCGATACATGGGATATCTTAAAAAAAAGGCCAAAAATCTTGCTAAAGTGGAGGGATCGATCGTTGCTGGAAGTTTGACGGAGGAAACATCTCACTTCACGTCTTACTACTTTAGTCCAACCGTTAGAACCAAAATTACCGCTCCTAGACGATATGACGATGGAGGGGAAGCACCTACGTACCACGTTGACGTCCCAGATATCTTCGCCCAAATAGGCAGACTTGCTGGAAAAGTGAAAGAAGTTTGGTGGGAATATCATGATCATTGTAGGGCGGCGCACAATTACATATTGCGGAATTGTGAGTATGTGCAGACACTAGAGAGGTATAAATTTATGTTTCCTTCATACATAATTATGATTTAATTACCTCCAATTCATATATATATGACGCGGCCCGTGAATTACTGCAGATTATTTGATTCTCAGGTTCGAGAACACTTTCCTGATTTAGAAGAAAAAGATTATGAGAAGTACAACGAACGTGATTTTCTTGGGTGGCTAAAATACTATGTAAGATTAATCAACACTTGTTTTGACTTTGAAATACAGGTTTATTTACAAACACTTAATTAAGAGTTAATTAATATGTAGGTAACGCGTGGATGTTCGACGGAGCCCTTACCACTATGGATGCACGAAATTGTTAACGAACCAATAGCTACGACCATGACTGCTCCAATGTACTTGACTCGTGGGTACATATTTCATACGTATAAACATGGATCGAAGAGGTCAACCGCAAATTATGGAATCCAAGTCAAAGGTGATAACGACTTCTACGGCGTGTTGCAACAAATAATTGAAGTCACATTTCCAGGAGCCATCGGTTTGAAATGTATTTTATTCAAATGCGATTGGTACGATCCGAGTAGTAGAGGGGTCCGCGGAAACAACTTAGGGGTGATTGATGTCAATTCAAACAGACGTTTTGCAAAGTTTGAACCCTTTTGCCTAGCCTCGCAAGCAGATCAAGTCTGTTTCGTTCCATATCCTCGGATTAAGGAAAAACGTGAGA
>JAHZTW010000001.1:466363364-466392794 GCA_020283515.1 Alliaria petiolata | reverse complement strand
AGTTCTCTATATCTCAAGTGTGATTAGCTTCCCAAGTGGATTGACACCTCAAATACTACAATGACATGTGTGTTTGAGGATTGACCAGAAGGCTAAAAACCTCTGCATCAATTATTAACAATGGAAGTTGGTGTGTAGATGTAAGCGGCTTGGTAAGGTTTGTATTGGTTAGGATTTTTTTGTCAAAGGAGGGAGCGATGGGGGGCAATTTGTGGACAAGCGATTGTGGTCTGTAATTTGCAGGCGGAGAAGCGACGAAGGAGGGGTCTATTTCGATGTCACCGGAGCTCGGATCAGAGAAACGATTTGTGGAGTAAATCGGCATAAAATATTCATCGAGCAAATTTTAATGGTGTGGATAACTAAACATGTACAGATTAATATTAGCCCAAAGGACTAGCGGATGTATATGGACAACCACACAGACGTGGATAAGAGAGCGTGGACACGACTTTGTTCATCCATCGACTATTGTCCATGTGTATGGTTGTTTATGGTGGTAGGTCCTTATGGATGATTGTATATAAATAGATGGGATGAAAACAACATTCTGGAAGAATGAACCCACCAGATTGATCCACTCTAAACCCATATCGTGGACGACCAATTGTCGAAGTGTTAGATTCTTCAGATTATTGCAGGTCAGCTTCATTATTTGTTGTTCTCTCTGGTTTGATTCTTCTTATTGAAAGACAAAACCAAGAAACGCTTTTGAAAGAGAGAGTGAACTGAAGTAGATAGAGAGATGAGATGTAGAAACTGATTTTTACATATTTTACACAACATCTTGTGATTGTAGAAGGCACATGGGACTACAAGATCCCTACAATAGACACAATTCCCAAATAATTCAACGTTCAGATTCTCAACAGTGTCCCTAAAAAAATGTGCTCTCCTCTCAAGGTTTTAGTTAGAATCAAATGAAATCAACTAGTTTTTTCTTTGTGTCTCATCTAAAGATTTGAATGGAAGTGCATATCTTTGTTCATGTGAAATTGTTTTTTTCCTTCTGGTGCAGCTTTCGGTGAGCCTCCGTTTCTTGAGGCTGCTTTTGTGCATTGTGCTACAAGATAGCCATTAAAGAAGCTCGAAAAACAGTACCTTCAATTGAATTGCAACATTGGTCCATCTCTATTTAACTGCTTTTGTTGATCTCAAAAAGAGTGAATCTGAAAAAGATAATGTTAATATTTTTTCAGGTTGATCTTGATGGCAATGGAAGAATGGACATAGATGTTTTTTGGAAGAATATTGTAGATCTGTTGATCTGTAGAGCACTATTCGAAGGTCAGAAGTGGAGGTCTTGCTGTTTTTTGGAAGAATTTTGTCTCTGTGGAGGTGAAGTTTTCTAGTAAGAATATTGTAGATCGGTACATACAGATGGGGAAGGGTGACAGCTTTGTGTCATGTATATATGGAGACCCAGCGAACAAGAATATGGCTAGTGTTTGTGAAAGATTATCGAGGACTGGTCTCAACAGGAAAGTCAGCTGGTGCATTTTAGGGGTCTTCAATGATCTATGTCGTAATGGAGAAAATTTGGGAGGTCCGAGATGATCTGCGAAAACTTTTGCGGCTTTTAATGACATGCTTGAGTGCAGTGATATGAAAGAGTTACCCAGCTCATGAAACCCGTTTACTTGGGGTGGGTATAGGGGAGATTTGTGGATCCAGTGAAAGCTTGACAGGTGTTTCGGTAATAAGGCATGGTTCATTGAATTTCCTACTGCAAACCAAACCTTCTTTGGATAAAAGAAGCTCAGATCATAGACCGGTGCTGGTCAGGTTTCTAGTGCAGAAGGAGTTATACAAAGGGAATTTCAAATTCGATAAAAGGTTGTTTAATAAATTTTTGGTCAATGAAGCAGTTATCAGAGCGTGGAACATACCAGTACACGGAGGGATTCTCTCGGTAGCTGTAAGAATAAGAAATTTCCGGAAAGAGCTTAGTAAAAGAGGGAAAATAACTTGAATTCAAGAGAGAAGATTGTTCAGATTCAGGCTGAACTTGAGAGAGAGAGAGAGCAATCTGCTTCTTCTCCTATCATTCAGAGGGTGTGGGATCTAAAAAGAAATCTTGTTCTTGCTTACCATTAAGAAGAATCTTTCTGGAGTCAAAAAAGTAGGGAATCGTGGCTCAAAGAAGGAGACCTTAATACTAAGTCTTATCATGATGCAGTTAAGATCAATCGGGGTAGAAAGGGTCTTCAGACACTGTTGGATGTGAATGGTAATCCTCATAGAGCTGAGGCATCAAAAGGTGAGATTGCGTCGTACTTCAATTCCCTATTTAAATCGTCCAAGCCTAGTTCTTTTGATGGTATTTTTGCTGATCTCGAACCAAGAGTATCCTCTAGCATGAATGACGCTCTCACAAAACCAGTCTCAGACGAAGAAATTTACAATGATGTATTTGCCATTAAAGCTGCAAGCGCTCCTGAGGCAGACGTAATGATAGGGTTCTTTTTCCAAAAGTACTAGGATATTATTTGAAATCAGGTTTCCAAAGAGGTTAAAGATTTCTTTCTCAAAGGTTCTTTCCCTATTGAGTGGAACTACACCCTACTCTGCCTCCTTCCCAAGGTTCCTAGAGCAGAAAAGATGAGTGATCTACGACCAATCATCTTATGCTCGGTTTTTTACAAAATTATTATCAACATTATTGTCAAGAGACTTAAACCATTCCTGGCAAAGGTGGTTTCGCCTGCCCAGTCAGCCTTTGTGCCGGAAAGGTTAATTACCGATAACATTCTAGTTGCTCACGAGCTAGTTCATGGACTGAAAACTCATCCATTGATCTCGGCTGAGTTCATGGCTCTGAAGAGTGATATGTCTAAAGCCTATGATAGGGTGGAATGGTCCTACGTGGAGTGCTTACTTAAGGATCTACACGATCATGGAATGCGATGCATCTGAAGAAATACTACTACTAAGACACTTGTCACAAAAACACGAACTACGGGGCGGTTTGATCCTCGAAAGAGGTACGTAGGCAGCTTGTCTCATGACGAGTTTAACTGCCCCCCCCTCTCTAAAAAATGGGGGGGAGTGGAGTACGTATATTCATATACTCCCACGCTATGTAAACCAAAAATATTCTTGAATAAAAGTTTACTTAGCTCTTTCCACCAACTCTTATCACTCCGTTTGCTGTTGGCCACAGTATACGAACACCCACATCCCAAACGAGATCTCAACCTTCACATTTGTTACGAATCATAAGGTTCTCTACATCCTCCATAGATTTCAGCGCGCTATATAAATCAAACCGAGTATACCTCGGTCCAATATCTCTTAGGTATACCCCGAGAGATATTCTGACGGTTGTTCTCGAAATGGGCACACAAATCCCAACCTAGAAGAACACCTAAACCCCAACTCTTACGCAACGTTAGTCATCGATATCTCGGGAACTTTGTACCACTCGAGTGCTTAACGCCTGGGTACGAGATAACTAAACATGTTCGACCAAAACCCGATAAACCGCTCAACCTTGAGCAGCGTCGGTCCACATCAAGGCTTAGAAGAATACTAATTCGCCTCGGTCTAAGAAACAATTCTTCCAAACACGCCCGAACCACCAAACTCCACAATAACGGAGATTACGACATCTCGCTCGTTACATAGCAAAGCTAGCGAGCTCGGCAAGCTACGATTGCTTCGCCAACGACTCATTTATTAGTCTTAAATCGAAAGCATCACTAAAAGCGTAAAGCAAAATAATTTATAAAACGCCAAACTCGCACGAATAATGTTGTGGATAAAGCTGTCCAGGCATCTTTGTTCAAACATAAAAGCAAAAAAAAAGGGAGGGAAATAGAGGAGAGAAGAGAAAAAAGGTAAATTAAGCGTCCACGACGCCAGGCTCGACAGTATCGGCCGCGTCATACTTGACCTCATCCTCGGCGACATCCTTCGAAGGAGGCTCGGTGGATCTCTTCTCGGACAGCATCTCTTCTACCCGTGGAGTGTTGGCATTTGTCCCAGCCGGGTGCGCGACTCCGATTATCGACGCTGAAACCTCAAGCGTCTCCCCGCCCGGAAGGTTCGGCAATAAGACAGACGGCATGGGTGAAAACTTCAGATCATCACAAAGATCCGAGGCGAGTTGCTCGAACTCTTCGTAATCGCTTTCCAGGCCGGCCTTGCACCCGTTCAGCCTCGTTCTCTCCCCCTCCATAGTAGGCGGGTCGGGACCTTCAAGAGCATCGATGAACTGGAGATTCCCATCGATCTCGGCCAAATCGGCAACCTTATCCCGAGCTTCTCCCTTGAGCAGAACAACCTTGGCCTCGGCGCGCAGAACCCTTTCCTGATATTTACCAGCAAGCTCGCGCCTCGCCTCTTCGCGCGCTATCTCAAGGTTTGCGTCGCGTATCTCCCTCTCGGACAGAACTTGCCGGTTAAGGCCAGCCAGTTCGGCCTCCAATTGAGTGTTTTGATCCAGGAGACAGGACATCTTTTTCTCCGCCTTGTCGCGCTGACGCTTGAAAATGTCCCTTTCGGCCTGAAGGACCGTGTAGCGGTCCGCGAACTCCTCCTGTTTGAGGGCATGATTTGCTTCCGCTTCCTTGAGCTTCGTCTTCATGATAGCGGCGGCACCGCGGGCATTGTCGACCCGTCTCTTGTCGTCCCAGGAATCCTTCTCATACTCGTGTATGATCTCGTTGGCTGCGGCAGCGAACTACACAAAGGAAATTGAAAAGCATGAGTGTAGAACGGAACGCAAAGGGGGAAAGGATGACTGCCCAGATTAACAACGAATCATACCTTAATCCCTTTGAGAGCCATGTTCGCATATTTCTTCCGCTTCGCAAGAGTGTCCGGGGGAGGAAAAGAGCTGCCCGGGGCGAGGATCCTAGAGAAAAAAGTAGACGCGACCTCGGGATCGTTGTAGGTCACCACGGTGATCTTGAGATCAGCCTCGGGAATTTCCACGTGATCATGCGTCGCCAGAGCCTGCTTGGAGGTTTTCGATTTCTTGGCCTCGGGTGCAACGGCAGCCTCGGCGGCGGATCTCTTCCCAGCTTTCTTCTCCTTCTTGGCCGCAGCCTTGTCACCGCCGCGGTGCCGAGAAAGGGACGACCCATCGGGCCTCGTCCCAGATCGAAGCCCATAAACTATCTTTTTAGACCCGCTCGGGGCCTTCTGTTTAGGGACAGAAGTCTCCTTCGGGCTCGGACCGCCCATCGCCACATTCTCCTCGGGAACCTTCTCCGCATGAACGAGCTCGAGGACATCTTGTGCATCCTTCTGCTCGGGAATAGATCCCTGAGGAACCGAACTTTTCTTCTCCTTCTTCTCGGCGACCCTCCTCGCATCGAATTCTTGCCTCTCACGAAGCGTCATCCTCTTCGCCATTTTTATCCGAGTGTCTTCGGATACGCTAGAAGAATCAGAGTCGCCCGCTCGAGTCCTCAAGGACCAAGTCACCTCGGGGCGAAGAACGTTGCGCACTCGGCTCACCTCGGAGGGNAAAGGTAAATTAAGCGTCCACGACGCCAGGCTCGACAGTATCGGCCGCGTCATACTTGACCTCATCCTCGGCGACATCCTTCGAAGGAGGCTCGGTGGATCTCTTCTCGGACAGCATCTCTTCTACCCGTGGAGTGTTGGCATTTGTCCCAGCCGGGTGCGCGACTCCGATTATCGACGCTGAAACCTCAAGCGTCTCCCCGCCCGGAAGGTTCGGCAATAAGACAGACGGCATGGGTGAAAACTTCAGATCATCACAAAGATCCGAGGCGAGTTGCTCGAACTCTTCGTAATCGCTTTCCAGGCCGGCCTTGCACCCGTTCAGCCTCGTTCTCTCCCCCTCCATAGTAGGCGGGTCGGGACCTTCAAGAGCATCGATGAACTGGAGATTCCCATCGATCTCGGCCAAATCGGCAACCTTATCCCGAGCTTCTCCCTTGAGCAGAACAACCTTGGCCTCGGCGCGCAGAACCCTTTCCTGATATTTACCAGCAAGCTCGCGCCTCGCCTCTTCGCGCGCTATCTCAAGGTTTGCGTCGCGTATCTCCCTCTCGGACAGAACTTGCCGGTTAAGGCCAGCCAGTTCGGCCTCCAATTGAGTGTTTTGATCCAGGAGACAGGACATCTTTTTCTCCGCCTTGTCGCGCTGACGCTTGAAAATGTCCCTTTCGGCCTGAAGGACCGTGTAGCGGTCCGCGAACTCCTCCTGTTTGAGGGCATGATTTGCTTCCGCTTCCTTGAGCTTCGTCTTCATGATAGCGGCGGCACCGCGGGCATTGTCGACCCGTCTCTTGTCGTCCCAGGAATCCTTCTCATACTCGTGTATGATCTCGTTGGCTGCGGCAGCGAACTACACAAAGGAAATTGAAAAGCATGAGTGTAGAACGGAACGCAAAGGGGGAAAGGATGACTGCCCAGATTAACAACGAATCATACCTTAATCCCTTTGAGAGCCATGTTCGCATATTTCTTCCGCTTCGCAAGAGTGTCCGGGGGAGGAAAAGAGCTGCCCGGGGCGAGGATCCTAGAGAAAAAAGTAGACGCGACCTCGGGATCGTTGTAGGTCACCACGGTGATCTTGAGATCAGCCTCGGGAATTTCCACGTGATCATGCGTCGCCAGAGCCTGCTTGGAGGTTTTCGATTTCTTGGCCTCGGGTGCAACGGCAGCCTCGGCGGCGGATCTCTTCCCAGCTTTCTTCTCCTTCTTGGCCGCAGCCTTGTCACCGCCGCGGTGCCGAGAAAGGGACGACCCATCGGGCCTCGTCCCAGATCGAAGCCCATAAACTATCTTTTTAGACCCGCTCGGGGCCTTCTGTTTAGGGAC
Organism: Alliaria petiolata; assembly: GCA_020283515.1. Classification (NCBI taxonomy): domain Eukaryota; kingdom Viridiplantae; phylum Streptophyta; class Magnoliopsida; order Brassicales; family Brassicaceae; genus Alliaria; species Alliaria petiolata. The sequence continues at coordinate 466,385,993 of JAHZTW010000001.1, read as the reverse complement.
AGAAGTCTCCTTCGGGCTCGGACCGCCCATCGCCACATTCTCCTCGGGAACCTTCTCCGCATGAACGAGCTCGAGGACATCTTGTGCATCCTTCTGCTCGGGAATAGATCCCTGAGGAACCGAACTTTTCTTCTCCTTCTTCTCGGCGACCCTCCTCGCATCGAATTCTTGCCTCTCACGAAGCGTCATCCTCTTCGCCATTTTTATCCGAGTGTCTTCGGATACGCTAGAAGAATCAGAGTCGCCCGCTCGAGTCCTCAAGGACCAAGTCACCTCGGGGCGAAGAACGTTGCGCACTCGGCTCACCTCGGAGGGGAAAGATCGGAACGCTCGTCGCGCCTCGGGAGGTGAAACAAGAGACACTTCGGGATCTGTTCGGACTCATTTCGAGAACCGTCTCGGTTCGGGAACCGGAGCACGAAGGCACTGCATTCGCCCCGGATATCACTGAAGGAATTTAGTGCGTTTTAACTCTTTAAGACTGTCAAATTCCTATTGCCACAAGATCATGCTTATTGAATCTATGTCCTCAGATCAGGGATTTACCTGGTGATTAGCAGCGGAATGAGTAGGTAAAACGAGATCTGGAGCGCCTCAGATGCTGCGCCTCTATAGCTAGTCCACACGCACACAAGACTGGATCAGGGATGCTAGTGCCTCTGGGAGCTTCTGAGTTTCTTACTTGACGGCTAGGGCAAGTTGCTTATTTGATTTCGTGGCTCTGACTTGTATATATAGGAGTCAAGCACGAAATCCCATAAACCCTCGGATTAACCGGTTTAAATTCAGTCATTAATTTAAACCCGGTATCATTAATCCCGAGTGGTGTCGATCGACACCAATAGGTGTGTCGATCGACACCCTCATATAAACTCAATATCAACGTGTGACAATCACACATTGATGAGATCATTACTTTAATGATCATTCCCAGTATTCGTTATCCAGTTTGCTTAGGTGTGTGACCCTATAGGATCATATGATGCTGGCAATGAGTTCACAACTCATAAGTTATAAGCGGCTTCTAGCAAAGCATTATAATTACCCAGCATCACATGATAGTCTTATCTCGACTTCACAACTATATCAGAGTGTATACAAGTATGATCTCCAGGACATTCCCTTCAATCTCCCACTTGTACTTGAATCAACTTATTCCAATAATCCCTTTGTCTCTATATCTCGATTCAGCATAAGGCAAGAGCTCGTGTCATCCATATAAAGCCAAATCATGTTTATCGAACTCTGATTTGTACTGATAAAAACAAACGACTGACTTTCAGCTTTCGAGTGTGGCCACACTTTCCCTCAGTACCAAATCTTCGATAGGCCCAGAGATATTTATCTCCCGTTATATGGGAGGGACAAATTCCATCTTGTTCCATCCCCTGTTCCCTACGCACTTCATGATATGTCCAATCAATGTCTTAATAGTCACCAGTTACGGCTGACGTTTGACAAAGTCAAAGCAGACCAATTCATATGCAGGAAATCATGATGAACTCAGGTCTAAAGACTATACTCTATAGTCGTAATGAGAGACTCATATGACACTCATATAACAATCTTGTTGAGTTCTCATTGGCGGGTCATGTCCGATATTGTGTTCTCAACACATATCTATGTGATTGACTTTGATACCCCTATCAATGACACCATAAAACTTGGTCATCAGTCACATCACATACTAATCTTACGCGGTCATTAATGTCCCAATTTAATGACCTTCGACCAGGGACCTTAATAATTTATGATACTTAGAACTTATAGAGTTTCATGATCAAATCACGCATTTGATGACCTATAAGAATGTCTCAAATTATTTTTGGGACTATTATTTAATTATCTAATTATGCAATTATATAATACTGAAATAATCTTATTTTATAAAACATAACCCAAGTATGTTTACATGAACACCAAAACAAAATAAATAACTCCCACTCAAACTAAGATTACTGCTCAAGAAATCTAATTCCCATTGCAGCAACATGACTCTCATGCTTAGGTCGTGGGAGTGGCTTGGTCAGAGGATCAGCAACATTATCGTCCGTCGGAACTTTGCTGACTCTCACATCACCTCTCTCGATGATCTCTCGTATCAAATGATATCTTCTCTCGATGTGTTTGGACTTCTGGTGTGATCTGGTTTCCTTTGCTTGAGCTATGGCCCCATTGTTGTCACACAGCAATGCCACAGTCTCAGATATGCTAGGAATCACACCAAGTTCAATGATGAACTTTATGATCCAAACAGCCTCCTTTGCCGCTTCTGAAGCAGCAATGTACTCAGCTTCGGTCGTGGAATCCGCCACGGTGCTCTGCGTGGACCTCTTCCAACTAACTGCACCGCCATTCAGACAGAAGACATAACCAGATTGAGATCGGGAGTCGTTTCTGTCCGTTTGGAAACTAGCGTCAGTGTATCCACTCAGCACAAGCTCATCACATCCACCGTACACCAAGAACTTATCCTTAGTATTTCTCAAATACTTCAGAATTGTCTTGACGGCAGCCCAGTGATTCTCACCGGGATCAGATTGGTATCGGCTCGTCATGCTCAAAGCACAAGCGACATCCGGACGTGTACATAGCATGGCATACATGATAGATCTTATTGCAGAAGCATAAGGAATCCTACCTATTCGCTCTCGCTCCGCAGGTGTCGAAGGACACTGCTTCTTGCTGAGAGTGATGCCATGTGACATCGGAAGCAAGCCCTTCTTGGAATCATGCATATTGAACCTGTGTAAGACCTTATCGATATAAGTGTCCTGACAGAGTCCAATTAGCCTCTTCGATCTATCTCTATAGATTCTTATTCCAAGAATGTATGCGGCTTCTCCCATATCCTTCATCGAGAAGCAACTTCCAAGCCAAGTCTTTACAGACTGAAGCAATGGAATGTCGTTTCCAATAAGGAGTATGTCATCTACGTATAGTACGAGAAATGCAACTGCGCTCCCTTTAGTCTTCTTGTAAACGCATGGTTCCTCTTCGTTCTTGATGAAGTCAAACATTTTGACCGCTTCATCAAAACGAAGGTTCCAACTCCGAGATGCTTGCTTCAATCCATAAATGGATTTATGAAGCTTGCATACCTTCCCAGCGTTTTTAGGGTCTGTGAAACCTGGAGGTTGTGTCATGTACACATCCTCCTCCAGAATCCCGTTAAGGAAAGCTGTTTTCACATCCATCTGCCAAATCTCATAGTCATGATGAGCAGCAGTCGCTAGGAGAATCCGAATAGATTTAAGCATGGCGACTGGGGAATAGGTTTCGTCATAGTCAATACCATGAACTTGTTTGAAACCTTTTGCCACCAATCTAGCTTTATAAATCTGAACGTTTCCATTCACATCGATCTTCTTCTTGAAGACCCATTTACACTCGATGGCTTTTACACCATCAGGTAAATCAACCAAAGTCCATACTTGGTTCTGTGACATGGAACCCATTTCGGATCCAGCGGCCTCAAGCCACTTTTCGGAGTCAGGGCCCATCATGGCTTCTTCGAAGTTCGCAGGTTCATCGCTGTCAATGATCAACAGATCATGGCAGTGAGTTACGAGAAATCCATATCTCTCGACCTCGTTGCGAATCCTTTCGGATCTGCGAACTACAGGCACCACAGGTGTTGGTTCCACAACCTCTTGTGAATCCAACGGCTGTGTTGGTTCCACAACCTCTTGTGAACCCAACGGCTGCTCTTCCTCATTAGGTTGAGTAGCGTCCTGTGATTCTCGAATCTCTTCGAGTTGTACTTTACTCCCACTGTCTTTCTTGGAAAGAAATTCTCTCTCAAGAAAGACACCATTCCGAGCAACAAACACTTTGTTCTCGGATCGGTTGTAGAAATAGTACGCCTTGGTTTCCTTAGGGTAACCTACGAAGTAGCACTTATCAGATTTGGGTGCAAGCTTATCAGTTATCAATCGCTTGACGTAAACTTCACAACCCCAAATTTTAAGAAAAGACAGACTTGGAACTTTTCCAGTCCATATCTCATATGGAGTCTTTTCAACTGATTTAGATGGAACTCTGTTCAGCATAAACGCAGACGTTTCAAGAGCGTATCCCCAGAAGGATAACGGTAGATCCACATGACTCATCATCGATCGGACCATATCCAATAAAGTTCGATTCCTCCTCTCAGATACACCGTTCCATTGAGGTGTTCCAGGAGGAGTAAGTTGTGAAACGATTCCACAATCCTTAAGATGATCATCGAACTCTTGGCTCAAGTACTCACCTCCACGATCAGATCGAAGAGCTTTGATACTTTTGCCAAGTTGGTTCTGTACTTCATTTTGGAACTCCTTGAACTTTTCAAAGGATTCCGACTTATGTTTCATAAGATAAACATAGCCATATCTACTGAAATCATCAGTAAATGTAATGAAGTACCTAAAGTTTCCTCTAGCACTTATGCTCATTGGGCCACATACATCTGTATGTACAAGGCCCAACAAGTCACTGGCCCTTTCATTTCTCTTATTGAAAGGGGTTTTAGTCATTTTGCCCATTAAGCAGGATTCACATTTTTCAAATGATTCATAATCAAATGAGTCTAAAAGCCCATCTCGATGGAGCTTTTGAATCCTCTTCTCATTAATGTGGCCCAAACGACAATGCCAGAGAAAGGTCGGGTTTGAGTCATTAGTTTTAAACCGTTTGTTAATTATGTTATAGACCGGCGTTGATTGGTTGAGAATATAAAGCCCATTCTCTAATGGGGCGCTACCATAGAACATATTATTTCGAATGAAAGAGCAACATTTGTTCTTAATCGAAAATTCAAAACCATTCATGTCTAAAACAGAAATAGAAATGATATTCCTGCTTATCGCAGGTACATAGTAGCAATTCTCCAACTCTAAAATCATGCCAGAAGGCAAAGACAAATGATAAGTTCCTACGGCTAATGCAGCAACTCTTGCTCCATTTCCAACTCGCAGGTCCACTTGTCCTTTCTTCAGCGTTCTACTGCTGCGCAGGTCCTGCATATTAGTACAAATATGAGCACCACAGCCGGTATCCAATACCCAAGAATTAGAACCTGAATATGAAGCAACATTTACTTCTATAACATAAATACCTTTAGATGTCGTCTCATACGACTTCTTCAGGTTCTTCAGACCTTCCAGGAATTCTTTGCAATTCCTCCTCCAATGCCCCGGTTTCTTGCAGTAAAGACAAATGTCAGCATCAGTGGGGCCACGTTTGGGCTTGGAACTCGGCTCAGGCTTGTCCTGATTCTCAACCTGGATAGTCTTGGCCTTTCCTTTGCCTTTAGCGGGTTTCTTAAACCCTTTACCCTTCTGTACCATAAGTACTTCAGGTTTGGCCTTCTTGATGTTGGGCTCTGCCGTCTTGAGCATGCCGTGCAGCTCAGTCAGGGACTTCGTCAGGTTGTTCTTATTGTAGTTTAGAACAAACTGATCGAAGCTAGACGGCAAGGATTGCAGGATGATGTCTGTAGCCAACTCTTGGCTAAGGGGAGAGTCCAATCGAGCCAGGTTATCAATATAACCCATCATCTTTATGACATGAGGACTCACTGGACTGTCCTTAGACAACTTGCACTCAATGAGAGACCTGACCGTCTGGTACCTCTCAGTGCGAGCCTGCTCCTGAAACATAGATTTCGGGGTTGTGATCATCTCGATCGGTGACCCCGCGTTCTCGAACTGCTTCTGCAGCTCCGAGTTCATCGTGGCCAGCATCAGACAAATCACATTTGTCACATCATCCGAATGCTTTTCCCACTTGTCCTTTTCATTACTGGGAGCATTGGATCTCGGCTTATCAGGAAGAGGCCTTTCAAGGACATAGTCCTTCTTTTCCTGTCTGAGAACTATTCTCAGGTTCTGATACCATTCCAAGAAGTTGGATCCTTTCAGTTTTTCCTTCTCAAGGACGGATCTCAACGAGAATGAGTTTGTGTTGATGGTTGACATAGCTGAATCAAGAAAAGAAGAGAGTTTAATTAGTTTTGATGTTTCAAAGGATGAGAAATCTTAACAATTAAGAAGACTCACATTATATTCTAAGTCTATTTTCCTCAATTAGAATATAATGATCCAAGATCCATATTTCACTGAAATCTGAGTGAGTTTTGGCTCATCGCCCAGACTTCAGCTATTTAGGTAAGCAACTCGTTTGCTAATCATATCCAATATGACTCTTGTCTCGGATTGATATCATATATCAAAACCGATCATGTGTCTCCAGGCCCAAAACCATTTTGATAGCCCAGTCAAACAAACCAATCTTTGAGTCATGTAGTACCACGATTACCACCTGTTGTACTCGTGTAATTGTGAATGCCTTGCTTTGGCAAGCCCATCACACAACAAAATAAGACTTGGCAGTTGACAAGAATTGGGAAGACTTAAATGCTTGATATTATGTTTGAGGAACGAAACATGTATCTCAACACATATCATATATGTATTTGAGAAAGATTATAATTAATATTCTCTCAAAAAAAAAACTTTTAATCTAATTAAGTTGATTAAGTTTGGAACGCCGAATCTGTTCTAATGTCGATCGACACAACACCTTGTGTCGATCGACAACACATGATTCGAAATTGCGTGAAACCTTTTCTGATCGATGTAATCGCGGTTAAATATCTAACCCGATTAAACCAATCAATTTCGGTTCAATCCAATTGAACCGGTCTCGGTTTAACGCTTGTGTCGATCGACACAACCCTTGTGTCGGTCGACACCAGCTAACCGGTTTAACCGTGATGAAATCGATTAATTCGGATTAGTCCGATCGCATCAATCTGGTTCAATCCAATTGAACCGACGGCGATCGACGCGTGTCGATCGACACAACCCTTGTATCGATCGACACAGCGATTTCCGGAACGTCGATCAATAGATCGACACTTACTGTTTTACGCTGCGTATAAAGCCCGTGTCGATCGACACACGCTTGGTGTCGATCGACACAGCCGCGCAGAAAACCTAATTTTCTCTTTTTTTATCAAAACGATTTTGACATAACAGATCTAACATGCAACTTCTAATGATTTCAAAACTCAAATTCGAATTCATTACACATGAACATCATGTTACAGATTCAATTAAACATATGGCTCTGCTACCACTGAAGGAATTTTGTGGGTTTTAACTCTTTAAGACTGTCAAATTCCTATTGCCACAAGATCATGCTTATTGAATCTATGTCCTCAGATCAGGGATTTACCTGGTGATTAGCAGCGGAATGAGTAGGTAAAACGAGATCTGGAGCGCCTCAGATGATGCGCCTCTATAGCTAGTCCACACGCACACAAGACTGGATCAGGGATGCTAGTGCCTCTGGGAGCTTCTGAGTTTCTTACTTGACGGCTAGGGCAAGTTCCTTGGTTACTTCTTAGTGATTTCGTGGCTCTGACTTACATATATAGGAGTCAAGCACGAAATCCCATAAACCCTTGGATTAACCGGTTTAAATTCAGTCATAAAATTAAACCCGGTATCATTAATCCCGAGTAGTGTCGATCGACACCAATAGGCTGTGTCGATCGACACTCTCATGTAAACTCAATATCAACGTGTAACAATTACACATTGATGAGATCATTACTTTAATGATCATTCCTAGCATTTGTTATCCAGTTTGCTTAGGTGTGTGACCCTATAGGATCATATGATGTTGGCAATGAGTTCACAACTCATAAGTTATAAGCGGCTTCTAGAAAAGCATTATAATTACCCAGCATCACATGATAGTCTTATCTCGACTTCACAACTATATCAGAGTGTATACAAGTATGATCTACAGGACATTTCCTTCAATCACTTCGGTTCGGAGACTCGATGAAGACATTGAAGATTAATCCTTGCCTCGGGGATCGCTTGAAGATGGATCGGAAAACTCGAAAAAAAACAGCCGGAATACTTGAAGATCAAACGGAGAACTAAGGCGGATGACGGCGGCGCGGAAGAAATCTGAAGAACCCTAATCGAAGTCCAAACATAAACGAGAGAGAGAGGGGAGAGAGGAAAAGAAACCAACCTTAAGAATTTTTGAGGAATGAAGATAGTAAGAGAATCAAGAGGAGATCTCAGTGTTTTATAAACGAGCTAGTGCATCGCCTCGGGAACACGCGAGACGATTCCACTTCCCAAGGCGAGCTCGAAACTGATAAACGGATAATGGGCCTCAAGAGATAATTGTAGGCCCAAGTTCGATAATGTTGGCCCAAAACCGAGGGCCCAGACAAGAAAGAAGAATCTTAAAATTTCCTAAGTGTCAAACGCTCCGAGGTGAATGATTCCCGCGGGAAAAAGCCAAGGCGAAAGCCCGGTACAACAACAACACTACCTCGGTCGCGGATAACACGCTTCGGCGAATGAGTTGAGCGCCGAGCAGAAGAATCAGCATCTCGTCGACAAGTTTCACACCTCGCCTCGGCAGATAAGTTCACCTTGGCAAGAAGTCAAGGGCCGAGCCAATCGCTTGAAAACGTTTCGGCAATAGGTAACACATTTCGGCGATAAGTGTTCACCTTGGCAACAAAGCTTTGCATCTCGGCTTATATATAAAAAAAATGCTCGCCTCGGCACTTGAGCAGAGAACACTTCGGTATCGAGCAAAACACCTCGGCATTTGATAAGAAACATTTCGGCGTCAAGCCATTCGCCTCGGCGCTCGAGTACGAAACACCTCGACACAACGTTATTCGCTTCGTCTTTTAATCAGAACGTTCCGGAAATGAAGTGAAAACTCCTCGGAACATTGATCTTACCTATCCTTGCAGCTCGTCACCCTTATCTCTAAGACTAACGAGCTGGGGGGCTAATTGTTGGGGTCGATTTTCACCCAGGCAAGATCAATCAAAGAAACGGCTAAGTATGGAAGCTAATCTCCGAACCGTGCATGGTTCGTAAATAAATCGTGCGTAGACCGAGGTGAACCACCTCGTGCATGAACCGTGCACGAGCCGAGGTGAATCACCTCGCGTACGAACCGTGCATAAACCGAGGTAAACCACCTCGTGCATGAACCGTGCACGAGCTGAGGTAAATCACCTCGTGCATGAATCAAGTCGAGGTAAATCACCTCGTGCACGAACCAGGCATAAACCGAGGTGAACCACCTCGTGCACGAACCGTGCACAAACCGAGGTGAACCACCTCGTGCACGAACCGTGCACAAACCGAGGTGACCACTTCGGTTTAATCCGAGCAGAACCGAAATACACGTAAACCGAGCAATCCTATCTTTTGACGGCCCGAGCGACGAACCTACGAAATGGTCCGAGCCCAAGAGATGCCATAATGCGACTGGGCCGAGCCCAGGCCCACGAAGAAAGATCGATATGACTTTTGCCCTAAGAGAATAGAGTTCGTGGAGAAGAGCACCGTCAAAGGAAAAGGAAGGCAAATCTACGAGGAGATTCTCCGAGATATACGCTTAGATTACGAGAAAGATGTATAAATAGTATTCTGAGTTCATTTGTAATGCGATCGGCGCTTGACCTAGCAAAACACTTGTACCCTAAAAATCTTATCACAGCAACTCTAATAAAACCGCCATCTTTGGATCTCTGTTTCGGTTTCTTACTTAGAATCTTTGCGTCCTCTTTATTTTCTTAACAGATAAATCGTTGTGTGAAATCCAGCACGCACATTTGATATGATGTTGAAGGTATACTAAGCTTTTCCTAGTTGTTAGTTTTAAACATTTTGTTCTGCTTCTTTGAAGAATCTATATGGACTAAATCTTAGTTCATTGTTTCTAATTCACTTAAAGTTGATAACTTACCGTACTCACATTTTCTTGGTTTCTTCATTGTTCCTTTCTGATGTGGCCATAGAGTTTATCTGCACGCACACTAAAATTATAATTAGCGACCGGAATGAGATGTGTTATAATTCCTGGCAAGATTCTCGTTTGCATTCAAAAGAAAATTAAGACTATCGTTTACAGGTTATAAAAGCTAAAGGAGACTAAGAAACTTGAAGATTTTGGATCTCCCTTCAAATGCATTCAACAATAACATCTTTCCTTTTCTTAGTGCTGCTACATCGCTTACAAGTCTTTTTATTCTGGGTAACTACATGGACGACCCTTTTCCTGTTAAAGTTGTGTTTTTGAATTTGTGTATAAACGCCATGGCCTACTTCTTGATGATGATGTCCATAAATGCTTAATTGCCTTTCTTTTCAAGGATGAAAATTTAATAAAATTGATGGCTGCATACAAGATTTTGGTATGCTTGAGATGAACATGTTCGTATCTTAAAGGTGTTTTCCTATGTGTGGCTTTGTATTGTGGTAGAGTTATCTTCCCTAAGGAAGCTGAAAATTCTGAAGTAGCTAGATATTTGGAAATATTCCAAATATTTTTTATTATCCTTTTTATTATTTAGACAATTTTCTTTTATTATTTTATGATGTTCTAAGGTTTTCAGATTTATTATAAACTAGATAGGACATGTATATATGCGGGTTTTGAATAAAATATTTTAAAACCGTAAAATATTATTTGAAAATAACATTTGTTCACTTGTGAAGAAAAATAAAATATAAAAAGAAATATAAAATTTTATAGTGTCAAAATTACAAATATATTTATATTCTCAAACGAAATCTATTCAATAGTGTCAAAATTTGATCGATAGACTTTAACATGTGTTACTATCATGTTAATTAGAAACTTTAAAACATCGAGCTTTATATAACAAGACTGTATATTTTCTAAATTGAAGTTAAATTTATTTACTTTTGTTTTTATTTTAAATTTCCACTGAAGTACATATTTATTTATTTTTTTAAATAATCATTTCTTTTTTAGGATTATTATTTGATTATATAATATTTTTAATCTAAATTTTTATTTAATAATATATTTTAATCATAATAAAAATAATATATATATTTTTAAGACGTTCTGATTATAAAAGCACAAATTTATTTTATTATTATTTAATTTATATCATGATTATGTTTTAAGTCTCGAATAATTGTTATTTTGGAAATAATAACGCCAAACATTTATTAAATTAAATAAATAATTTATGGTTAATTTGAAGTGTGAAACGTAGCGAAGCAAATGGATAACGAAAATGGTTAAATCTATTCTAAAAATGAAAAACATTAAAAAAAATTATATTTTTAATTTTCTTATTTACCTTTTTGATTTTTTATTTTCCTTTTACTATTAGTAATTGATCATATAATTTTATTATTGTTTAAGTTATATCATGATTGTATTTTAAGTCTCGAATAACTGTTATTCTGTGAATAAAAACCAAACATTTATTAAATTATATATATAATTCATGGTTAATTTGAAAGGTGAACCGTAGGGAACCAAACGGATAACCAAAATAGTTAAGTCTATTCTAACAATGAAAAACAAAAAAACAAAACTTATTTTCCTTTTTTCTAATTTTCTTATTTACCTTTTTTTTTTTTCTAGATAGAATTTTTTTATTGGTCGACCTATTTTACAACAGTCGACTTATTTTACACCAGTCGGCCTATTTTACAACATTCGACTTAAAAAAAAAAATTGGACGGATATCGACCGTGGTCGACACTGGGCTCGACATGAACAGTGTCGATCGACACTATTCATTGGTGTCGATCGACACCACGCGCAAACGGAGATAAGTCTCCTCAACTTGTTTTCTTCATATTTCTCTCAATTCTTAACGGATTTGAGTGATTTAAAAGCCTAAGTTGTGTAGATTTTTGTCATCTATCCATCCTGCCCATTATCTTTTCTATTTGGTTTATTTATGACCTTAAGATTTAATCACATTGGGGACAGTGTTGGTTAAGTCTTGGGGAGGAAAATACTAATGTATTTTGCTTTGTCTTTTGTTTTGAGTCAGTCAAAGTCAGTTAAAATTGGTTTTATCGAGTCAAAATTTTGTAGAAATGTTTAGATTTTCTTGTAACTAGCCACAGAACATTGATTTTTGAAGGACCATTGCCATAGTAGTTGATTGCGGGTTTAATTAGGTAGAACGCTATAGGTAGATCAGTCTAACAGAGAAAGTTTAGGTTCCTGGTGCATTTAGAAACTCTGTTGTTAACTTCGTCCTAATGAACTCAAAACTTCTCATCTTGGGGCTTGGTATGCATTGGATTTGACTCCTCTTTTAGCACTAGCAAGATAAGTTAGGTATAATCTTTCTTTGATCTTCTCTTGTGAAAAAAAAAAAAAAAGATAATAAGTCTAAGAACGGAAACCTGAGTCCCTTAAAGGATTATGATGGGAGCTTTTACTCATGAACACGTCTCCTCACAAGGAATACAATTAGTGAGTGGCACCGTTCTTGACTTAAGAAAAGAAAAAAAGTCGATAAAAAAAATGATACCCTAGAAAAGTGGAGAAATCGACTAAGAGAAGAGAAAATAAGAGAGTTGTAGTACCGAGATTGTCTTTGTTTAGGAGCTTGGAAGGGAAATAGTCTTAAAAGTTCTTTGATCGATACTCCCTCGATGAGACCGCACCTAATTAAATGAAAGGGGTTAGCAATAGAGGTTCTAGATTTCTCTAAGGGGTTTAAATCGTATTTGGGAGATTGCTAAGCTTGTAGTAAGTATACCGAAATTTTACCTAAGGTTGGCTCTATGGCATGTGGATTCAAGAGTATTGGTCAATGTGGTGTTCTTAAGGTCGGCTAATTGTTTCTGTTTTCAAACCTCGACTCCATTCTAAGTTTCTGTTTTGCTTGTGGGCAAGCAAAAGCTAAGTCTGGGGGAGTTGATATATCATGGGTTTTCCATGTTTTTGACCATGATATAGGCTTTGTATATAGAGTCTTTTCCGTGTTTTTCGAGTCTTTTAGAGTCTTTGTAGGATCAGGAACATTTGAAGCATAAATGGAGGATCTGAAGCTTTTTGGAGTGTTTTGGAGAAGCAGCTGAATACGTGAGCTTGGATTGAAGATTTTGGCCTAGTGTCGATCGACACCAGGAGGGTGTCGGTCGACACCGATCGTGGAATGAGAGTTGGACGCGAAGTTTTGAAGACTTTCTGGAATTATAAATTTAGCCCAAAAACTTATTATTATTTGCAATTTAGTCCTTTCGTGTTTTGGGGATTATTTATGTTTTCTAAGGCACCATTATCTTATTTTCCATTGAGGCTGAGAGAGAGATTTGATCCAGAGCTTTGAAGGAGAAAATTTTGCATTCTTCTAGAGAAGATTTCGAACATTTGTATCAATACTCTTTTTATTTTAATGCAGTATTATTCAGCCATGATTTGTGTTTCAATTTCTATGTCTGAGTAATTTGCTAGTTAGGTTAGGGTGATTTAGGGTTGAATAGGAGTTTGTAGATTTGCTATATTGTTAGGGAAAATCAATTGGTTCTTCACCTGGACTTGTGCTTATATTGATTTCTTGATTGATCACCTAGAAATCAAACCTTAGGTTGTTTAATAGATGCGAGAGCGTTGTTAATCACCAGAACTAGTGTTAGGTGAGCAAAATTTCTATTCGCAAAGAGATTTGGTTTAGGGATTTTGTGAACAATCGAACTTGTTTTTAATGCTTGCCTGAATTGATAGGATTTACAAAGAGATTTGGGATTCTGGAATTTAGGGATAGATAACTTCTGCAACGAGAGTTGATTGGTTTTAAATCTGTGTTTCGAGTTCTAGACGACTCTAAATAATTTCCCTGATAATATACATTCTGCATTCTCGGATTCAACCTGCGAATCATCCTTGCCTAGCGTTTTGTCTCATTGAATTTTAAGAACCTTAAATCAATCACTCATTGTTTTTTTAGTTTAATTGTTTCGTTTTACATTTATCTGAAATCGACTTAGCATAATTTGAATCTAGAAACCATAGTGTAGCTCATACGTCCTTTGAGATTCGATAACCCTTTATACTTCAACTGCATTGCTGTGCAACAGTGTTGATTTATTTGGGTAAAACTTTGACCCTATCACAGTGTTGTCTGATAATAAAGTAGACGCAAAGGAGTTAACCTAGACAAATTTGAAGCATATTTAGTCATATTAGTCCACTACTCTAACAACAAAGAACCTACCTAGTCGTAAAATCCTAAATACTGATTAAATAGAATATAAAATTATAAGAGAAGAAAGTATTGGGTAGAAAAATGTTAAATGGCAAGGGGGATACCTAAGCTCTCGAAATCTATTGGTCACTCGTTTTAAAAAATAAAGAATAGAACAAAAAGTTATTGATTCCACATTCGTTCAAACAGCTTCTCTCCAAGCCAAGGCAACACCTATCTTTCAACCTGCAACTTATTGGTATCAAACTGAGATCTTTAAAATAAGATTCCACTTCACCCAGCCTTTATTTGTGAAATAGTTTTTTTTTTTGTAACTGGATATGTGAAATAGTTTTTTGCACTTGAGATTTGAACCAAATTATGTGTAGGATATCCGTATGTATCATTCTCTTGGACATGTATCACAACCTCTACAAATTGTTTGAAATGTCTTGATGGTATAGGCATATAGCTTTCAATTCCCTACGCTAGATGATGACCAATTTGTAGAAAAGAAAATCTCCAGCTTTATTTGACTTGAACCTGGAATTTGAGATGACATAATATTAAATTTTGAATTTGATTAAGCGGTAGATTAACATAACACTCGTCTAAATTTCAGTCAATATATATCCCGAATTATTTAACTTACGAAGCATAGATGGTAGATGATATCTAAAGTAAGCCAATTACAACGTAATGGTAACTTGAACATTGCCATCCATTTCCTGCTTCAATTCACCCAAAAAAAGGAAACAAATGTTGAATCTTAGTGGTTGCGGAGAAACGTAGTAACCTATTTATGAAATAGGTAAACGTTTAATGGATTTAAATGATTTAAGATTTTCTGAAAAGGATATAATAAAATCAATTGGTGGAGTAGATTAATCCTCTTTGTATTCACAAGTCCCAAAAACCCTTACCCATACGTGGACTTAATTTTAGAAGTCAATATGAGAAGCATTTGAGCATCCCCGTTTCATGATCGTTCCCACATTGAAAACGAAAATCCTGGAAGAGATATGTAACTCAGCCATGAATCACATTATAGTATGTTTTGTGGCCTACATTTGATCTAGTGACAACAATTAGTGTCTATCAAACATAAAAACATGACATTGCTGTTAAAAAATAGCTGACTCACTGTAAATAAGAAACTTACCCCATCTAAAAGTGTCTTACCTTTCTCTTTTTTTTTTCCCTGGCGGTTCTTAGAACCCTCCAGCAAACACTCGGGCATCCTCAAGTTTTATTCGTTCTTCCTCTTCAATATATTTCAGAAGCTTAAGCCTTATTCTTCATGAGAATTTTGTCATTTTCTTTTCTGGTGATTTGTGGGGATTTCAACATTCTTCCAAGAAGCACGCAATATAATTTGTGAACCCAAAACCAATCAAAAACAAAGAAAAAAATCAATGAACCAATGAATATACTATAACAAAAAAGTAACAATAACAATAATAAAGTTCATACAACTATAATCTTTTCGTAATCGTTAGCGATCTAGCATAAGAACCATAATCGTACCTTGTTGAGACTTTGGTGGGACAAAGATTGAAACCCTTAAGCAGATCCATATTATCGCCAACATTTATGAGCGGAGACGGATTTGTAGCCGGAGAGGAACAGTAGGGTTCCAGGGGCAAGCTGGTGGATTCTGCTCCGACCAAGGAGTTGTTGATGTTAGAATCGTATTTGCGGAGGAGAACGAAGTCGCATCTGCGGTCTTGCCGTTGTCTCCTTTCTCGATGTTGCTTTGGAACTCAATCATGGTGGTTTGAATCCCCATCATCGTGATTATTCCTGATTCAGAAAGGAGGAAATGATTCGAATGAATTTGTTCTTTCAGTGAGATCTGAGAAGTCAATACGGTATGAGTGATATAAGACGAAGATGTTGTATTAAATGTGTGATAGAGGAAGTGGAAACGATTTGCTTCACTCAGGTCAATTATGGGAAGAGCTCAAATTCTTGAGCCAGCGTGATGTTGGAAGTGCTCTTGTGATGACGTGGCGGGTTGTGAGAGAATTGACACCAATATAGGATTTTGTGAAGAGTGACACATGGCTTCTCTATTTAGTTTGCTGACATGGCGGTAGCATAGAGCTTTTCTTAAAATCTGATGTGGAGCCTTTCAGGAGCCCCAAACTAGGTCTGGGCATTCGGGTATTCGGTTCGGTTTCGGGTAGGAACCGTTCGGTTTTGGGTTTTTCGGGTATAGAGAATTTATACCCATATAGGTACCGAAAGGATTTTGATTCGGTTTCGGTTCGGTTCCTACCGGTTCCGGGTCGGTTCGGTTCTCAAATCTCAGAACCGTTTAAAACTCGAAAAAATCGGTTCTCCTATAATTTCGGTTCGGTTCGGGTATTTTTACCCGATTAGACCCGAAATAGTAAAAAAAGTATCCGTATACCCGAAATGTAACCAAATACCCGAACAAAAAAAACTGGAATTTTTGAAAAGTGAATTTTCGTCAATCTGCAAACTGATTTCCGGATCGAATACACCTCATAATCGGTAATGGAAAGAAGATCGGAATAGCTAACTGCGAGATCTTCGAAACCATATGTAGATCGACTTCTGGATCCTTCTGGTTCGTCGGAAAATCTCCCCACAAAACCCTCACTCGATCACAACATAACTAGGAAAAAAAAAAAATTCGGGTAACCGATCGGTTCCGGGTAAGAACCGGAACCGAATCGATACCCATGATTCTGAAATTCAGGACCCGTCGGGTAAAAAGGCTCATAACCGAACCCGATCCGAACCGGTTATTTCGGGTCGATTCCGGTTCGGGTTTTCGGGTCCGGGTTTTTTGCCCAGGCCTACCCCAAACTGCTTCTTTTATTAGTATAGACTAGAAAATGGTCCGGGCTACGCCCGGATATTAAAAAAATGATATCATAGTAATTTATGGATCCAAAAACAATTATATGTTTATCAAATATAAAAATAGAGAAATAATAAGTTGATCTTTTAAATAGTTTGACTTGTTAAAATCTAAAATTATTTACGTTAAATATTCAATATATGTACACAATATTTTGGTATATATTTTAATTTTTCTCTTACTTAAATCATCATCAATTATTTAAAAATATAAACTGAGTAAAATTGTTTGCATTTTCTAAAAACACTTTGATTCATCGACTTGTTCGTATCTAGTCGACCTAAAAATTATGTATAGTATAAATTTAGTTAATTTTTCTGTAATGTATATGTGTCACTATAAATAAAAGTTAAAAAATAGCTTCAATACAATTAAAACTATATATTACACTATTTGGAATTTGATAGCACCCAAAAAAATAATTCTTTTAGCTTAAATATGAAATCTTTAGAATTCCCTATTTTCTCAATTAGTAGTTGTTATGTTGTCCATTTTCTCTATCTTTTTATCTTCATATGAATTTAAAATTTCTATGTTTAAAATGTGTGACTACATTTATTTGGAGAAACAGAAAGATGCTTAATTATAACGTTTTCACAACATCCAGTTCTAAATTTGATTAGCATTATGTGATCAAATTCAGAAGCATGAAATTAGCCTGAAAGTTTTGTTTTCTTTCTTTAAAACAAAAATCCAGAAAATGAACATACCAAAAACAATTGTAGAAGTAATTGAATTTGCAAGTGTGGAAATATACCTTTTACACACGACACAACCATTTAAAGAAACTGATTTTTGTTTATAAAAAAGACCATGGTACACATATTCCTTACTTTATGTACATCGAGAATCGAGAACAACTGGCTAAGAGTATATGAACTTGAGGTATTGAACAATACGACAGATAAAACTTCAGACCTATTTACCAGTCTTGACGTTCTCTTCCTCTCCACCTCCTGCTACATCATACAACTCTATTCTCCGAATCCGTTGATGTTTTACAGAGCAATGTTGTTGCAAGCTGTCTTGAATGTGATTTTTTTTAAGAGATTGCGAGGACAGTAAAACGTATGTAGCAAGTTATTCGAATTTGCAGCCTTGTTGCATCCACATTCCAACATCATCTGAAACATAGAGCGGTAAAAGTTCTAAATAGATTTAAAGTTTGTTTAGAATTTGAATGATGATATAATCAACAAATAGAAAGAAGAGAAACAGTTTAATTTTCAGCGACATATCTTACAATAACTATGTACATATTTTTTTCATGTCATCACTTTTCAAGATCTGTAACTTATAAAATTTAGGAAAATATAAGTGTAATGAGGTTAGTGTGTGAAATTAAATATCTAATTTTTCTATACTCACCTATCACGAAGAAGTTGAGGAAGAAGTATGCGACGGCGACTATGATCCTCCTTATCTTAAGATCGACATATGGCAATGCCAGATTATCGTAGTAGATGTCACGCGGCTCTGCGGCCCACTCAGTTAGGCACTATATATGTTGTGTCTCTTGACTGTTGAGTTTGAGCACGAACCGCTGCTCCCAAACGGCTCTTGAAAGACACAAACGATGCAAGCACTATCGCTTTTGTCCCGGTCCTTAATCTCTGTTTCTCCTCAAATATCTGAAACATGCCAGGTAAGTTCGATTAAACGTTTCAAATGAGGATGGAGAGTAGAACCAATAGCTTAGAGTAGTTGAGATGAAAGCTTTACTTCTCTCGTTAGACTCTCGACTATGGACGTGTGTAGTACTTGATTCCATCAACTTCTTCACCGCAGCAGCCAAGAAATCCCATCTGCTTGCAGACATTGAGATGAGTCTTAAAGAGAAACAACAAAGGAGAAACTTAAGCTTTTGCAAATGTGAGTTTACCTTTACTATTGGCCTTTTAAATTGCGTTCTCATGTGTTTGTTGTTATTATAGTCTAGCAGATTCTGCATTTGTTTCCTCGTCTGAACCAATTCTGAGAGTTTGGTTGCATCGTGGAGTGCCTGAGTTTAAAACAGATCAAGGATCGTCAACCCAGAAATCAAGTCAGAGATGGATATATCACAAAATTCAAAGATGATTTTATACCTGGTAAGTCAAAGCAGATACAATTCCATATACTGCCATTAACAGTCAATTAGTGTAAGTTTTTGCCAATCAGAACATGAATTAATGTGTTTGACCCAAAATACAAAATTACAATGCAATTGAACAAGTGCGTATGCATATAAAAATTAATATTATTTCCAAAGTAATCACAAACAAATTCGAACTTAAAAAAGAAGGTTAGCTGAAGTAATATGTTAATTGACTTCAAATATGTTCATAAATATACTCACTTAAAAATGGGTGTAGAAGATGGCCCACCGGATCCGTCATGACATTTTGTTTGCCCATGGTGTGATTATTTACTCTCCATTACCGCCTTCGTCGTTGTTCTTATTAACCTCCCAAAATGCGATCGTGAAACAACTCCATGATCTAAGAAGAGTCCCTGATTCAATATCACTGTCAAGATACCTTTAATAGTTCAGTCATTCAAATATGTGGGCACCTGGTAAGACCATTTAATCGGTAGGCATGCACTTTCTCCCCTCATATTCGTAGTGACTCCTCCTCTCCCCAACAATCCTCAATCTCTTGACCTCTGTAAAGTTCAACTAACGCTGCAAACTTCTTGTACAATTTCTCTTCCCCTTTCAGAATAAGAAGGAACAAAAAGTTGTATGCGTTACGCATTGATAAGACATGTAATCAACTTCAGCACATCAAAATGTTTCCCTACTTGGATCATAAGTATCAAATTATGCAAAGTTTACAGCTTTTTCGAAGAAACTTAAGAGTAGATTTATGTGCCAAAAACCAAGAAACAAATTATATGGCCGAAAATATCTTTGTTTGAAACAAACTGATCAATTAAAACAATTAAAAGCCAAAATGAAGTGAAAGTATGTATACGGAAATCAAGATTGTTGGAGCTGGATTTAACACCCAAATCCGGCCCATCGTGAAGCCCACCAAGGATTCACCTCAAGCCCATTTGCGACTTCCCATCAAGTATATGGCCCGTCTTGTACTTTCCAGAAGGCCCTCGAGCTATCGCACACGGGTAGGGATCGAGACCACGTCACCAGTTAGTCGAGTATCCCGAAAGATCCGGAGCCCGGTGCAGCAGCAACCTCCAAAATATCCGGATCACGTGCAACAGCCCCCGAGATCGGCGCAACAGCTGGAAGACGAGAGGAGCTGTGGCGACCCAACCCGGTAATCCTAACCAGGTCGGCCGTCCCGAGTCTAACTCTAACCAGATTCCAGACTTAGCATAATTTTCAGATTTTTCTTAAACTTAAACAACGCATTCGATTCATAAAAAGCCCATTCTTATTGCATAATTATTCCAAATCCAGATAACAAAGGTTCATAAAACATAAACTAACTTAGCCAAATTCATTCTAAGTCATAACAGAAATGCAAGCCAGATAATCCAGAAAAAACTCATGATAGATAAATCCCCAAAACCCAGTCCTAATCCACTTCTTTCTTCACTGCCTTCAAGTCCGCCTTCAAGACTAAACGTCCCGGATAACATCTTTACCTGCACACTCCACACATAAGAGAGGCATAAGCATTATCACAAATGCTTAGTGAGTACGGTCATCCCGTACCACCAGCCAATACCAGAAAACGCAATCAAGCAACAGTTATATAATTCGCATTAACACTTAGCAAGCAAGCACAGAAAACAGAATCACGGTTCTATGATCATCTCAACTACTTGTGAATTTCCTCACGGCCTCGGTTCTACTCAAGCGAGAATCACACATCCCCTTGAGCTAGCAACACGATCCGGACATTCACACAGCTAGTTAGACACCACGTATAAACCACGGTATCCAATACCAATCACAGAAACACATTGACCTTGCTAAGCATACACTAACTTACACAAGCAATCAATGAAAACCAGTTAACCTAGCAATCCTACGGTTCCAGGTCAGCTACAGTCATTTTCTCACTTTAGACACAAAGGCAAACGTTTCAGTCGGAAGAAACTCGGTGATTTCTCGGTCAGAAACGGAGATAGTCGGACGCACTTGCGTTCTCTCGGCTATCGCTACGGCTAAACCCGCGAGATCCAATCTCCTCTCGGCTATCTTTCAAACCGCTCACTTTTCCTCGAGCAATAATCTGTATTCCCTCGGAAACAGGCAAAAACATGAGGATTAACTCGATGTTACTCGACAGAAACTCAATAAAACTCGTGATCTCTCATCACTTACCGAAATCCCTCGGACAGATTTTCCTTCTCTAGGGTAACTTTCGATCCGATCGAAAAACCCTCGGAAAACTCTCGGAAAACTCTCGGATAACTCGGCCCAAACTTGCCTACAAACAGATTACACGATCAACTCTCGGTGAAAATTGCATCAGAACAGAATTCTCTCGGTGAAAACGGATTACCTTGATTATCTCTCGGATGCTTCGCGATCCGATCGAGAAGTCCCTCGGCCGAACACACTTCCCTCGGCAAATCGACCCTTCTAAGCCGTTTCTCTCGTACATAAATCTCATAATCGGCTCGGAACTCACGATCTCTCGACGGCTTCACTTTTCTCTCGGAAAAAAAATATCCCCTCTAGGTTTCTCTCGAGAAAACTCACGCGGCCACGAGAGAAAAACGCATATATAGGCCCGAAAACCCTAGCTCGACCGCCCTTCCTCGGTTTAACTCACGCGGTTTCACTTTCTCTCGGTTCAATTTAAGTTTCTCTCGGCCAAACCGGCCAACTTTCCTTTTTCTCTCGGCCAGACACAAGCCACTCGGCCAAACACGGGATAAAATATTTTTCACTCGTGATAAACTGATTTCCCTCGAGTTAAACCACGTTCCACGGCCCAACAGCCTTGTTCCTCAACACTTAGACAAAAATCCCCAACATTTACTCGGCCTAGCCACAGTACGGTACTTAACCTCACGGACGTACCACGGTTTGGTACCACAGACATACTACGGACGTACCACGGACGTACCACGGACGTACCACGGTCGTACCACGGACAGTACCACGGACGTACCACTGTACAACACACATAATTACAGAAACGGACGAACCTCCACTGTACCAGGACATACATACAACGGTCATCCCATGACCCGCACGACCATACTTAGGATTTCTGGTCGCGGATGCTACAATTCTCCCCCACTCAGTTTGGATTCGTCCTCGAATCCGGCTCTTCCTCAGGAAGTTTCTCAAACCATTTCGGGAACCTTGTACTCATCCTTGACTCTTTTTCCCAAGTCGATTGCTCGTCGCCATTACAGTCCCACAGAAATTTGATCAACTTGACCACTTTACCACGCTTAACCTTTTCTTTCCGGCCAACCACACGGATCGGTCTACCTTCCACGGTCAGATCCTCTTGCAGTTCCGGAGGCGGTTCAGATATCACATTCTCACGTTCGGTTATGTGCTTTCTCAGCTGCGACACGTGAAACACATTGTGATAAGCACTCATTTCCGGCGGTAAGTCCAACTTATACGCCACTGCCCCAATCCTTTCCAGAATCCGGTACGGCCCCATGTACCTCGGACTCAACTTAGCATCAAACATTGCTCGGCTTTTCCCTTTGTAGGTCATAGCCTTCAGATAAACCAGATCGCCCACACTGAACTCCAAGTCCTTACGGCGCCTATCGGCATAACTCTTTTGCCGGTCTTGAG
>JAHZTW010000001.1:466301713-466348802 GCA_020283515.1 Alliaria petiolata | reverse complement strand
ATTTTCATACAGCTCCCCTATTTTCTCTTCCCTTAGTCAACTTCTGCCCATTTTCAGGGTGTTCTAAGATCTTTTCATTGACTTTTCTTTTCTTATGAAATCTCTGGAAATAGTGCTACTCTCTACTTATGTTCCTTGTGAGGAGACGTGTTCAAGAGAATCACTAATATTGTTCCTTGTGAGGAGACAGGCTCATGACAAAGGCACTATTCCCAGACTTAGACTCTTTTTCTTTCTTTTCTTTTCTCTTAAGGGAAGATCAAGGAGAGACTGCAATTGCCTATCTTTTCGGACTGAAAGAGGAATCAAGTTCTGCGCATACCTAGTTCTTATAAGGGGATCTGAACTCGCTCTGTTAGACTGATTCCACTTGCAACTTTCTACTTAGTAAGTCTTGCAATCAACTCTTATAGCAATGGTTCTTCAAGTGTCAACTTCCTGAGGTTAGTTCCTAGAAAAACTGAAAATTCTAACTGATTTTGACTCAATAAAACAAATTTTGAAAACTTTTGACTCAAGACTCTCAAAACAAAACACAAAGTCAGAAATCACCTCCCCCAGACTTAAACAACACTGTCCCCAGTGTTATCAAGCCCGAAGTTAGCTAAAAGAAGGATTAGAAACAACTTAAAAGACCAGATAGAAGACTTACCTTCGTCTGCGCGTGGTGTCGATCGACACTGGTCTATGTCGAGTCCAATGTCACCTTTTTCAACTGACTGAAACTAGGACTTAGTAAAAACCAAAACAAAATAAAAAGAAAAATGTACCTAACAGTGGGTTGCCTCCCACTCAGCGCTCGTTTACAGTCATTAGCTTGACTGTGTCGGGGTTCAAACGTCTGGTGGATCAGAGGGTGGCATCGAATGCTTCCCAGACGAATGTCTTCTCATCCATGGCGGTGTATAAGCATTAGGATCATGAAAGCAACCAAGGAAATGAGGAACAGTAGCAGGGTGGGACTTGACTTCGGGTGGGACACTTCGTTTTCCTGTAGCATCATCAAAAGAAACAGCAAGCCTTCTACGAGAATCTCGTGGCTTGGATAAGTGCGCAGCAGCCTTTGAACCTTTAATGTTCTTATTGACAAGATCAGGAGGTTTGGAATTCATTGCAGGAAATGCGTATCTTTGCTTTCTACGAGGTTTGTGGGCAGAAGGATTGGGAGGCTTCTGCTTGATAGCACATTATGGATTTGCAGCCTTGGGAACAGTTTCTGGTGTCATCCGCGGAGGGTGTCGATCGACACATCTGGTGTCGATCGACACTGAGTCAGTAGCTCGAATGTCTTCACTTTTTCTGCAACTCAGCTCTGCAATTCTTGCTTCCATGATGAAAACGTCTTCCTTCATCGACTTGTCATTGATTTGAACATCTTCTCGGCTCATAGTCTTGAAGAGATGATGAATTCCACCCCAATCTTCAAGCTCCACAACTTTCTCAGAATTTCCATCCAATGCCTCTTGAATAACCAGCTTGTCCTCTTGCTCTTCAGTATCAAGCTCTTCTCCAGCAATCACAGCAATACAGGAGATGTCAACATTAGAGAATGACATTCTCTTATTGGGCATGTCTACAATAGCTCCTACTGTGGCCATGAATGGTCTTTCAAGGATGAATGGTATGAAAGACGTTCTGCTCACTTCCACAACCTGAAAATCAGTTGGAACCAGGCAATTCCCAACCTTGACAAGTAAATTTGGGATTTCACCATATGACACTGTGGTAAAATTATTGGCAAATTCCAGAGTTATGCTTGAAGGTTGAATGTCATCAATCCCTAGCCTCTCTGCAATGTCTTTTTTCATGAGGTTCGCGCTAGCTCCTGAATCGCAGAGGGATTGTTTAAACTCAACTCCACCAATGGAGCATGGAACCATAAACATCCTAGGATCTTCAACCTTAAGCAGCTGCTTCAGTGGTGAAGGTGTTTCCCTTGCTTTGTGAAAGAGTTCTTCCATCTCTTCAAAGGTTTCCTTGTTGTTCTGGAAGAAAGCACACAAAGGGTACCTCTCATAAGCCTCATCAAAGGAGAGCTCTTTAGGAATCATTGCCACCTTTTTGTTGAAAGCAGCTAGTTTTTCTGCACTAATGGGCTGTCTGAGATGCTTGGGTAGAGGAGGATTGGGAACCTTGGTCCTGTAGACTTTCTCCAGTGCAACTTGTGAAGCTTCACGTGATGTCTGAGAGTGGTGTCGATCGACACCAAGCTGGTGTCGATCGACACTAGACGTTTGTGTCGATGAAGCTGTCTCGATCGAGCTCGATTTGTCTGGTTTCCTCTCGGGTGTCGATCGACACACAGTGGTGTCGATCGACATGGACTCCACAGCATATTTTTCATCTTCAAGCTCCTCCAAATCATCAGTATTTAACTCTCTTTTCTGCACAGGCTGAAGGTCCCTTTCGTCCTGGATCTTGATGGCATGCACATTTCGTCTCGGATTTACATCTGTCTTTCCAGGAAAAAATCCTTCTTGTCGCTCGACAGCTTCAGCGTTTTGAGCAACCTGAACATCCAGCTTCTTCATGTGAGAGTGTATGCTCTCAATCTTTCCATTCAGATCTGTGTACAGGTCGTCGATTTTCCCATTGAAATCCATTGTCATCTTTTGTTGGCCCTCCAGAAGTTGCTCCAGCATAGACTCCATCTTATTGTCTGGTGCAGGAGGCTTCTGGTAAGAAGAAGAACCATAAGTTCTATTGAAGATGTTGCTCTGAAAAGGCTTTTGGTAAGAAGAACCATAGCATTGCTGATTGTTGAACCTCTGTCCTTGAAAACCAGCTCCATTTATGTAGTTAACCTCTTCTTCTTCAGGTTCAAAAGTCTCCACTTCTGCAAAGTGAACTTGCTTCTTCCCCATCAAAATGTCCAGCTTCTTATTGACTTCTGCAATTTGGCTTCCTCCATTGGCTCCAGCGTGTTGTCTTCTTTCGAAGTCTGCGTTCTTTGTGCTGTTACTAGAGGCCAAATTCTCTATAAGCACCACTGCGTCTTCTGGGCGTCTGTTGTTGAAGTTGTCATTGCTTGCTGCGTCTAGAGCCATCTGGTACCTCCAGTCAATACCGCGGTAAAAGATTCCGATGAGTTGCGCCTCGCTGAAACCATGGTGTGGGCAGTCCCTCTGGTAAGATCTGAACCTCACCCAAGAAGCTTTGAATGCTTCAGTGGGTCCTTGGGAGAATGTAGTGATCTTCATTCTTAGCTCCTCCGATCTCGCATCATCAAAGAAATTGCATAAGAATGCATTCTTTGTGTCTTCCCATGTGGTCAAGGATCCCGGTGGCAACTGCTTCAGCCAATATGATGCGTCTCCTGCAAGCGAGTAAGGGAAAAGCTTGCAGAATAGATAATCATAGGTCACTCCATTAGCCTTGATGCTTGATGCCAAGTCTTCGAATCTCTCGATATGATCCATCGGGTGCTCGTTGGGTAGACCATGGAAAGGATTCTGAGCTACGAGCTGGAAGTAGGCAGGCTTCAGCTCGAAGTCATTCCTTTGGAATGCAGGAGGACGGATCGCAGCTCTATTAGCATAGAACTGGTCTGGGCGGTTGTACTCGCCTAATGTTCTTCCACGTCCAGCTTCTACAGGTGCGATTTGCATCGCTTGTTCTATGATGACGGCGCCAGCCTCATCTATTTTCTGGCCTTGGTTGTTCCTTCGGTGCCCTTCCGTATCAAACAGATTGCCA
Organism: Alliaria petiolata; assembly: GCA_020283515.1. Taxonomy (NCBI): domain Eukaryota; kingdom Viridiplantae; phylum Streptophyta; class Magnoliopsida; order Brassicales; family Brassicaceae; genus Alliaria; species Alliaria petiolata. Next base: position 466,345,106 of record JAHZTW010000001.1, on the reverse strand, counting down.
GCTTCATCCCTTGTCAAAATCACAAGTCCCGCCATCTCTGTCTGCGACGGGTGTCGATCGACGCTAGAGGTGTCGATCGACGCTGATGTTGAGTGGTGTCGATCGATACTGGTTGTGTCGATCGACACGCGGACATATGCTCGGTTCTTGCGTCTAGTTTCCTCTTCCTTGTTGCTTCTGATACTGGGTATGCACCTGAAACGAAAGATAAGAAACTAAATTAGTAACAAAAACAAAAATAAAAACCTAGACAAAATTCTAATACTAGAAATCTGTAGGCAACTAATCTCCTTCCCCGGCAACGGCGCCAAAATTTGATATGGGTCAAATTTACCCTAAGCAACTCTCTCAAATTAAGAGATCAGTTGTAGTACTTAGGGATCGAATCCACAGAGAAGGGATAGTCACACAACGAACTTCTAATTTCGAATTAAGCTAAGTAGAAAGATGGAATTTAAAAGACAGAAAGCAATTAAAAACGATGTAAGTTCAGGAGACGAAACGCTAGGTTCAGGGAAATTCTCAGGTGATCTAAATTCTAGGTCTAGGCGAATGTTAGGAATTATTAAGCACTGTTCTTGAACTTGAAACACTAATGTAAAATCAACCAACTCTCGCTGCGAAGATTATCTATGCCTAAATTCCAGAAAACCAAATCTCTTTGCGAATTCAAACAATTCAGACAAGCATTAATATCAGGTTCAATTGTTCACAAAATCCTAAACCAAATCTCTTTGCGAATAGGTATTTTGCTCATCTAACATTAGTTCAGGCAATCAATAATACTCTCGCATCTATTAATTAACCTAAGATCAGATTCTAGGTCGCGAAGCTAGAATAAGCATTAAACACAAATCCAGATGAAGAACTCTAATGATTTTATCCTAACAATATAATTTGACCTAACAATTCATCAATCACCTTTGAAAAACCCTAAACCTAACAAGCAAACTACTCAGACATGGTGAATGAAGAAAACATCATGAATAAAGAAGAATGCATAAGAGAAATCAATAGATAAATAAGGGAGTTCCAAATTTGCTCTAAAGGAGACAAATTCTTCTCTCCAAAAACTCTCTATAAATCTCTCTCTTAAATAATTGTAAAATAAAGCGTAGCCTAAACAATGGCTGGAAAACTATATTTATAGGCAAACTCGCGTCAGGGGCAAACTTGTAAATAATGGAAACTTCAAGTGATTTCCTTTTTCTGATGGAAGTCCGCAGAACTTGGTCGGCTGGCTTGGTGTCGATCGACACTGATGGTGTCGATCGACACCCTGTGCGTATTTCCACTCTTCTGACTTCATCACTTCGCAGCTTCTTGCAGAATGCTCCAAAAAGCTTCAGAATCTCCAATTATGCTCCAAACGTAGTCCAACCTATAAAGACTCTAATAGGACTCTAAAAGTACCAAAAGACTCTATAAAAATACTTATATCATGACCTAAAAGTGGGTAAAAACCATATATATCAAACGCCATACTCGGTCGTCCTTGGATACATACCATGAAAGCAGTCCCATCCACAAATCACCAATGCGTGAAATTCCCATCACATAGGGGAACCCAAACGATCTACAGCAGTCAGAAAAACTCCCGAATGTGTTACATGAACTGTTTCAAACAAGCTGCGAGCTCATCAGTATAGCAATTACAGAAAGAGCAGGAGCTCGCAGGACAACTAATAAAGAAAAACAAGGACCCCACCACGCGTGGACCCCAAAAAGACCTCGTCGATCCAGTGTGCATCGACAACGATCACTCGAACGACAAGTTAACATCGGAGTCGATCTCCCGAATTCGATTCGCCAAGAGCTCGTCGCTTTCCTCATGGAAAACGTGAGCACTTTTGCATGGACAACCTCGGACATGCCGGGGATTAACCGCGAAATAACATCGCACGAACTGAACGTTGACCCCGCGTTCAAACCAGTAAAACAAAAACGACGCAAGCTGGGACCCGAAAGGACCAAAGCAGTCAACGACGAAGTAGACAAGCTACTGAAAGTCGGATCAATCAGGGAGGTCAAGTACCCCGATTGGCTCGCAAACCCGGTTGTCGTCAAAAAGAAAAACGGGAAGTGGAGAGTCTGTATAGATTTCACAGCTGTCTCTTATACACATCTAGATGTGTATAAGAGACAGCTCGAAGCCCGATTAAATCAACAGGCTAACGCCCTGAACGAATATCGAGCGGAAGTTTCGCGATCTATTGCTCGCGAAACTGCTCACTTTTCTCAAAACGAGCAGCAGATCGGCCTCGAGCAAAGCCCGTTACCCAGAACACGCCTTGACTTTTCTCAAGCGTTCACAACCCCGGAACCGTAAGGCAGCACAACGCTCCTTCGAGCTCCAGGGAACCGCAACCCCACATCTCGAATCTCAACGATTCAAGCCCACGAGGAGCGGCAGACGCTCATGCTAGCGAATTACCGCCTCCTCCACCTTGCGGATCCCCAAGAGGGATCAGCACATCCTCCTTCGCTTTTGCCTCGCATGCCCAAGAGCACGCTCCAGCGGCAACCGCAAGCCACTCGGCTCAGTTACCACCGGCCAAATACACGCCCACGCTGACGCTCGAGTAAACAATACCCCCGCAACTCGATCAGCCCGACAACAGTTCGCCGAGAGTCTCTATCAACCCGACCCTCAGAACGGAATAGACCCTTCTCAATTCCAACAATACGTTGACAGACACAACGCTGAACTCAGGCAAATATATCATGCTATGCACGTTGCCACGAGCTCAGCACCCAACATCGATCGCGTGTTGATACAAGCGTTTTTACACTTGCAAGCAATTCCTCAATTGCTCATATCATTGCAATATATTGAGGTATCAATCCATCTTGGGAGATGATGCAATAAGAATACAAAGTTAAGTCTAAGCTAAGCTAGAATGATAAAAGCAAGTCACAAACAAGTATTGAAAGCTAAACACAAACTAAAAGAGATACTACTAGAACAATACTATGAAACTAAGCCTTAATCACTACTAATCAAGATACTAAGCAAGGATTACTACTAAGCAAGATTATCAATTGACTAAATCGAAACCTAGGGATGGAATCATTGATTTGGGAAACTAAATGGACAACCTTGCAATCATTTAAGCAACTAATCAAGCTAACTNTATTACGTAAGCAAAACACTAATAGATGCAGAAACCAGGTATCCAGCAATGGAAAAACTATCATTGGCGCTCGTCATGTCAGCTCGGAAGCTGAGACCTTACTTCCAATCTCACTCCATCGTGGTCATGACTTCGCAGCCATTACGCACCATCCTCCATAGCCCGAATCAATCGGGGTGCCTAACAAAATGGGCAATCGAGCTAAGCGAGTACGACATAGAATATCGTACCAGGACCTGCGCCAAAGCGCAAGTTCTAGCAGACTTTGTCATCGAGCTAGCACCGCAAGCTCTCGACAACACGACAACGAGCAATAAATGGACACTCCACGTAGACGGAGCATCATCTAAACAGGGATCCGGAGTAGGAATCAGACTCACGTCACCTACCGGGGAACTTTTAGAACAGTCTTTCCGACTGGGCTTCGATGCTTCGAACAATGAAGCAGAGTATGAAGCCCTAATAGCTGGGCTACGGCTCGCAATAGGAATTGGAGCTCGTGAAGTAAGCGCTTTCAGCGACTCGCAGCTCGTAACAAGCCAATTCCACGGAACGTACGAAACAAAGCACGAACGAATGGAAGCTTACTTTAAAGTAGTACGCGACCTAACAGAACAACTCGATACATTCGAGCTAACAAAGATCCCCCGCGGGGAGAACACTTCGGCTGACACCCTACGTCCATCGCATCTACCTCGGATCCCTTGTTAAAAAGAATCATTCCCGTCGAGGGAATCGACAAGCCTAGCATAGGCATAGCCGTCAAGTCCGCCACAACAGCGGAGGTCGCTGCAATCGCAAACGACCCCACGCCCGGCCCGGACGAGCTACGCCAAACTTCTGCTAGCTCGGAAGAGGCCGGTATTCCGGAACCCGCAGCTAGCACGAACGGACAACCCCAAGCCCCCGCTAACTCGGGAGAAACCGACACCCCGGAACCCGAAAGCAGCGATCCCGAACTAAGCCGGTCGGTGATGAACCAAATCGCGGAGGATGCAGCGACCAACGAAGCGGCCACCGCAGACAAACGTTTCATCACCGATGAACAATTCCACGCCAGACCAGATTGGAGAATCCCAATACTCGATTACCTCCAAAACGGCACCCTGCCTCCCGAAAAATGGGAAGCTCGAAAGCTAAGAGCTAAAAGCTCGAGATACTGTATAATCGAGCAACGGTTATACAAACGTAACCTATCGGAAGCATACTTCAAATGCGTTCACGGTCTGGAAGCCCTAGCCGTAATGGCAAACGTCCACGAACTCTTGCAATACGCATCAAAAAACATGGCTATTTTTGGCCCACAATGATCGCGGACTGTGACAACTACGCCGCGAAGTGCGACAGCTGCCAGAAGCACGCACCAACAATCCATCAACCCACGGAGGCCCTATCATCGATATGTGCCCCGTACCCGTTCATGAGATGGTCCATGGACATCATAGGGCCAATGGTCCCGTCCGGACCAAAACAGTTGCAATACGTCCTAGTCCTGACAGACTACTTCACAAAGTGGGTGGAAGCACGAGCTTACCAACAAACCACCAACGAAGACGTCAGAGATTTTATCTGGCAAGATATTATCTGCAGACACGGTCTCCCTTGCGAGACCGTGACGGACAATGGACCGCAATTCATCTCGAAAGCATTCCGTAACTTCTGCAAAAAATGGAAAATCCACATAAGTTACTCCACGCCACAATATCCACAAGGAAACGGCCAAGCAGAAGCTACTAATAAAACCGTAATGAGCAACATCAAAAAGAGGCTCAAGGCTAGAAAAGAGATGTGGGCAACCGAACTAAACTAAGTCCTATGGGCTTGCCGAACCACACCTCACAAAGCAACTAAAGAAACACCTTTCCCGCTAGCCTACGGCATGGAAGCAATCATTCCCGCCGAACTCAAGGTACCGACTCTTCGAAGAGAAATATGCCCCATTAACATAGGACTCAACGAAGAGCTGTTGCGAGACCAACTCGACCTGATCGAAGAAAAATGAGATCAAGCACTGGTCCGCATCCAAAATTATCAGCAAGCTACAGCTCGCTACTATAACTCCAACGTCAAAGAACGTACCTTTAAAGTTGGATACCAAGTCTTAAAAAAGGTATTCGACAAGACATGCCGAACCGGTGGAAAGCTGGGGGCCAATTGGGAAGGTCCCTACAAGATCACCGAAGTAGTACGCCCCGGCGTCTACAAACTCTTCGACTACTCGAAGAACAAAGATGAACTGCGTCCATGGAATTCCATGAACCTCAAACGCTACTATTACTAAATAGTAAAACAATCGAACTACGTTAAGGCTTGATCCCCTGGCGGGGTACGTAGGCAGTTCGTCCCTATAGTCCAGCCCCGATACTCCTAAAAATCCTTTTACGGTTCACGTAGTGTACAGCAATTGTAAACCCACTTTATAAATAAAGTCTACGGTTGTTCAATTTTACTTTCCTTTCATTGCACTATTTCGAACCATCAAAAATCTCGCGATCTATTGCAACTGATACGCGACTAACTTAGACGCAACGAGCACCCGAGATAACTAAATATCTCGCTAAACATCGTCTGGCCAGACAAAACTTTGACAGCTCATCTCAACCGCGTCCCGATCGAACTTCAAACCGATCTAACATTGCTTGAAAACACAACCGCCTAAATAAACTCGAGTCAGGCACGTAACGAGCTATAGCTCGTCCACAAGCAGATTTCAAAGCCGAATCACTAGCGTTCGCACATCACTCAAAGCCGAACCACTAGCGTTTGCACATCACTCTAAGCCGAATCACCAACATTCGCACATTGCCTCGCGCCCAAAAATCCTGAAACTTCGGCGGACTACAGTCCGGGTACAACCTCAGTCGAAGTCCGAAACCGACACTAACAAGCTACAGCAGCTCGTCCGAAAAAAGGTCTACACCAAATGGATAAACCCTACGAACACTAAAAGTATCTCGTTTCGCACCCCGCGAAAACAAGAGTAAAAAGATAGTAGTACTAAGGAAACTTAATACTGTATCAAGAAAAATGCCGCGAGCTACAGCTCGATCAAACGAACAAGAAAGGTTAACGAGCCACTGCTCGGACAAAAATAAACACGTTCGATCAAACCCCTAAGGGAAACCAGATCAAATTAAACCAAAGACATAAAGGATTTAAAAGCCTTCCCAGGCAACATTTCCTAATAAGTCTGCAACGGCTAAACGCCCAAAAAGAAAAACCAAGTTTAAACGCAAAGCATCAAAGGACTAAAACCCTCCCGGGCATTGTCTTGGAATTAAAGTAAAAAAAAGGGAGAAAAGCGCAAGGGAAGGCGAGCTAACGGGATGACTACTCCTCGACGGGATTAGCCCCCTCCGTCCCTTCCTTCTCGACTGCATCTCCCCCGAGCTCAGGCTCCTCCACGGGCATGCCTGCATCACCACGAGCCACGTTCGCCGCCAAACCACTGAGATCTTCATCACCGTTGCTCCCGAACTGGTTCACGCCCGTCGGAACTTCAGTCCGGGGATCAACCTCCATCCTGACCGAATCCTCCGAGATCTGGGGACGGTCAAGCTTCGCGAGCGAGATATCGGAAACAGTGAGAGTTTTGAGACGCTCCGCATACTCATCGGCCTTTGCCTTCCACTTCGGGAGCTCGATTTCGGTCGTCGTCTCCTCGGACATCAGCTCCGTAATCAGATCGATATTGGCAACATCCTCTTTGAGCGAGATCTGACAATCCACCTCGAGTTTCCGCTTCTCCCATTTCCCCTTCAAAGTTTTCAGCATCTTGTCGTACTCATTGGCAATCTCGCGCTTGCCAGCACGAACAGAACGGCGAATCGCCTCCTGTCTCGAACTCTGAAGCTCGTTATTCTGAGCATTAAGGAGCGCATATCGATCCACCGCAGCTTGTCGCTCTGACCTAGCCACTCGAACCTGAGCCTCCAGCAGTTCGATCTGGTGTTTCAGATCAACGACCGAAGCATGCTCCCTTTCGCAAATCTCCTCGCGAACTTCGGCTGACTTCAACGCCGACTTCAACTCGCTGACCAGGTTCTTCATGCCGTCGAGCTCTTGAACCGTGGGAAAATCCTTCACACGACGCTCGAAGTATGCGGACAGCAGATTGCTGGCCTCCATAGCCTGATAAAACACAAGATCGTGAAACTCGTACCACGAAATGACACAAAACCGACCGAACTATCAAATGATAAATCAATGCAATCGGTACCTTAGCGTTCGTCACAGCAACGTTGACGAACAAATCGCGTGCCTCCATGTCGCCGAGAGCATGAAGCGCGCAACCCGTCGGTTTGAAATGCCTCAGCAGATGAGCGAGACCTTCCGGGTCATCCATAATCGGAGAGTCCCGAGTATGCTCAAACTTCCAGTGAAAAGGCCTAGATCCCCCGGAACCAAAGCTTTTGCCACCCCGCGGCCTCGAGGCGCCTCCCTTCGGCCTCTCGAACCGTGCCCTTTTGTGCACGGGCTGCGTTCCACCATTGCTGTCCGAACTGTTGGACTTCGAACTGTGGATAACCACGGGTCGTTTAGCCAACGGATCGTCCCGAAGCGGAGACTCGCTCCCCTGACGATTCCCAACGGACACTGACCCTCCTGCGGAAGGGGAAACGACCACATCCTGCATCATCTCTTGAACCGCGAGCTTCTCAAGCTGACGTTACGACGGCCTCCGAGACATGTTCTTGACCAGATCTTGAGCTACAGACGAACTACTGTCAGCAAGCTCGTTCCTTGCTGCAATAAAAGGAACAATTCAAGGTCTAATTCGAGAATGTATCGCGACAGCTCGCTAACAGCGAGAGCTCGTGATAAAAGTAAACGTACCCAACTGAGGAAGAACGATATGCGGATCTTGAACGGGAGCCGGGATCTGGTACGCTTGCAGGATTCTCTCTCTTGTAAACGTTTCCCACCGAGTCTGACCTTCCCGAAGACACTTAGTCCGTGCTACCAAAACTTCGTTGAAATGAATCCTCCCAGGCGAATCTACATAAGAAAACACACCAAATGTTAGTCTTTCGCCACGAAAAAGCATTCATAATCACATGCAAAACCCGCTATCCCACAAAAAATCCCTATCTAACCAACTGCGTCGGCCCATTTCGTCGGCAGCCGGCTGAAATCGAAGTCACCAATCGACGCCCGATTCAGCTTGGAGAAGAAAACTTTGTCCTGCCACCCGTCGTCCCTCGTCGGCAGGTCCTCAAGGATCCTCCTGCTGGAGCGAGGAGCCACATAAAACGACCCGTCGCTGCGCTTGTTTTTCTTCACCATACAAAGTTGGTGAAACTCGGTAGGGCCAAACGAAAGCGCGAGTTCCCTGGAAAGAACGCGCAGCCCGACGATGGTCCGAACTAGGTTCGGATGCATCTGCGGCAACGCCATCTTCATCTCCGCCGCAATCTCCAGCAGAAACGACGGGATGGGGAAGGTGAGGCCGCACGACTCGAAATAATGCCAAAAGGCACAGCCGTAACCCGGGCCAACATTTTGCGCGGTCTCCGATCCTCGAGGGACTTTGATCTTAACGCCATAAAGGGATTGAAGGTGCTCGACCTCCTCGGGGGAGATCTTCGAGTTCGGATGAGGGTCCGATTTTATCTTAATCCGTCCTTTCGAAGGTACGACGGCCGGAATTTGTCCCCCCCCTGCGGCACTCGATTCAGCCATAAAATCAAATCGGAAAAGAGGGAAGCGAAAATCGATATCCCTTAAAACGAAAATCGACGAGCCCCGGATTGCAAAAGAAAAATAAAAGAGCTGATTTTAGGTTTTCGGCCAAGATTTCGCTCCGTCCAATTTCTCTCCTTTTCTTTCCCGGCAACACTATTTCGGATAAGAAACGAAAAATGCAAATGTAAAAGTAAAAGCAGAAAATAAATGGCAAAGGGAAGGGGAAGTTACCTCGAGAAGTAGTGGAGTGTGGGTAGTTTATGGAGAAGTGAGAAGGCGTATTTAAACAACTGTCATCATTGCTCGCGGTTACCAAGAAAAGATTTTCTCTTTTCTGAATCTCAACCGTCCGTTAAGGGATAAATCTTTTAAATATACCTTTTTCTGCCTCGAGATTCGGCGCTATCTTTTTTACGCCGCCTGTCACATCCGTAAATCTCGATAACTCGTCCAAACCGTTCGGATAATTATCCAAGAACTCGGCAAAATTCAAATTTTCGCTCCAACTATGCTTCGTTCAAAATACGAAACGACTCCGAAGCCCGAAAAACTCGTCGGACTGTCGCCGAACTAAATTCAAAGAAAGATTAAAAATAATCCTGCAACTTGTTCTCCGCCCATCAACCTCGTCATCTCACTTGATGGGCTGTGGGGCAACTGTCGGAGCTGGATTTAACACCCAAATTCGGCCCATCGTGAAGTCCACCAAGGATTCATCTCAAGCCCATTTGCGACTTCCCATCAAGTATATGGCCCGTCTTGTACTTTCCAGAAGGCCCTCGAGCTACCGCACACGGATAGGGATCGAGACCACGTCACCAGTTAGTCGAGTATCCCGAAAGATCCGGAGACGGTGCAGCAGCAACCTCCAAAATATCCGGATCACGTGCAACAACCCCGAGATCGGCGCAACAGCTAGAAGACGAGAGGAGTTATATAAGAAGCGGGAACTGTCGCAGATAGGACAACTTTTACCTAATTCTCAACTTGTATTTACTGCGAGCTCTCGTATTCTCATACTCTTGTACTCAAATACTCGTTTTGATCAATACAATCTACTTATTCATTCTAAGCCTTATATTCTCCGGTTCACAAAGAGATTCATCTATTCAATCACTCTACAAATATCTGAGTGTGGGTTTTAGTGCCCACAAAGATCACGATGTGCACTCTGTACATTCTTCCTTATTTGAGAATTGAAGTTACTCTCTTCTGAGGAAAGTGGTATTTGCAAATCCAACCTTGAAGCGACCTGAAATCGAAGACAACAAAACCCAAGGCCAATAAAGAATCTGTTAAATGTCGATTGGACTTGTAATGAGAAAATTATGTACCAATAATAGTATAATTTACAAACCTTTAGTAAGAAACATGGGGTATGTGCTCGTCTTCGTGGGGCCATAACACAACAAACACGTAGCAAAATAAATTGAAACAGAGATAATTCATTAGAAGAAGTAAAATACATAATTCACCTTAATTATGAACCATAACTAATACAGACGTATCTAAGATATTGTAGAGGAAACCAAAAACATAGAACTCAAAATTAACCTAATACCTCTTACCGTACACATGATGTGGGTGGGAGTTTACCCAAGAGAAAAGAGATTGAGAACTCAAAAGTAATTTCAGAAATATTTAAGAAAAGGTAGGTCAATAATTAACCTGATCGTAAGCCAAGTCGACGGGATCCCAAGACGGAGGATAACATAACGCCTCCGAAACTTAATCTTCAGCAGCCTTCAGCCTTCTTCTTCTGTTTTTCTATATCTCATATACGTAGCCCTTCTTGATCGTTTCTTCTTCGATATCATACCCTCACCGCAATTTTTGTTTTGGAGCCGTCACCACCATCTCTCCCCATAGGCATTAGCATTAGCCAGAAGAGTTTTTCAGATCTGAGAAACACTTAGTAATTGTGACTTCAAACCAAACGAAGGAAGAGGGAGCGTTGTCATTACGGAGCACGGGAGGAAGAGGGATCGGCGTTAATAATCAATACATGAGTGAGAAGGGGACTAATGCGCAGACGTGATGGTACGTTAATTCTAATTTTCTCTCCGAAGGGATATTAGCTGATGTGGCAGCGTTTTGTAGTAGTTCTAGACATAAGAGACGATGACATGGCGGCATGGGAGGGAAGCTCATTTTGCTGATGTGGCACCCCTTTAGTCACTTTTCCTGAAATTAGAAATGCAGACCAAAATTTCATCTTTGCAGAAATCTCCTTGCAGGTCATCAAAAGTTTTGGTGGGTAGATGATTCAAAGAGGGCAGCATAGCTGGTGGGGCCATGTTTTGATTCGTATTTTCTGGTAATCAGAGAGATGGTGGGGCGGTGGATCTGTAGAACTCGATAATTTATACACATCTTTGAGGGGAGGGTTAACGGCGTCGGTAGTGGGCAGTAAATTCTTTAAATCGAGGGGAATTATGGAATGAGTGATGAAGTCGTAACTGGCAGAGATTGATTTGATTCTTCTGGGAGGGATAGGAATCGATTATTGGAAACTGTTACGGGTGAAGAAATTCTGGTGAGGGAGAGACTTTTCTTATTCTAGGTTTTTAGTTGTTTGTTGGGTTTGAGAGAAGGTGGTGGGTGAGTCATTGCTATTTGGGCTTAGCCCAATACAATTTCTTGAATTGGTCGTATAAGGGGTTTTAAAAACAGAATTGATTTTTTTTGTTATAGCGCTGACGTGTCAACGATTTGGGGCTTCATTTTTCGCTGATGTGGCACCCCTCAGGAGCCCCAAACAACTCCTTTTATTAGTATAGATTTAACACATAGACTTTTCCATTGATTTCTTTCTTCTTTGTCGTGAATCCCTATTTTTTTATACCCATAAATAAAAGCACACAATATTTTTCCTTAATCTCTTGAAAACCACGTCTTAATCACTTAAGTGAAAAGATACTCCCTCTGTTTTTAATTAAGTGTTATTTGGAGAAAATATATCTGGATGTATTAAACTCAAAACACATCCAGATAGATCTAATTACATTGCAGATACATTTCTCCAAACGACACTTAGATCAAAACGGAGGGAGTAGTTTCTGCCGAAGCGTTTCCTCCAAAATTTAGTCGATCTTCTTCTTTCCAATGAAAACATATTTCATTGAGATCCAAAGAACTTAGAAAGTACATAAAAATTGATGTATTCCAAAATCCAGTAGTGAGAAAGATAGAGTTTGTGATACCGATAATTATCAAGGTCTCCGGCTAGAGCAAGTCCAGCTTCTTCATCACCTCAAGCTACTCCATCTCCCTCCAACGTTTGCATCAAGAAGAAGATGATCAACTCTACCCACGAAACGACGCTCTCTCTCTCCCTCTTGCTCAAGAATCTATATTACAAACGACGCTTTATCTCTCTTTCAGAAGTAATTCACAGATGTTCACTTCTCAAAATTGCGAGATAGATTAGGTATGTCGAATTGTTTGCAATTTTGTTGTGTTTCTGATTGGTTACTTGACAGGGATTCTAAATTTCGTTTAATGATATATGATGGATTCACGATGAAATTTGGGGGTAAAGCTTTTATAAATCATTAAGCTTAAGGCAAGTAGATCTAAGTTTTGTTTCAATAACTCTCTATGTGATGTATTGGAGAATTTTTGATGTGTTTCATTGATTTTCTGTTCAGAAGTTTTTACAGATCATCAACCAACGAGACGAGACAAAGCTGACACGAGCACCTAAAAGGTAATTCTCTTACTATACTAATTCCTTTGCTTAATATTGATATGTGGAAATTGATGTTCACTAATATTAGCACACTACAGATCATCGTATGGACAAATTATGGTTTTACATTGAGATTCAAGCATGGAGATCGTAGACTAACACATCAAACTAATAAAACTCATTAAAACTACTTCGATATATATAGGTTGACATTCGCAAGTAAAAAGTTCTGAACTACCTTTTTATGAATAATTAAATAAAGATAAGATAAAACTACAAAATAGTCCTTATACATACATATTCATGACTTCGTTTGATTGCCCTATTTTTTTATTATTTGAAGTGTTTTCTTCAGCTAAACGGGAATAATATTCAGTCCTTCAGCTTAGAGATTGATGTTGTGGACAAATGAAAACATAAAAACGCGATTTTACTGTTTTTGACGAGAAAACGTGATTTTGCGATTTTCGAGGGAAAACGTGATTTTGCAGTCTTGGTGGAAAACACAATTTTACGGTTTTGGCGGAAAAACGTAATTTTACGATTTTGGCGGAAAAACGTAATTTTACGATTTTGACGGAAAAACGTAATTTTACGGTTTTGACGGAAAACACAATTTTGCGGTTTTGGTGGAAAAAGCGATTTTGCGGTTTGGCAAAAAAACGAAATTTTGTGGGTTTGGCGGAAAAATTCAATTTTACGGTTTTGGCGGAAAAAAACAATTTTGTTGTTCTGGCGGGAAAACACGATTTTACGGTTTTGGTGGAAAAACGCGATTTTACAGTTTTGGCGGAAAAAATGCAATTTTGCGGTTTTGACGGGAAAACGTGATTTTTGCGGTTTTGACGGGAAAAGTAATTTTGCGGTTTTGGCGGAAAACGCAAATTTACGGTTTTGACGGAAAAACACAATTATACGGTTTTGGAGGAAAAACGTAATTTTGCAGTTTTTGCGGGGAAGCGTAATTTTGCAGAGAAGCGTAATTTTGCGGCTTGGACGGAAAAACGTAATTTTATGGTTTTGACGAAAAAATGCGATTTTCCACTTTTTACAAGAAAACGTGATTTTCCGGTTTGAAAAGAAAATTACAATTTTGCAAGAAAATGATATTAGTATGTAATAAGAATAATAAACACAACTTTAGTTAGATTCTATCATAAGGGGTATTTTAATCTATTGGTTTTTGAGATGTAAAATTTGCATCCAAACTCTACTTTTTCTAACATCTCAAATATCCAAATTTTTTAAAAAATTTAGATTTTGCATCTAGATACATCATCCGAATACTGATTCTAAAGTGTTCAAACGAACAACATTTGAGCATTTGTATCCAGATGATGCATCTGGATGCAAAAAAAAGCAAGGCCTGTGAAAGCTTGCAAATGTTATTTTGTTACTCAATTACTACTGAAAACGTAAAAATGATACGTATATTTCAAATTTGAAATTAGATTTAGTGAAAGCTTTCAAATATCATTTTGTTACTTACATTTTTTATTTTGTATGAGTGGATTCAAAGTCTTCTTTCATGCGACCAAAATCTCATGCACATTTTCATGAAACATGATCGAAATTTTCATTCAAAATAATCCACCTGAAATTAAAATATAAAGAAATTTAGTGAGCCAATAACCTAATATAGATTCAAAATTACACTAGATAAATAAAAGTTTCAAAAAATCTGGGGTTAACCAAATGACTTCATAGACAAACATTTATATATCAAAATATATGTATCCCTTTCTATCAAAAGCAAATTAAAATACAAATCAAACATAAAACCAGAGAAAGGTTGAAAAAATAATATCGTTCTACAAAATACTCAAGCTGAGGGATTCACTTTTTTCCATAACGAATCGAGATTTTGCAATAAAATCTTCGTAATGATAGCATTTTTCATAAATCTGAAGCACTCGTATTTACCAATATTAAATGAGATGATTTGATCTACAAAACAAATCTTCTTTAAAAGGATTTATATGAAGTTTAAATGATATTTTCTTATCGTACCTATTTTTTTTTTCAATTTTTAGATCTAAAACTCCATGTATCTAACATGGATATATCAAAGTAAATATATCTCTTTATATCAAAAGCAAATTAAATTACAAATCAAACAAAAGATAAGAGAAACGTTCAAAAAAAATAGTATCGTTTTACAAAACACTCAAGCTGAGGGATTCACTTGTTTTCTTTTCTATGACGAATCGGGATTTTGCAATAATATCTTCGTAATTTTAACATTTTTTTTATAAATCTGAAATACTCATATTTACCATTATTAAATGAGATGATTTGATCTGTAGAACAAATCTTCGTTAAAAGAATTCATATGAAGTTTAAATTATATTTTCTTATCTTACCTAATGTTTTTCAAATTTTCAATCTAAAACTTCATATATCCAATCCCAAACAACTAACAATAAAGATAAAATACAGAAAAATATGAAAAGGATGAGATAATCAAATAACTGATAACATGAGATCACAAAACATTATTCAAATATTTAAAAATCTTACATGAAATCAAATAAAAATCAACATCTTTAGAATTTAGTTTTAATAAAACATACCTTTTGGAATGCTTAACCGGATATGAGATCTCATTCTTCCATGAGATTTTTTTGAGGATATCATCGTTTGATTATTATTTTTTGCGGCAGAAATGAAAACTATACAGAAAATTTCAAAGTTTGAGACCCTTAGATAGAAAAAGGGTTTTTAACAAAGAAACCCATCAACTAAAGATGAATCGAGAAAAAAACGCTCAACTATAAATTTAATGTAAAAACTTATCAACTATAAGTCCGTTGATGAAAAAACCCCTCCGTCTACAGTACCGTTAAAACCTTAACGGCGACACGTGTTTTACGAAATCTCAAAAGATTTTAATGAAAAAATCCCTCAAATAAATATTGATTGGGAATAAACTGCTCAACTATAAAATTTAATGTAAAAAAATTTAATGTAAAAACCCCTAAAGGGTTTTTAACAAAGAAACCCCTCAACTAAAGATGAATAGAGAAAAAAACCCTCAACTATTAATTTAATGTAAAAACCCCTCAACTATAAGTCCGTTAATGAAAAAACCCCTCCGTCTACAGTACCGTTAAAACTTTAAAGTTTTTAACAAAAAAAACCCTCAACTAAATATGAATTGAGAAAAAATCCCTCAACTATAAATTTAGTGTAAAAACCTCTCAAATTCAGATGTATCAAATATTTACCACTCTACTATAAATTTAATGTGAAACCCCTCTATTTATGTCTACAATGACATTAAAAAAGTAAATAGTCAACATTAAATCAAATACGATTTTGATTGTAAAAATTGACATGGATACGATGTGATAATGATATTCTGTGTTTAAAAAAGTTGATTGAAGAATACATATACATTAAAAAAATTTATACAATTTAATTTATCTAGAGTTTTGAGAAACTGAAATAATTTATCAAGTTGTACAGAAAATTTGATATTTATTCATTCTTAAATTAACTTTCAAGCCAAATAATCTTACTATATGAAATTAAAGTTTGATAATTTTAGCGTTTATCATATTGTAGATTTTAGAAATTTAAATATTTTTTCTAATTGTTTCAAGATTTTAAATACCTTGCTGGTTTTGAAAGCTATCACATTATTTTAAAATTATCTATGTCATTTTTACAATCCAAAACGCTTACATTTGATTTATCGTTAACCGTTTAGGTTTTAACGTAACTGTAGATAAAAAGGTTTAGGGGTTTTTACATTAAAATATAGTTGAGGGGTTTATTCCCAATCATTATTTACTTGGGGGGTTTTTTCATTAAAATCTTTTGAGATTTCGCAAAACAAGTGTCGCCGTTAAGGTTTTAACGGTACTGTAGACGGAGGGGTCTTTTCATTAACGGACTTATAGTTGAGGGGTTTTTACATTAAATTTATAGTTGAGGGTTTTTCTTTGTTAAAAACCCAAACCTAAACGATTAACGATAAATCAAATGTATGCGCTTTGGATTGTAAAAATGACGTAGATAATTTTAAAATAATGTGAAGGCTTTCAGAACCAGCAAGATATTTAAAATCTCGAAACTCAATTAGAAAAAATATTTAAATTTCTAAAATCTACAATATGATAAATGGTAAAATTATCAAACTTTAATTTCAAATAGTAAAATTATGTGGCTTGAAAGTTAATTGAATAATAAATAAATATCAAATTTTCTGTACAACTTAATAAATTTTCTGTACAACTTAATAAATTTTCAGTTTCTCAAACTGTAGATAAATTAAATTGTATAAAAAATTTTAATGTATATGTATTCTTCAATCAACTTTCTAGACATAGAATCTCATTATCACATTGTATCCATGTCAATTTTTACAATCAAAATCGTATTTGATTTAATGTTGACTATTTATTTTTTAATGTCATTGTAGACAGAAATAGAGGGGTTTTCACATTAAATTTATAGTTGAGTGGTAAATACTTGATACATATGAATTTGAGGGGTTTTTATACTAAATTTATAGTCGAGGGATTTTTTTCAATTCATCTTTAGTTGAGTGTTTTTTTGTTAAAAATATTTAAAGTTTTAATGATACTGTAGACGCAGGGATTTTTTTCATTAACGGACTTATAGTTGAGGAGTTTTTTCTCCATTCATCTTTAGTTGAGGGGTTTTTTCATCTTTAGTTGAGGGGTTTTTACATTAAATTAATAGTTGAGAGGTTTTTTCTCGATTCATCTTTAGTTGAGGGGTTTCTTTGTTAAAAAAAAAAATAACATAGATGGAGAACAAATAAGGTGATGAATGTTTGTTTGGTTTTTGGATTTTAGTTTTTGATTTTTGGATTTTGGTTTTTGTTTTTAAATTTTGGTTTTTGGATTTTGGTTTTTGATTTTTGATGTAAATTTTGGTTTTTCTTAAAACTTGAATGAAGATTTATTTAGTTTTTGGTTTTTAAGGTGGATTATGTTTAAAAACCCATAAATTGTGGTTTTTGGTTTTTGTGTACAAAATCAAAAACTCTTTAAAAACTAGTTTCCCTATATTTTAGGAAATCTATTTCTTCAAAGTCTTGAATGACAAAAAAAAAATAGTTTTTGAAAAACAAAAACTAAAAACCATTCCAAAAACTGCAAACATTCAAGCCCTAAGACGACGTCATATAGAATGTATAGATCTCTAAACATATTTTTTGTTTTTTCAGTCATATTGCAATATAGGCCCAATAATGGGCATTACATGGATTTAGAGCCCATGAACTCTAGATTTTACAACATAACAGTAGAGCCCAACTACATCTTGAGCAATAATGCAACGAGCTTAAAAACAGAGCCCAACTACATCTTGAGCAATAATGCAACGAGCTTAAAAACAGACACATTTGTTATGAATAACTTGTATTCTGTGTATTATTATGGAGGACCAATGGTCTCTTTATATAGTGGTTACATCAAGGAGAGAAAAGGAAATTGTCATTTTACTACTCATACAAGGAATAGGAAAACTTCTACTAATCCTATTGGTATTAGGAAAAGGAAATCCTATCTCTAATAGGACTTGGTCTTCACGCCGAGACTAGACCACGGATTGGGTCTGATGAACTGAGCCGGTTATGGACATCCAAATCTCAATGGTTTATAACACTCCCCCTTGGATGACATAACCGTATGTGATGATGATGGGATCTCAGTAATACGCTTGGGGAATGCTGCCTCATTAAAACCTTACCAAGGAAAACCCAGTGGGACAAAACCTTAGTGAAGGAAAAAGAGTACAGCACGTATTACTCCCCCTGAAATGAACATCACTGAAGGTCCTTCAATTGGCGCATGCCAATCTGATGCATAAGCTTCTTGAGCGTGGAGGTTGGAAACGACTTTGTGAAGAGGTCGGCTGAGTTGTCACTTGAGCGGACTTGGAGCACCTGGAGTTCACCGGCCTTCTGTAGGTCGTGAGTGAAAAAGAACTTTGGCAATATGTGCTTCGTCCGATCTCCTTTAATGTATCCATCCTTCAACTGAGCTATGCATGCGGCATTGTCTTCGTACATGCTGGTCGGTTCTTCTTTCCCTTCTGTCATCCCACAATCTCGTCTAATGTGTTGAGTCATTGACCGTTGTGTGGATCCGAAAGGTAACCTGCATCAGCAAAACCAACTAATCCTTCTTTGTTAAGGTTAGTATAAAATAGACCCATGTCTTTCGTCCCTTTCAGGTAACGAAATATGTGTTTGATCCCATTCCAGTGCCTCTGGGTCGGACAAGAACTGAATCTTGAAAGGAGGTTCACGGCAAAGCATATGTCCGGCCTAGTGTGACTAGCCAAGTACATTAACGCTCCTATAGCACTGAGATATGGCACTTCGGGACCAAGGACCTTTTCGTCCTTCTTTACTGGACCGAATGGATCGTTGTCCAGGCCAAGGCTTCTCACCATCATTGGGCTAGTCAGTGGGTAAGCCTGGTCCATATTAAATCGCTTGAGTACCCTTTTGCGATAATTACGAATCCCTTATCGAATTTCTTTATGAATATGCATGGGATCGTCTTTATAGCCCTCTTTCACTAAGTACTCGCTTAGTCTATTGTTTCAATCCATAGAGCGATTTATTCAGCTTAATACAATGCTGGTCTCGAGAACTTCTTTTATCTTTCAGCTCTATTTCGTTATCCAGTGGACCATAGGCTGCTTACTATATCAATTTGATTTCTTTCTTATGTGTCCAGACATCATAAACTTTCGAGTTTGTAGCAGCACCCACCACATTTGGAGTATATCTCCTTATAATTTATTCCTTAGTCTCTGTGAGTATCCTTATGTAACCAAGCTATCTCGAAATGCTTGTAAAACATGAACACTTTAGATCATGTGGTCTCACGATTTTCTTTTCTTCACAGGACTTATTTATCCACTGGTTTAATCATCTGATGGCGTTTTCTTATGTGGCCAATACGCCTATCACTTTCATAATCCCACGTTTCCTTTTATCTTATGAATGCATTCTTATTCGTGGGTTCTGATCCTCGCTTGTTTCTTTATTGTTCAAGTGCTACTATCTTGTACGCGCTTTCTTATACATTTTGGTGTTAACACTCTTATGTAGTTCCTATTTTGATCCAGACATGATTTGATCGATCTGAGATTTCATAATCCAGGACCTTTATTACCTTGCAGCTTGGCGTCCCAAGCTACATGGTTTGGTACCTTAGATGTTCAGCTGGCCAGCCTTTATATCTCTATGTCTGGTCTGGTTTCCTTAATAAACCCGGATTTATATTATGCACCCTTTTCCGCGGTTTCTTATCTTATGGAACTTATGGGTCTATCTTGTATAGACTCCGTAGCAACTTGATTGTGTCTCTAAGACATCAATTTCGTGGTGCTTAAGCTGATATGACTTAGTCATTCTTTTCTTTTCGGGTCAATGTGTCTGGCATCTGATTATGCTAGCTTTATATGATCTTTGTATTTGGACGTCCTTAAATCTTTATCTAGTCCGAGGATCTTGCCAAGACACCGATGGTTGATACCATTTCATTTCTCTTATCAGCTTATTACGTTTCTCCTTATAATGTTGGATATTCGGATTCACTTAAAAACTCATGTAATCCGTGTTCCTTGGCCACTAAATAGATCACCCATATTTGGCTCAAAGGTTTCTTTAAAATTCGTAGGAGAAACATTTCTTATCCAACATATATATATTCCCAATCTCCAATCTCCTTATGAGATTCCATCTTAGACGGCACATATGTATGTGGTGGTTTTATTCAAAATCTCTTAAGATGGTATATGTCTGGCTCATGACCCGTATTCAATCTGAGATGGGAATATCTATGCTCACTTATATGGCCTGATGCATATTGATCTTATATACATGTAAAACTTGTGATGTCTCCAAGCTGATAAACTTTAGGGTCTAAACCTTATAGGTAATGACTTTTCTTTATAAAATTCGGCCGAGTCTTATTATGATCATCGAATTTGTAGTATAGTCATGGACCACGGGTTTGTCCTCACTCCCCCTCATGAATATACTATAATTTCGTGATGCTTGAGACAATAAATCTGATGAGTTTCCCTTGTGCACATGTAACACAACGTGAGACTCTATGGGATAACTCTTTGTGCCGTTTTCATGATCAATCTTTGCATCAAGTTTTGGACTTGGATGGCTAGTCCAGTCATGCCATATAGTGTAAATTTCGTGGGGTATACCAATTGTGGTTACCATGGCTTTTGCCTCTATCATACTGATCTTTGGCATAGTCTAGATCAGTAGAGTATAGTCTCGACCATTTTCTTTTGATGCCTTAGGCGATCTTAAGGAATTTTCATTTCCTTTTGCCCATTGTTTCTATTTGGAAACCATTCTTATAACTCAATGGGCTTTGTATGGGTGAGAAATTCATGCCCTTTTAGGCAATGCCTTTTGGTCGAGATTTTATACTTGCAATAAAACAAGCAATAAAACATTCATATTATCAAGCAAGAATCAAACAAGATAATAGCAATAAAATAAACTCAAAGTAGTTTAATGCCAAACAAATCCAAAGACATAAAACCAAAGCAAAGTAAACATAAAAGCAACAAAGCAAATAGAACTCAAAGTCTAAAATCATTTTAAGCAATCGGAAGTCTCATGTTCATTTTAGTCAACTTTTGAACTGCCCTCACAGTCCGAGGCTTCCTCCTCATCGTATGTTTGAGGAGTCTCCATCTCACTGCGTCTTTTTATCAGTTCATCAAATCTACTGATAATTTCTTTTGTCCTCTGTCCTCTTCTGAGGTAATGAAATAGGTCATTATACTTTGTGAAACTTTTGGCCTTAAGTGATAAAATCAATTCCTTTGAATGGAATGTAGAGATGGTCTTTTGTAAAAGATCCTCATCTGTTACCACTTCGCCATATAGTTGTAGGCCATGGACGATTTTCATTAGGACAGAGTTGTATTCATCGTCTCCCATCCTTCCATGGAGTTTCGCCACAGTACCATTGAATACCTTTCACCCAACTTTGTCCAAAGAACAAAAGGGTCCTTAACATCTTGGTACTGGTCTCTCATTTCTTCAGTGAGATGGAAGCGCATAATTGTTATGGCTCTTTGCCTTTGGCTTTCTAATTCATGATTGCCATATGTGATGCATCTTCCGAGTACCCTAGTTTGCAGAGCGTATCTAGTGCTCATTGCCCATTCTAGGATATCATCTCCGGAGAGACTTAGGACCGGGTAATCTGAGTTGTTAACTTCAGACATCTGAAAATATGCATCAACCTTCTCTTAGGCTTTTAATAAAAATCAAGGCCTTAGAATGATGGCCGATTTATGCATCCGATTTTATGCAATTATAATTCACATAGGTTTCCAATTTTAATTCTAACATGAAATTCTATGTGATAAAGGAAACAAGAAAATCCAAATTTTAAATAAGGCAATTCCTATTTGCGATTTCTATGTGATCAAACAAAAAGGAAATTTTCTAAATTCAATCCTTTACAAGCACATGAATCGGTTTTATAGGGTTCATGTAGTATTAATGTTCAAATTCGATTATGACATGTAATGCTATCATGCGGTTTTAAACATCAAATAAACAAGCTAGATAAACGGTTTTAATCACGCAAGCAAGTTCCTCAAGCAAACTGAATTTTAGGGTTTGATATATGTTTAAGTCAAATTTTGATTTTTAGGTTTTAATGAGATCAAACAAGTTTAAACACACAAACCGATTTTAGGTCTTGTCTTTAGTTTAGATTCAAATTCAAGTATAGGTTTTAACAAGACCAAACAAGTTTATAAGAGAATCGGTTTTTTAGGGTTTAGGTTTATTAAGATCCAATTCGATTTTTTTTGTTCTTAGTTTAGGGTTTTACCTTGATCTCCTTTTGGGGTTGAACTGGTATGGACCGGGAGTTAAAGACCTCGGTATCAAACTTGGAACCTCACGCTAGATTAGAAAAACGCCTTTGTTGAAGACGACGGCCGGCGGCGGCAAACACAAACGGCGGCGGCGGTGGTTTGGCGTTTAGGGTTTATGCGCGGCTGCTAGGGTTTTTTTCTAGAGCAAGCTCGTGCTGATAACGTGTTATGAATAACTTGTATTCTGTGTATTATTATGGAGGACCAATGGTCTCTTTATATAGTGGTTACATCAAGGAGAGAAAAGGAAATTGTCCTTTTACTACTCATACAAGGAATAGGAAAACTTCTACTAATCCTATTGGTATTAGGAAAAAGAAATCCTATCTCTAATAGGACTTGGTCTTCACGCCGAGACTAGACCACAGATTGGGCCTGATGAAATGAGCCGGTTATGGACATCCAAACCTCAATGGTTTATAACAACATTTTTAATATGTGGCCTGCAACGATTTGAAGGAAAGAGCTCCTTCTGTAGATTTCACCGACATTTAATGGTCGGAGATTCCTTTTAATCCTCAGTGGTGAAGAACTAGTATGGTACTATGATCCATAATGGCTAAGATTATGAATCTGATTTGGACATCAGAAAATTTATAACTTAATTTTTGTTCACTTTTGATTTTCAAATCTAGTATTTAATCATGTATTTTTAATATCGAAACTGAATATTTACCTTTCACTTATCAGCCTAAAATGAATGCTAGAAAAAATAGGATTTTATCTAGAGCATTTAGATCGTGTTGTAACTTTTTTTTTTTTTGTAATTTAGGGTAAATATCAGGCCTATAGAGGGGCTCAAACTAATATGTTGGGTTTTTCAAACCCATGTCCAACTCTCTCATTAGTATGATATTGTCCGTTTTGTGCCCATGTGGCAAAGTCCGCACGAATTTGTCTTTGTGTTCCTTCCCAAAAGGCCTCATACTAATTAGAGTTGGACATTAGTTATATATTAGACCATTACTGTCTAATCTTCCGACGTGTGACTTTGATTGATATCCCAACAATCCTCCCTTCAAGCAAAGGACCACACGAACTCTTAGCCTCCAACCTTCCGGCGAAATATGGCACCCATCTTGTACCGCCATACTCACCAACGGAATTCTTCACCTAACCCTTGCAACCCTTGCTGCACCGCTAGGAAGACTTTCGACACAAGGCACCGGCACCCTTAATCGCAAGGTTGCCTTGAGGGATCTCCTCCCACAACGAACATCCGGCCCAACCCACTTCTCCAGGTCTACCTTTTTAAAACCTGAGCTCTGATACCACTTGTTGGGCTTTTCAAGCCCATGTCCAACTCCCTCATTAGTATGATATTGTCCGCTTTGGGCCCAGGTGGCAAAACCCGCACGAATTTGTTTTTGGGTTCCTTCCCAAAAGGCCTCATACTAATTAGAGTTGAACATTACTTATATATTAGACCATTACTGTCGAATCTTCCAATGTGAGACTTGGATTGGTATCCCAACAATCCTCCTTTCAAGCCAAGGACCACACGAACCCTTAGCCTCCAACCTTCCGGCGAAATCTGGCACCCATCTTGTACCGCCGTACTCACCAACGAAATTCTTCAGAGAGAACGGCCTATTCCTACCCAAACTCTGGGTTGCGATCCCGATCCGTGCATGTACTTTCGACCTGTGCGAAAACATACTCATACTTTATATTTTTTACAATTTCATACATAAACTCTAAAAAAGCGGCAAAAATATACATTGACCTTAAACCCGTCAGTCAACCGTTTGATATTGCTGACGTGGCTACGACATGTCTGCTGAGTCAACAAAAAAAAATTATAAAAAATGTGATGTGCCCGGCGAATCACAAAAATAAAAATAAAAATAAAAATAAAATTAGAGATTTTTAATTTTAATAACTAATAAATTTTATCAAACCAGTTTAATATATATATAACTTTCTTCGTAAAAAATGTGACGTATGCGATAAGTCTCCAAAAATAAAAATAAAAATATAATAAAGTTTTTTTGTTTATCCTAAAAAATAAATTCATTTTTTGTAACTCGAACCTCTGATCTACAAGATCCCTACATTTTCGGTAACCAAGAGGCTTAAAGATCCCTACATCTTGAAGATCACATGTTCGATTAGGTTCAATTTACGTTGGGAGGGGCCTGCTCTCCAAATAAGAGTAATATTACATGGTTTGGACCTCGCCATGGGGGAACGTACGATCTTTGTGTCCAAAACCTCCTGATCATTTAAAAAAAATGCTGGCAGATAGAATTATTGACATGTTTAGAACGCAAAACGTCACATATAAGTCTATCCAACTAAAACATTTTTTCATTGTAAATTTACTTAAATAAAAAGAAATCAAAACAATCTATAATATTTATCTCTCTTATAAATTTATATTATATTTTTGAATTAAAATAAGATATAAAATAAAAAAGGAATTTATTAATTATTAAAATTAAAAATCTCTAATTTTATTTTTTTATTTTATTTTTGTGAATCGCCGGACACATCAAATTTTTATAATATTTTTTTTTCGATTTTTGTTGACTCAGCAGACACGTCGTAGCCACGTCAGTAATTTCAAACGGTTGACTGACGGATTTAAGGTCAATGTATGTTTTGACCGGTTTTTAGAGTTTAGGTATGAAATTATAAAAGATATAAAGTATGGGTATGTTTTCGCACATGTTAAAAGTACAGGTACGAATCGGGACCGCAACCCAGATTTTGGGTAGGAATTGGTCGTTCTCCCGAATTCTTCACCTAACCCTTGCAACCCTTGGTGCACTGCTAGGAAGACTTTCGACACAAGGCACCGGCACCCTTAATCGCAAGGTTGCCTTGAGGGATCTCCTCCCATAACGAACATCCGGCCCAACCCACTTCTCCAGGTCTACCTTTTTAGAATCTGAGCTCTGATACCACTTGTTGGGCTTTTTCAAGCTCATGTCCAACTCTCCCATTAGTAATAATATTGTCCGCTTTGAGCCCAGGTGGCAAAATCCACACGGATTTGTCTTTGAACTCCTCCCAAAAGGCCTCATACTAATTAGAGTTGGACATTACTTATATATTAGACCATTACTGTCTGATCTTCCGATGTGGGACTTGGATTGATATCCCAACAAAATCCATGGGGTGGTGCAGCTCACGGATAGATCCTCACCTCCGGGTATTCAAATTGGCTGAAAGCATGAATCCATATCTGTGTGGGTGTTCAAAGCAAAGTGTTGCAGTTTCGCGCATTAGGGACGTCGAACCTGAAACGTGTTAGCGTCCCGAATCTTGCCACCCGACCACGATGCCTCGGACATCGTGTTGTAACTTGCAAATGCTAATTGTTAACTTTAGGCTAACTATAAGCTAACACGGTAATTAATTGGTTGGTTTCTAAGGCTATATAAGCAATTAAATGAACTTAAAACATCCAAACAGTTATAGCCTAAAGCTTTCTACATGTTTTAGGATCACTATTATTGATTCTCTTATGGTGTCAAGTTGATATTCATTAGGTTATCCTATGGCTAAGGACTTTATAAACGGATTGACATAACTAAAGTTTACATGCCAAGGCTCTAGTTTCTGTTTTCAATTACATTAGACAATAATTGAATATCATCGTTAACCCTACTTAAGTTAGTTTTAGGTCAAAAGTTCTCTAAATGTAGTTCAAGACCACTTTGCTTATTATTAGGTCGGATGATTTCTAAGATATGGTGTACCAGCTAAACCTAGCATAAACTTAATGAAACAGCAAGATTCAATAGGAAGACATGCAAAAACAAAATAAATCGACCACAAACAGTAGTTCGGAAACCATAGAAACAAACGAACTATTCACAAAGTATCATGGTTCAATACCGAGAGACGAGAATGATTCGGAAGATTTGGCACAGTTTGTTTAGGTTGAAAAAGACTATTTTTCCCTGTAAACCATTAGCAAATTAGCGGAAATGTGTTAAACGTTTATAAACAAAAAACGCTAAGGGACCTTTATGGTTAAATACAATAGTAAAGGGGCCGTTTCTCAAATACATTAAAAGTACCAAGAAAAAAAAAATGATCATAATCTTGTTCACCGAATCTTCTGCTAGATTGTCCTTTGTTTCGAAGAAGAAGAAGAAGAAGTCAAAAGACGATACACAACAATGGCGTCATCATCCTCCTCCTCCTCTTACCTCTTCCTCCTCGCGATCATCGTCTCTTTCCTTTCAATCTCCAGCATCGCCGCTCGTCCCTGCAAAACCTTCCTCATCTCCTCCTATTCCCTCTCAATAACCCCAGAAAACCCTAACCCCGAATCCGAATCCGATCTCTCCTCCACTCGATTCGTCACCGTCTTCACAATCCGCCGCCTCAATCCCCACCCAATCGTCCCTTTCTTCGTCAATCGCCGCCACGGATTCCTCCCTTCCGCCGTCGAGAAGCCTCGGATCCAGCGATCGGAGGAGGATCGTACCCAATCGGCCTTCCCTTTGATCTTCGATAACATCAATTCGTTCAGAGATCGCACCAGAGACATCCTCAGCGTCGTCGTCGCTCTCTTGTTTGGCGTCGGGTGCGGTGCCCTAACCGCCGCGACTATGTACCTCGTCTGGGCTCTTGTCGTGAATCGCCATAGCTACAATTTCGAGGAAGACGATTTTGAGAACGATGAATCTGATGAAGCTAGCTTGAAGAAACTGGGTTACGTCAAGATCCCTGCTCCAACTCCAGCTCCAGCTCCTGTGAAGGAAGCTGCTTAATTCGAGGTTGCTCTTATCCTAATACCCAAACAGTGAAAACATTTGTGAATTCAGTTTCTGCGTATTTATCATAAGTGTCTTCTCGCCTTTTACGTTGTTGTGTCTAATATCTATGTTTCGTATCAGTAAATTCGAGTCTTTTATGGATTTATCTAAACCTAATATACTGAAAAATATCAGTGCTTTATGATTTGTAGTTGGATGTTTATATTATTTAAGTGTGATTATGATGTGGGTTCTTGTTTGCAGATAGCTTCTTTAGGTTTATTCACTATCTTGACACCAGTGTCGTTCGTTTATGAGCAAATATGGTTTTGATCATGTAATGTAGACTTTGTTATAATCGTCTGTTTCCGTTTCAAGAACTCTTTTTTCTTGTTTTCTTTCTGATTCGCTAAACCTTAAGTGGGATCTTGTGTGGTTTAAGCAGCTTTCAAGCATTGTAATCTCCTGATAATGATTAGTTTCTACTGCTTAAAGCTTGACGTTTTGAATGAGGAGAAACAATTAGGTAAACTTCTAGTGTCTTGTGTTCTTTCTGGATCTATCTAACTTTTGGTTCTTGTGTTTTGCTCCAAGTCTAGCAGTGATTCTGAGTAGTAACAACTTGTTGTTATGTAGGTTTTCTTCAAGTCCTTTTTCTATAAGATCTTTTTGATTCTAGCTTGTTTCATGTTAGATTCTTTCGTCTAAGCCCCAATGTTGTGTAGACTTTCTTTTCCTTTCTTTTGGGTAACAAGAAAGGTGCAAGATTTTGCTTTCAATCTTCTTTACTCTGTTCATATATTTTAAATTCTAGCTTTTGAACATAATTTGATTATATGAGCAAATGTGAGATTGATTTTCTGTGGCACAACGGACCTTGGTCCATTTTGTGTTACTAAATTATCTTTCGAAAGATTTGATTAAGTACTAACACAAAGAGGCATCATCACACAACAAAAGAAGAGTATAAGGATGATTAACAACGTGAGTTAACATTAGCTAAAACAGGATCTTATGTCTAATACAGTGCCCTTGGAAGTTTCTTAGACCCAACCTTGCGAAATGGGTACATACATATAATAAACGTTCAAATGAGAGGAGTAATAATAAAACAGACGAGAGGATAATAAGAAGAACTATGCCGAAGAGAGATGGATCCAACTGTCTAGAAATGGGTCAGGTTCTGTGGGAAGGATCCGTTGCTGCCTTCACCTTGTTCACCCATTTTCTGCACATCTTCCGGCGATAGTATCTTTATGTACCAAACGCTATTCACAAACGACCTGCAAATTTTCACCATTTTCAATCACAGTTTTTGAAAATACTTTGTTATACAGTCTTTGAAAACACTATGTTATGGAAGAGGAAGAGAAAGATACTAACTCCCAAGGATCATCGCCGAGAAGAAGTATGTCATCCTCCTTGTCCACGAATACAAGCTGCCAGCCTGATCTAAAGGCGTCTTCCAACAACCCTTTGATATCAAACATCTTACCCAACTCTTCTCTCAGCTCCTGATAGCTGCTGAACCGAGATATGTCGAGCGAACGCCCCACCGAACCAGATTTATAAACCTGCACATAATCATCACTGTTACTGCTCTACACAAACAAACAAACAAACTGGGTGATAAAGCCAAACAAAATCTCCTAAAAGCAGTACCTTAACAAAGTTCTTTGTCTGTCCTCCAGCCCCATGTGATAACTCGGGAGTGTCTTGCACAGACCCGTATAGAGTGTTCTGAAATCCGGCATCCGTTAGTGGCATCGAGGAGGTGTCAGCAGCATCGGCTGACAAAGTACCGAAACGAGGAACCGTGGTAGGGAGGAAAAGTCCAGAGTCCGAATCAACACCGAAAAGAGAGAGGTTTTGGGTGTGTGGCGGTTCTAGAGAAGGGCTTGTTCCACCGTAGGCTTGTCGAAGAGACAATGGCTCTGAAAAATCGTTAGTTTCTTCAGGATGAGAGTGTTTATGAGACCAAACCTGTGTCGGTAATTGCTCGTCCTGTACAGAGTGACCAGTTATAGAGAAATTCAAGAGATTGTTACTATCTCCAGAGCCTTGAAGGGTCGAGTTCTGCTCCTGTACTGGATTAGCTGCTGAGTTGAATTTGTTGTTCAAGTCTGTAAAATCCGATTTCATGAACGAAGGCGAAAGCAAATCAGAATGCTGCCACACACGGTCTGGTTGCTGCGGCGCAGCTACTTGGTTGCTAACTTCTTGACGCAGATTCTGATGGGGATGATTCTCAGTCAGAATCTGCTGAGTCTGTGCTTGCAGAAGATGACGTGGGAATTGCTGCTGCTGCGATGATGCTTGGTGATGTTGCTGAAGGAGCAAATCGGAGTTGTGGATCGCGGCTGATTGTTGAAGGTATTGGTGGTTTGGCTCTTGGAGCTGCACAAACTGCTGCTGTCTTAGAGGATCTCCGCCTCCGATGTTTTGATAACCGGCGGCTAACATTGCTTGGTACTGCTGATTCTGATCAGTTCCTAGTAGACTATGGTCGAGCCTCTGTTGCATCCATGGGAATAAACTAGCAGATGGATAGTTTAAGGGAAGCAATCCATTCTCTCCAGCTCCACCTCTAAGCCATGTTAGGCCACTTGCTATGTCTCCTCTGCTATCTGTAACATTACAACAACTATGTAAATTACCTAAGAAGAGAGAACAGTTTTTGGAAAGCAAACTTTCCCTAGAAAGAAGATAGTTGTTATTTAAACGAGCAAGCATTTTCAAGCATTAGGAACAGAGGATGAAGCATGCAAAACAGTTTTATAGTTTTGAAAACACCAACTCAAACTATAAAACATCAGAAAATGGATTGTACGGTTTCAAGGAACCAAAAATGGAATCACTAACCATAATATCTACAAGTTAAATATTTTCATGCAAGTGGTCACGAGTTAAGTGAAAAACACATAAAACATTAAACAAGTTCCATTTACACCATTTTTAAACATCACATTATTGGAGCAACAGTCAAAACGTCTTGTCGATGAGCACCAACGAGTTAAGTGAAAGCAACATATAAGGATTCATTTAACCTGTCAAAAGTCGACAAACAACCTTAAGGGCCCCTCAAAGACAAAACCTGGCATAAGAATCTAGAAATCTAAAATGCTCACAAATTATTTTTTTACAGCTGCATCACTATGTGAATGCAACACTTCCGTATGGAGAAAGATTAAATAAATAATTTCCTTCTCTGCATTAAATTTGTTCTTCTAATCATATCTTCCCAACAAAAATTTTCAACTAATACGAGGTCAAATGGTTAGTCTAAGCATAATATCCTACAAAACAGGAGGCCGATGGTGGATACCGTGCAATGACGATGCGCCCGGATGCCAAGGACGCTTTAGCCTGAGAGGAAACAGTGATGGATACATGGGAAAAGTGGTAAGAGGTTCAATCTCCCATAAAGAAGCCCTTGCCTGTCTGTCTCCAGCAGTCGATTCATCCCAACCAACCTACATCAAGAATTTTTGGATCTTTCAATGTTAAATGGAACTTTTAGAAAAAATTCTCAGCTTAAAAGAAAAGTACTTTTATATTTTTATCAGGCTCTCATGCATTCTCTTAACAGGGTATCAAAAACTAAGATGACTAAAGCCCTCAGCATAAAAAGAATACCAGAAGATAGATTCAACTATTGAAACAAGGTAGAAAATAAATCATCAGATTCTTGCGCATCATGAGTTTCTTATGAACTACCTTCACAGACCGCCAATGAGAGTTTGGCCAACGAGCAGAATCCAGATCACCAATGCCAGTAATAGTACCCATGTACCTGGAAGATACCAGGTTTTTGTCAGAATATGAGTTGTTAACATGAGTGTGACACAATGATACAATTTCCTCAAAGCCAAGAAGAAGAAAGAAATTTCAGAATCGCACTTCAAGTTGACTTTACCTTCGAACGCTTGACTCTTCTGTCTCAAAGAGCATACGAAAGCGCATCCCGACTGAAATACGCGTGTGGAAAACGGCCTTAATGTACTTGGGAAGTGGTAGCACAAACTCAGATGAGCTAGACCTGAACATGAAGAGAATATCAGTGGACGATTTTATCAGATACTTGGGAGGAAGAAGCGGTAGAAGCGGTTCAACCTTGGATGATAAAACACTGTGAAACAGCTATTAGTTGCAGCCGCATGAGCAGCGGCAGCGAGGAGTCCAATATGCATGCTATCACTTGATAGCATAGATGATGGTACAATAGTCTGTGGTCGACTTGCATGACGAATTCCCAAAAGGAGTTGGTTCCGTTCATTCCTGAAATCATGAAATAAGGTTTAATACAGTAATTCGAATAATCAATATCCAGTAAAGGAGTGTACACATGGAAGAGTAGAACCTGATGAAAATGACAGAATCTCCAGTTACAAGTCGCTTGGCACTGACGAAAACACTCCATCCAGTTGTAAGCAGGTGCCGTTTGGGCTGCCCTGCAAAAATACACCAGGAAAATGTAAGAAACTGGCAAAGAGAGAAGAACAAAAGGGACTTCAATAGTCAATATGTTAAATAACTACGAGAACGCATATACTTTATTTATGAAACATAACCAAACAAGGGGAGTGGGAGCAGAAGACCATTGCGACTGTATATATGCACTTTAACAGAAATCAAATTTCATTTTGCGAAAACATCATTTGTCTCTTGTTAGTATCAGTATGTTTGTGACTTGCCCAAAAACTAATCTAAGCTCCAAACATCCACCTATCATGATGGGTATTTTGTCGGGGAAAAAGGATATTGATCTGATTTTCTTGGAGAGCTTAGGTCGGGGTATATACTAGATGATCCATGATCTGTCATAACAAGCACCGCCATTTGGGATAATGCATAAAGGCATATACCACCATTTCCAGAACAGAATACATAATCTTGTTCTTGCATCAAAATAATATGCAGAAAACTTCTTCTAAGAACTTACTTAACAGCCAAATAAAACTATCACGGCTAGCATTACACGGCACCAAGGATTAAAATCAACCAGACAAGACAACTATATGAAGTTAAAAAGATGGACTCAAAGAAGAAAGGTGAAACCTACCCCGAAAGATATGCCTAAACTTCCATTCATTATCATGAAGATCCCTTGCAATCAACTCTTGCGCTGGTGGCTGCTGTGTGTAATCCTGTAACAGAGAAAGAGGCAAGATATCTCAGGGAGTACATATCTCACAGTATTGGTATTAGCCACTATACTAAGCAAAAGTACATACCAATGGAGGAAACACTTTCTCAGCAGCGCGTCTAGGAACAGAAAACCCTCCGTGTGTACTGGTATCACTAGCGGTCAGCGTCTTGCAGAAGTAATTGCTAGGTTGCTTGCTCGGGATTCCCAACTCGATCGGTACAAATGTATCCTTCTGCTCCTCCTAAACACCCAAAGCAGTAACTAAACAATCAATGACAGCTCAAAATAACCATTGCATTAACCAAAACTATTCTAGAAGCAAATGTTAAACCTGTGTCAATGGTTGAAGTACCATTTGAGCATACACCTCATCAGTCTCCACGTCTGCCTAAAAAAAAATTACAAAACAAAAACCCATACATTACATTACAACACAAGATCCCAAAAACCACTTCAGTTATTGAGAGAAAAGGACAGGGAGCTAACTAAAGCTACGCACATGCATTGTAACATTATGGAGCTGACATATTAGTTGTGGTGGTAGACTTGGGTAATTGGGTATGTGACCCTCAACTTCCTTATTAGTCGTAGCAGCAACCTATAAATAGAAAAAGGGCTCTTTAGCTCTGAGACTTTCTTTGCAGCTTCCATCATCATAAATGCCAACAATCCAAAACGGGGAAAAACATGAAACCCATTGTTAAAAGATTGGTCTCAAGAAGATACCTGTTCGCTGTGACCTTGTGGAAAGTAGACAACTCGGCTTCCAGATGATGGGAGAGAGACCAATGGTCCAGCACAAGCATGCCATAGCTCAGAGTTAAGACACTTCTTCTCTCCTGTTACACACAAACACACGAATCAAGAAAAAAAATCGAGTCTTGAAAAATGGAATTAGGAAGCAAAAGAAACGATTTTTACTCACCTTCATGACTCTGGTGACCAAACCCAGATGTTGAAAGATTCATTTTCGAAGAGTAGAAACCCAAAATTTGCTTCTTCAAACACTAAATTACCCACTAAGATGAAATTAGCAAAACCCTAATTTCCGTACAATTTCTTCACTTCCAGCTACTACACCAGCTATAAATCTTCAGCTCAAGCAAGACGAACTCGTCCTTCTCCATCTCCTTTCTCCTTCTGTCTCCCCACCCCCAAAATCCACACTTTTCTTCTCTCACCGTCGAATCAGAGAAATCCCATTTCTCAGAGCTCGAAATCGGTGTTTTACACCATAAGAGCAGGAAGAACAAAGGCAGTGAAGGTACGCATTGGAAGACTCAACTGCAAGAACATTCGAGGAAGAGACAACAGAAAAACTTGCCGTCGAATCTTTTGTGGAGAAAAGGAAGAGAGAAAGAGGAAGAAGATAAGGAAAATCTGTCTCACTTCGCTTTCCGTGGCATTAAAATCGCTCGAAGCAGTTTCCGTCGCTGTCTAGGCTTTTCAAACTGTAGTGAGAGAGAGAGAGAGAGAGAGAGAGAGAGATGGGTGAGAGAGATATATCACATTTTATATTGGTGTTTATTATTATGACGAGAAATTACGGATATAAGAGTCGGAAACGGGTTATTCGGATATTAAAAAATACTATCTCATGTATTCTGATAAATAAAAAGATGGAAAATGCGGTAATACACTGTTTGACCGGAAGCTGTAGACTTTTGGCCTAAAAAAATTGACCGTAAAAATTTTGACCGTTACTTTATATATTTTTAAAAAATTAGTTGGTAATAAAAATTGTAGAAATTGTGACTATTACTTTTTAAATATTGTAGATTTTTTTATCAAAAATATATTTTTTGTCTAAAATAAAAATTATAAATTTTTTTGTTACGAATATAAATATGCAAAATAAATAAATTTTATATTTTTATTAACTTTTTTGCATACTTGTAAAACAAATAAATCTAAAAATTATTCAAATATATAGTAAAATAGATATCAAAAGAATAAGAAAAGTATAATTGTTAATTAACAAAAAATAATCAATTAATAATAGTTATAGATATTAAATTTTATCTATATGGGAAAAATTGTAAAAAATAATTAGTTTATCCGAAGAGAAAGAAACTTTGAAGTAGTAAAAATCCTAAAAACGTAAATGTAGAAAAAGGTGATAACAATGAGGAAAAAAACAAAACGAGACTGTCATTGCTTTTAAAATTAATACAGCCTAAAAAGTGTGATTGGAGAATTTTAGATAGTT
The DNA here is from genome assembly GCA_020283515.1 of Alliaria petiolata. NCBI lineage: Eukaryota > Viridiplantae > Streptophyta > Magnoliopsida > Brassicales > Brassicaceae > Alliaria > Alliaria petiolata. The sequence goes on along the minus strand of JAHZTW010000001.1, from coordinate 466,310,605 downwards.
TTAGTAGTTTCAGAAATTTTGGAGAATTTAAAAATAATTTTCAGAATTTCTATATAATTTAAAAAAAAACTTTTAAATTCTAATACAAGTAATTAAGATATTGCTTCTTTTATCCGATTTGTTTCTATATCTGTTGAAATATATCAAATTGTCTTAATTGGTAATTATTAAACAGAAATAGTATGAGATCAAAATTTTGAGATGTATATTTTAGTTAATTCTGGTAATTTCAAAATTTTCCAAGAATATATAGTTTAAAAGTAATTTATAAAAATTTAAGATTTAAATATGTAATTTCATTTTGATTTGTTTTATACAAATTATATATTTTGTTTAACGAATAATTATTTAAACAAAAAATATATATATAGCCTGGACAAATTATCTAGAACCTAAAAACCAAACCGAACTGAATTATAACCAAACCGAACCGGAACCAATGTAAATATCCGAATATATCGTACACTCCTATATTAAATTCAGAAACGAATGGATATCCGAAATATTTGAAATGTAATTATATTCCCAAAAATATTAGTTATATTTAGATTTTAAATAATTAAAATACCAAACATTATAATTATAAACTCAATATATTAGCTATGTTTTAAACCGAAATAACCAAAATATCCAAAAAAATATTTAGTTATATTTGTCAAAATTAAACTTTTTTTGCAAATTTTAACCAAATAACCAAAATATCCAAAATATTCAAAAAACAAAATTGGCTATTTCAAATAAATTTTGGATAAGTCAGGATCTGAACACGGCCTAAACCAAACAGAATTCAAACAAAAAAAATACCAGAATAGATTATACATTTCTAATACCGAAATATTTATAATCGGAAAAAACCGAACACATACTAGACCTAGATATATAATTGAAAATTTGAGAAGGATACAGGTAGAAACGGTTATCTCGTCTTAGTGGACAGCAATTTATAAGGGACCCGGGTGGATCGGAATAGACCCGATTGGACCCAGTTGAAAGCTGAGAGTGAGGGACCTACTCACCACAATTATGAGCGGTGGGATGGTGTCAGTACTCTACAGTGTCATCACCTCATTTTTTGATCGTTGGATTTCGTTTCTCCATATCTTCACCGTCAAATATTATTTCCTTGGTTTAATACGATTTTCATATTTATATATATAGACCTTTTTGGAAAAAGAGAGAACATTTATTACGAAAACTCTCAACAGGTGAATCATTTTTTTAATAGAATAAAAATTTTAATATGCTTTTTTAGGAAAAGATTTTAAAAATGTAATACTTGCGTGGAATAAATGAATTGAAAATATGAAGTTTGAAAATTAGGCTTCTGTTTACAATTGTCAAAATTAAACGAAAAATCAATGAGAAGTTTTAATAATTAACCAATTATACTTAGGTCAATTTGATGGTTAGATTCTTTTATTATCATATGTAGGTTCTAGTTGTGTCCTAGAAGTTGCACACAAACAAAAAAAGTTGTGTCCTAGAAACTTTTTTAGAAGGATGTTTAGCATTCGGACCTACAAAAATCAGTGTCTAAAATTTTTTATTCTTGTAATGTAGATTTATATTATGAATTGATCGAATATAATAGATTTTCAGAGTGGTTTTCTTTTTGCTAGGACAAGCAAATATTTGTTAAATTTGTTTCGATTCAGATGGTAGCAAATATTTGTTAACTGTGTTAATCATTTTAACATAGGTATAAATACTATAAATATTTTAAATATGTAGTAGTAAGTTAGTAACGAAATTATAGTTTTTCAACGATTCAATTTTTGTTTAAACAAATAATCACTAACGTTGCTAGTATTTGATTGAAAATACCATAATGAAATTTTAGATCTATAAGTAAGCCCTTTTCTTATAAAAAGAAAAAAAGAGAAAAAAAAACAAACAAAATTAATTGAAAAAAAATTGTAATATGGAAGTCGACGTCCTTTCACTAAAGGTGACAATTTGGACTTTTATCCGCGAGTTCAGCCCAACTATGCCGATTACGAGGTAGGTTTGGGCTTCAAAATATTTATCCAAAAATCAGCGAGCCTCACAGGTATGACCTGTGCAAATTTTGGATTTCGCGGGTTGACCCGACACGGATTTGCGGGTATACGGGCCAAACCGCATAAATTGGAGTTTTTTCTTCAATTTAAAATATGCATTGTTTATGTCAGAGACGAGTCTAGTAAGAGCGATACGGTTCAGATGATACCGTATTAGTTAGAAGTTTCTTAATAGTTTATATAGATTTACTAATATTAACACCAATCCAAAATTATAGTTTAACCTATAAACATTTTTCCAGCTTTATTTTATTTAATGTGATTCCATAAGCAAAAACTAATTATTAGCTCATATTTTATGTTAGGCTTTATTATCAAACATATTAGTTGGTAATCTGCGCTTCGCGCCCTATCGTTTAATTATATAGTTAGAAAAAACTTTAAGAATATATGTAATATTAATTTATTTTGTCACTAAATAAAATTGACTGAAAATGTATAATATATTTAAGTCACCATCTTTAAAAAAATCGGTTCATAAGCCTTTAATATTCATATTCATATCTAATATTCATTTCACTTGCTAACTTTAGATCTAAAAAAAATATTAAATATTATACTTACATTTCTCTCTTTACAAATTAAGTTGGTTGTTCATTCATACACCTTAATCTTTTTCTATAAACATTTAATATTTTTTGAATATATTACAGAAAATATTGATCTCATTTGCTAAACTTTTCATGTATTTCCAAGATGCACTCATACTCTCTCTCTCTCTCTCTCTCTCTCTCTCTCTCTCTCTCTCTCTCTCTATCTCTCTCTCTCCTCTCTTCCTCATAAAATTTAAATAGTCGCATATGATCTAATCTTCGTTCCAATATTAACTTTGGATTAAAAAATTATATTCAATATTATTTTTACATTTTTCTTTTCTTAAATCTAAGTTAGATATTCATTCATCCAACATTAATATTTTAGTTTTTTGAAATGGTTTTGGATCCGTATAGTTATTTTTAAATCAACGTATTGAATTATCGACAATATTTTAGCATGGTTTTAACTTAACCTTCACAAAAGTATGACCCAATATAAATACTAAACTTTATAACTATAAGACCAAGTAGGCGAATTAGAAATCCATATTGGTCTTTTTGGATGTTTCTACTTTATATTATAAAGTTGTGTAATAAATTAATGATGTCATCATACTTTCATATTTTTATAACATTTTAGTTTTTTGAAATGGTTTTGGATCCGTGAAGTTATTCTACGTATTTGGAAAAACTATCTAAATTGATTATTTTTAAATTTTCTTGTTTTATATTCTTATCTACCCAATTATTTAAATAAAAATATACTATTTTCACTAATATACTGTTTCACTAATATACCGTTTAAATAAAAAATATAAAAATATACTATTTTAACTATTATACATACATTTCTCTTTTTCTAAATCTCAGTTGGATGTTTATTCATCCGACATTAATCATTTTCCAAAAATGTCTAATATTTTTCCAAATATATATCCAACGATATTGATCTCATTACATAAACGTCTTCATGTATTTTCAAGATGCTTTTATAATCTCTCACCCTTCCTCCCTCTCTCTCTATCTATATATCTCTCTCTCTTCCTCTCTCTTTCTCTCTCTTTCTTCGCTCTTTCTTTTTCTTTCATAAACGCAACATATTGAATCACGGACAAGCCCGATTTTAACATAATTTTAACAATGTTTTGGATTAGACACTAAATTTTTCAACTATAGGATTAAGTAGATGAAGTAGATATCCAAATTGGTCTTTTATGGATTAGACATCATAAATTTTATAAATTAGTGGGATAATGGATGTTATTTTAGATTATATGGTTTGTAATAAATTAAGTCTTTCTTTCTTGCTCTATCATAAATTATTATACTATTTTTACTAATCTTATGAAGAGAAATTTATAAATGAGTAAAATTATTGTTAATATTTTTTGATGTATGTATTTAGAAGTAAATATTTTGTTGAACTATATAAATGAATGTGATAAAACTAAAATGATTAAATTAGAGTTTCTTTAAATCAATATGCAAGTTATCTTTTATAAATAAATGACCTTTCAACTTCTATTTAAAATGATTATATTAATGAATATTAGTTATTATGAGAATTAAAGGTAAAATGACATAAAATATAGTATAAATTAAATAAAGAACTTGAAATTAACAAAAAGTCAAAAAGAGTAGATGATGTGTCAATATTTGAAGATATGAGCTGATGATGTGGCAGCCTAAGAAGAGACTTCATTCTACTTTATATATATAGATTTAAAAAGATCAAAAAATATTTTTTAACTTTTAATCGATGGGATAATATATGGAATATTGTTTTTTAGTTTTTAGTTTTTAGTTGAACTGGTAAAAAAAAAATTCTAGATTCGCCACTTGTCTATGTTAATTATTTTTTGCAAAAATTTGATTCAGAGAAGTTGATTATGCAGATTTCTTCATTTGGATCTCAGATATTGATCACTTTCGATGCATCATGCATGCTTCATGCTTCCTCCGACGAGTTGATTCTGAATTTCGAGCTCGGTTTGTGGATGCATGAATTTGCGAGTTGACATCCTCCGGAGCTTCATATGTGGGATTTTAAGCTCGGTTTGTAATTGTTGTTACAATGATTTCTTGGAGCAATGGCCGTAGCAGCTTAATCGTTTGGGATTTTCACAAATTCTCCACCACTCTCCTTCCTCATTACTTCAACCACATCAATTTCTCAAGCTTTATCCGCCAACTCAACAGTTATGTAAGTGCTTCTTCTTTGCTATTTCATCTTCTAGTTTCTCCTCTTCATGTTGTTTTGTTGTTTCTAATCTCAATTTTGGATGATAAAGAAATGTACCAATAAGATGTGATAAAATGAGAGCCCTAGAGAAAAGCTCCCAGACGCAGACTTCGAGGTTGCCGCCGATCTTCATCGCTTCTCCTTCAAGATGAATTTCTGACGGTGCCTCCTCTTTTTCTGCCTCTTCATCTAAGCTCACCGCTGTTCTTTGCTTCGGGTTTTCTTCTCCGCGAGATTATGTTGTCACCTCCCTCTCTCTATCTTGGCGTTTTGGTTTAAATCGATGGGATCCAAGTTTTTGAGGACTGAGCTTCGGATCCTTCTTTGCAATACGCTGGAACAGACTGAGCGAGCGCCGTCTCTCTCTCGTCACCGGAAGAACCCGCCTCTAGTGCCCCCGACCCTCTCCCTTCCACCGGAGCCACCAGACCCGCCGGATCCGCTGGAAATACGGGCTATGGCCTCTCAGACTTCCTCTCACCCTCTGCCTCTATCACCAGCCACCCTCCTCTCCATAGTACGAATCATGGCCGCTGGTCCGTTTCCAGATCTGCCTTGCTATCGCCTCTTCAACCCACCACCCACTATCCCTACCAGCTCCTCCCTCCTCTCCCTCAGCTTCAATCTCCTGAAGTTTGCAGTCCTACTCTTCGCCGGTGACAAGACATCGAGACAGCTTGTTTCCGACTTGGATTTCAATCTCAACTTGGTCCGGCGTTGTACGTTATTGGGGATCTGGAGCTTCGTATCATCTGTGGTCTCTGCTGTGTTCGATCTTGTAGGCCTGAGATGTACTTCCGGTATTGGAACCTTAACCATTCCGACAATTGTCTCCACCTTACCGATCTCCTCCGGCAAGGATTTTTTATGGGTCTGACCCATTATGCCCCATGAGGGCCGTTGCCTTTCACCATTGCTTGGGCCTGGCCCAGGTTATAGATCTTTATTTGTTGTCGCTTCCCTTGGCCTTGTCGGCGGGATCTATTTGCATTTGCTGGCGCCCACCATCACCTCTTGATAGGGGTCTAGTTTTACCCTAATAAAACTACTGCAAGTGCACAACATAAGCAATCGTAGTATAAGGGGTTATCGAATCCACAGGGAAGGGATAATCACTCAGCAAATTTCTAAGTTCGAATTAAGCTAGGAAGAATAATAAAAAGTAAAGATAGCAGGTAATTAAAAACGATGTAAGTTCAGGAGACGAAACGCTAGGTTCAGGGAAATTCTCAGGTGATCCAATTTTTAGGTCTAGACAGGATGTTAGGAAATATTAAGATCCGTTCTTGAACTCGAAACACTAATGTAAAATCAACCAACTCTCGCTGCTAAGATTATCTATGCCTAAATTCAAGAAAATCAAATCTCTTTGCGAATTCAAACAATTCATACAAGCATTAATATCAGGTTCAATTGTTCACAAAATCCTATACCAAATCTCTTTGCGAATAGGTATTTTGCTTATCTAACACTAGTTCAGGCAATCAATAACACTCTCGTGTCTACCAATTAACCTAAGATCAGATTCTAGGTCATGAAGCTAAAATCAGCATTAAACACAAATCCAGATGAAGAACTCTAATGATTTTATCTTAACAATTTAATTCAACCTAACAATTCATAATCACCTTTGAAAAACCCTAAACCTAACAAGCAAACTACTCAAACATGGTGAATGAAGAAAACATCATGAATAAAATAGTTTGCATAAAAGAAATCAATAGAAATAAAGGAGTTCCAAATTTGCTCTGAAGGAGACAAATTCTTCTCTCTAAAATCTCTAAGACAAATTATGAAAAGGTATCAAAAGTATGAAAGCTAAACAATGCCTTGAAAACTATTTATAGAAGAGGATTTTCGTCCAAGGGCAATCTTGTAATTCTTCTGAACTTTTGGCAATTTCCTTTTTCTGATGGAAGCGTGAAGTTTGGCCGACTTTGTCTTGGTGTCGATCGACACAGATGGTGTCGATCGACACCATACTCGCACATCTACTCTTCTGACTTCATCACTTCGCAGCTTCTTGCAAAATGCTCCAAAAAGATCCAGAATCTCCAATTATTCTCCAAACGTAGTCCAACCTATAAAGACTCTAATAGGATTCTAAAAATACCAAAAGACTCTATAAAAACACTTATATCATGGTCCAAAAACGGGTAAAAACCATGATATATCAACTCCTCCAGACTTAGCCTTTGCTTGCCCTCAAGCAAAACAGAAACTAAGTATAGAGTCGAGGTTTGAAAACTGAAAGATTCAGCTAACCTTCAGAACGCCACAGATGTTAACACTCTTGAATCCACAAGCTATAGAACCAATCTTAGGAAATGTTCAGTGTACTTACCACAAGCTTAGCAATCTCCCAGTTTGAATCCAGATCCTTTCCTTTGTAAATTTTGAACTCTAACAGTGGTAATGCTACATAACTTTTCTGATTCTTTCCCTTCCTTAGCGCCTGAACAAGATATACTTTCTACAGCTCTCCTATTTTCTCTTCCCTTAGTCAACTTCTGCCCATTTTCAGGGTGTTCTACAGATGTTTTCATTGACTCTTTCTCATTCTTTTTGAAGTCTTGGAATAGTGCTGCTCCTACTTGTGTTCCTTGTGAGGAGACATGTTCATGAGCTCTCACTAATATTGTTCCTTGCGAGGAGACAGGCTCATGAGGTTCTTTGCACTATTCCTTTATCAGACTTCTTATTTCTTTTCTTTTCTCAAGGGAAGATCAAGGAGAGACTGCAAATTTCTAATCTTATCAAAGCTGAAAGAGGAATCAAGTTCAGTGCATACCTAGTTCTTGTAAGGGGGTCTGAATTCGCCCTGTTAGATTGATCCACTTGCAGCTTTCTACTTAGTAAGACCTGCAATCAACTACTACAGCAATGGTCCATCAATTGTCAAACTTCTGCGGTTTTGTTCTTAGAAAAACTGAAAATTTCACTGATTTTGGCTCAATAAAACAAAAAGTTTTTTACTCTCAAAACAAAGCACAACGTCAGTAATCACCTTCCCCAGACTTAAACAACACTGTCCACAGTGTTATCAAGCCCGAAGTTGGCTAAAAGAAAGATTACAAACAACATAAAAGACCAAAATAGAAGACTTACCTTCGTCTGCGCATGGTGTCGATCGACACTAAGTGGTGTCGATCGACACTGGTCTATGTCGAGTTCAATGTCGCCTTTTCTACTAACTGAAACTAGGACTTAGTAAAACCAAAATAAAATAAAAAATAAAAACGTACCTAACAGTGGGTTGCCTCCCACTCAGCGCTCGTTTACAGTCATTAGCTTGACTGTGTCGGGGTTCAAACGTCTGGTGGATCAGAGGGTGGCATTGAATGCTTCCCAGACGAATGTCTTCTCATCCATTGCGGTGTGTAGGCGTTAGGTGCATGTGATCGACAAAGGAAACGAGAAACAACAGCAGGGTGGGACTTGACTTCGGGTGGGACACTTCGTTTTCCTGCAGCATAATCAAAAGAAACATCAAGCCCTCTACGAGAATCTCGTGGCTTGGATAAGTGCGAAGCAGCTTTTGAACCTTTGAAATCCTTATTGACAAGATCAGGTGGTTTGAAATTCATTCCAGGGAGTGCATACCTTTGCTTTCTTCGCGGTTTGTGGCTTGAAGGATGTGGAGGCATATGTTTGGCAGTATTTGAGACAGCGTCTGGTGTGATCCGCGAAGGGTGTCGATCGACACATGTGGTGTCCAAGTCTATTGAACCTTGGTCCTGTAGACACTTCCTGATGCAACTTGTGAAGCTGTAGGCGTGTTTGTCCAAGTCTGGGAAGGGTGTCGATCGACACCCAGCTGGTGTCGATCGACACTAAGCGTTTGTGTCGAGGATGCTGCGTCGATCGGGCCTGATTTGTCTGGTTTCGCCTTGGGTGTCGATCGACACTCAGTAGTGTCGATCGACATGGACTCCGCAGCATATTTTTCATCTTCAAGCTCCTCCAAATCTTCAGTATTTAACTCTCTTTTCTGCACAGGCTGAAGGTCCCTTTCGTCCTGGATCTTGATGGCATGCACATTTCGTCTCGGATT
>JAHZTW010000001.1:466270114-466300270 GCA_020283515.1 Alliaria petiolata | reverse complement strand
TCGGTTTGTGCGTTCGAGATGACCGAGCTCCTGGTTCAATGGGACTAGTTCCTCTTCCTTGTTGCTTATGGTACTGGGCATGCACCTGAAACCAAAGATGAGAAACTAAATCAGTAACAAAAACAAAAATAAAAACCTAGACAAAATCCTAATACTAGAAATCTGTAGGCAACTAATCTCCTTCCCCGGCAACGGTGCCAAAAACTTGATAGGGGTCTAGTTTTACCCTAATAAAACTACTGCAAGTGCACAGCAAAAGCAATCGTAGTATAAGGGGTTATCGAATCCACAGGGAATGAATAATCACTCAGCAAATTTCTAAGTTCGAATTAAGCTAGGAAGAATAATAAGAAGTAAAGAAAACAGGTAATTAGAAACGATGTAAGTTCAGGAGACGAAACGCTAGGTTCAGGGAAATTCTCAGGTGATCCAAATTCTAGGCCTAGACAGGATGTTAGGAAATATTAAGATCCGTTCTTGAACTCGAAACACTAATGTAAAATCAACCAACTCTCGCTGCGAAGATTATCTATGCCTAAATTCAAGAAAATCAAATCTCTTTGCGAATTCAAACAATTCAAACAAGCATTAATATCAGGTTCAATTGTTCACAAAATCCTAAACCAAATCTCTTTGCGAATAGGTATTTTGCTCATCTAACATTAGTTCAGGCAATCAATAACACTCTCGTGCCTACCAATTAACCTAAGATCAGATTCTAGGTCATGAAGCTAAAATCAGCATTAAACACAAATCCAGATGAAGAACTCTAATGATTTTATCCTAACAATTTAATTCAACCTAACAATTCATAATCACCTTTGAAAAACCCTAAACCTAACAAGCAAACTACTCAGACATGGTGAATGAAGAAAACATTATGAATAAAATAGTTTACATAAAAGAAATCAATAGAAATAAAGGAGTTCCAAATTTGCTCTGAAGGAGACAAATTCTTCTCTCTAAAATCTCTAAGACAAATTATGAAAAGGTATCAAAATTATGAAGGCTAAACAATGCCTTGAAAACTATTTATAGAAGAGGATTTTCGTCCAAGGGCAATCTTGTAATTCTTCTGAACTTTTGGCAATTTCCTTTTTCTGATGGAAGCGTGAAGTTTGGCCGACTTTGTCTTGGTGTCGATCGACACAGATGGTGTCGATCGACACCATACTCGCAGATCTACTCTTCTGACTTCATCACTTCGCAGCTTCTTGCAAAATGCTCCAAAAAGATCCAGAATCTCCAATTATACTCCAAACGTAGTCCAACCTATAAAGACTCTAATAGGATTCTAAAAATACCAAAAGACTCTATAAAAACACTTATATCATGGTCCAAAAACGGGTAAAAACCATGATATATCACCTCTTCTAAAAGCTTCGGTCTGCAGAAGCTTATAGTCCTACTCCTCACCGGCGAAAGGACAGCGGGACTTTGTGTTTCCGTCGATTTCACTCGAATCTCTGTCCGGTGTTGTATATTCTTGGGTATGGCTCATATCCTTTCCGTAGCAAGCTCAACTTCAAAGAATCGATTATCAAAGAAGCTTGTTTACGTGGTAGTGCTTCATTCCTTTTGAGAGAAAAATTATTCACCTTCCTTCCCGAGAGGGAAGAGAACCTACCCACCATCTTCCGACTGTCATGGAGTTGTTCTCTTTCCGGAATCATCACCGGTAAATCTCGTCAATCTCTCTACCGAATTGCCTTCTTGCGTAATGGTCTACTCAGGGCCAAAAGAAGCAACCGGAGATAGGAGTTGGATTTTAACGTCACAAGGTATCATGTCGTGACTAAGTGTTTCCCTTCCAACTTTGTTGGAAAATCTTCATCGACGCATCTGAATTTTGGTTCGGATCCGCTGTCAGTATTCTTCGAAGTCCTCCATGAAGATCCATCACTCTTATGCTTTATAGTTTTTAATTTGTATCTTGGTGATCAAAGAGGATGCTTAATCCCCTCTGCTATTTGTAATCCGTAAGTTTTAAGTGAATGAAGAAATTGTTGAAAAAAAAAAAAATATCAATTTTGGATTATTTTTAGATGGGTTTCTTTAAAGGTTAGTCCTCAACTACAAATGTTAGTTCTTTGTGCTTTTAAACGACTAATTTCAAATGGGTTTTGAGAATTTCGTTCCAAAATATTATTGAGCAATCATAATTTGATCGGAGATTGTAGTCACATGATTAGGGTAACTTTATCTCTTAGAGTCTTAGTCTATAAAATGATTTTTTTTGGCTTGTGGCACTGCAAAATCACCGGAAATAAATTATTATTTTGTAGAAATGAGTATGCTAATAAAACGAGCGAGGAAAATTGATTAATTGCTTTGTTTTTGAAGGATGTGCAGTTTAAAATTAGAGAAAATGAAGCTAAATCTATATAATATAGTGGCATATTGGAATATGCAAGAGAAAATTGATCAAATTGAATCCCTCGAGTGATATTTCTTTCTAGTTTCATCACTTATCATGTTTGACAAATCGTTTGAAATGAATCTGGTTCTCTTTTTATATAAAACTCTCATCAAAACAGGTATACAAGCAATAAGAAACAAGTTTGTAGACGTTGCACAAAAAAAATAAACAAATTTGTAGTCATCAATGAAGCAAAAATCGAAATAAAACAAATTTATAAAGAAATCTGCAGGTCAGGTCGCTAACCAGTAGATTACATGTGGGTTAGGTTTGGGCCATAAGATTTCAGACCGCAGCCTGCAACGGGTCATCCAGCCAGATCTGTGACAAAACTAAATCCACAACGGTTTAGTTTGGACACGGGCCGGACCGTCTGACAGTTCTACCTTTCGTTATCTCTTATGTGATGAATATGTATAACCTCCATCACTCTACCACCAGTTGGTATGTATGAAATATGCTGAATGTGGCCATCATTGTTATCTACTTCATCATTTTCTACTAGTTGATCATCATGATGTTTATACTCTTCCACCAATTTCTAATGTGCAAAATTACAGTCCTCATGATGTGAATCTCGTATAAAATTACAAAGAATCCAAGGAAGAAAAAAGACTGATTACCTAAGTCAATGTAGTGTGTAAACTGAAAATGGTATGAAAGCGAGCTCAAAAATATTTTTTCTGAATCTCACACTAAATCAATCTCACTTGAGCAGGTCGACTACAAGCTCACCTGCTTCAATGATGAATCCCTTTGCTCCTCCATCAACAATGAACAAAGATAACCTGATGATAAGTCACGAAATACAAACAAAACGTAGAAAAAAGTAATCCTAACATCAATTGAAGTAAGAAACCATAAAAAAAAAATAAAGCTTATTTGTTGACAAACAACAGCTAGTATAATAGCATTAACCTATTGAAACCTCATGAGGCTTATGAGAGAGATCTTGTGTTAAAAAGGATACAAAAACCAATCCGTTTACAAATTGAAGGAAAAGGATAAACAAAACAAAGAATTTATATATTGATAGTACACAATAATACATATTAACCTATGAGCACTGACCTCTCCATCATATGTAGCATCAAGTTTTTTCGTTAGAGAATTAATCAAGCTTCTTCATCGGAGAATTGAGTTTCTTCATCAGAGAATCAACAGAAGATGTTGTGAAGAACCGATTGTTCACGATTTGTAAATTCAAAGTTTGTGTCGATTTGAGAATTATTTAGGGGTATATGGATGTATAATTTTTTAAATTTGGATACATCTATTTTAGTCTTTTATCCTTTTTTATGCATATTTTGCATCCATACTATTTTTAAAAATATCCAAAATATCTCTTTCTTTTTTTTATTCATTTCAAATATGAATCCAACTACTACATCTTCTTCATAGACTTAATTGTTACAAAATGAACATATCTCATAAATGTATTTGGACGCAGCATCATAAAGCAAACGCACAACACTTTAATTATAGTGAATGAAGAGTATGGAAAATACAATCCTTCTTAAAAGTATTTGAGTTTGGGAAATTCATATCAATTCTAGCATGTCATTTACTACTGAGCTCGATTAGAACATGTTCGCAACACCCTTGAAATCAATTGATTATAGATAGGTCTACAAGATCAATTCTGTCGGTATATCCTAATTTATAACCTCAGAATTGTTTTCAGAGTCTAACAAATCTAGATTCTTTTAGTTACCTAACAAAACCATCAAACATGCAAATAGCCGTTGGAATTGTAAAAACACAATATTAAAAACTTTTAATTTTTTATATGAAAACCATTCTGCTTTGAAAAAAGGGAATAAAGGGTCAGAGATAATCACGACATTGACTGCAGTGCCTCTCTTTCATGTCTAACGGCTCCATTTGCCTCTGCGTTGTAAATTTTCAAAAAGCCAAAATAAATTAATTTTAATTTCACCCCAATCTTCTTCAGAAGTTGCAATCTTTCCCCACGGTTCAAGAGGGGAAAGTAACGGGGCTTTTTCGAACGTTTTCTGAAATACAAGGATTTATGTCTGTCACTAATCGCATTAAAAGAAAAAAGCAATTTCAAAATTACCTCCCACTGTTCTATCTTTATCAAAATAAATCAATTTCAATTTGACTCCAATATTCTTCAAAAGTTACAATCTTCACCCGAAAGCTCATAGTATGGAGTAATTTGAGAAAGTAATGGGGGCGCATCTGAATAGTTTCTGAAATACAAGGATTTATGTCAGTCACTAATCGCATTACAGACACACACACACAAAAAAAAGTAATGTTCTTACAAGATTTGAAGTTTTGAATCTTTTTGTCTTTTATACAAACACACTCCCCTCAAAATCTCACTGGTTCTTGGCTCAATCCTAATTTAATTTCTCTCTTCTTCCCCAATTTTCTTTAGCAAATGGGTTGCTGTCTCAGTAAGAAATCTTCTCTTTCTCCTCCTTCGATTCCTCTCTCCAATGGTGTTAAATCCCCAGTTCCCAAAAAACCAATTAAACCGGTGATTGAGATTCCTGAGAATCCGTCAAGAGAAGAAGCGAAACCAAAATCTGAGAATTTGCGTCAAGAAGAAGAAAATGGTACGACGACGAAGGAAGTTTTGGTGATTAAACATCGGAGAAGCCATGAGAGAACGAAGAAGACAGACTCAGAGGAAGAGTCTCCAGCTTCTACGGCGGCGGAGAAATCAATCGATTCGAATTCTAATTCAAACTCTAACTCCGTCGTCGTTGTGAGGACTTCGAGCTGTACGAAAGAGGAGGTTGATGCTATACTGATACAATGTGGGAAGCTGAGCCGGAGCAACTCCGCAGCTAAAACCAGAAGATACTCTGGCTCAAAGAGAAGCTTCGATTTTGACCAGAACGAGAGGATTCGCGGCGGCGGCGGCGGCAGAGATGTGGAGGAGGAAGAGGCGGTGGAGAGGAAGACGCCGAGCCGGAATCGCCACCGTGGAGTGGAGAGAGTGAATGGTTCGCCTCGTGAACGGAGAAGACGGACTCCGAGCAGAGAGAGAGAAGATTCCAAGAGTTACCGATCAGGAAGCAGAGAAAGAGGAAACGGCGGCGGCGGCGGTGGTGGTGGTGGAAGCAGACGTGTCAGCAGATCTCCGGGGAAACGATCGGAGATGACAACAAACACTAATCCGTGCGGCGGCAGTGGCATTTCGGTAATTTCGAGCAACATTCGACCGGGAAAGTTTGTTACAGTTCCGGCGACGGATAAGAGCAGCAATAACAACGGAGAGCCGTCGATTAAACGAATTACTGTCAAGAGAAATATCGGAGAAGCTTGTAGAATCGCTGCGTCTCCGGCAAGAACAGCGGCGAGTAATGTTCAAGTTCAACCTCCTCCTCCGCCGCCGTCGTTAAGCCGGAGCTCCTCACGGAAGGCGGAGCAATCGCCGTACAGGAGGAATCCACTCGGAGAGATCGATCAAAACTCGACGAAAGGGGACAATTGCAACAAGAAGATGATAAAGAGAGAGAACGAATCAGCGAATCAAAGAGTCGCGAAACCTCAGGCGATAAGCAGAAGCAGATCACTGAGGAAATCACGAGATTTCGATTTCAATCAAGAAACACTGTTGCAATCAAACGAAGAAGACAAGAACACCACGACGAGCAATTACACGGCGTTGTTGTTGAAAGACATTAAGAATTTCCATGGGAAGAGTGATGATGATCCTTCGGTTTCGTTTAATCTTCTTCCGTCTTGTGTTACAAAGGCTTGCTCCATTGTTGAAGCAGTGGCGGATCTTAACTCTACGACGGCCATTAACGCTGCTTCTTTGAGCTCTAATTCGAGCCAGTTTAGGTTCACATCTACGGCGAAGAAAGCGGATTTGATGGAACCAAGCTTTGAAAAGTATGTGACTGTGAAGAGAGGTGGTTCGTTGGAGGAGCAAGAATCTTGCGGTAGCAACAATCTTACGTGACCAGAGTTTGATTTCAGGCAGCAACAACAACAAGAACTCTGTGTTGTTGCAGTTTCAACTTAATAAAGACAAATTGTTGGTTGTCTGTTTATTGTATTACTAGTCCATTCCCCATGTTTTCTATTCACTTTGCTCATTTCAATCGAATTTTCTCTTCAACTTTATGATATTTTTGTGGAGGTAACAATAAGGGTGGTGGACATTCTATTATTCGGTTTGGTTAGGGTCATGCTGAGTTTCAGGTTTTTTGGGTTCTAGAAAATAAGTTTTATCCAGCATCAATCTACAATTCGGTTTGGTTCGGGTTTCGAGTTTTGGGATTTTATAAAATAAGTCTCATTTGAAATCAAATTATATTCGGTTTGATTCCGTTTTAGAAAAAATAATAATAAAAAAACGAAAAAATTGTTATAAAAAACAAAAAATAGTTAACAATGGTTCGATTTTGGACCCAAAAAATTATATAATTTTAATTAAGGCTGTATATTTTAATATATTTAAATATTTTTAATTAATAATATTAAAGTTTTAATAAATTTCGGTTAATCGGTTTCGATTTTATGAAATTTGGGTTCGATTTAGTTCATGATCAAGTAATTCAATTTATAAATTTATATTTCATTCGGGTTATTTTATAATTCTGTTTGAGTTCTTCGGAAATTTTGGTTCTGGTTTGGGAATCTTAGTTCGGTTCAAGAATTTTGCCAACCTTAGATAAAATGGTAGTAACATAAATCGTAATATGATTTTCCGCAATGTTTTGAGACTCAGATCGACCAGCAGATCGAGTCGGTTAACCCATGACCGGTTACTAATCCGGTTCGAATTTTAATATTTAAATTCACTAGTTGTAAACCCAACCAAACCCAAAAAAAACCAGCTATTAACCGGTGACCCGACGTCCTGATTTCATTGGTTGAACCGGCTGAGCAGCAGTTTAGTTTTTCTTCCTACATATGGACTATGCTTTGTCTTCTCCGACATAATAGTAAGTAGTAACTAGTAGCACAATTTTAAAATTTTAGAACTTGAGTAGTGGATCTCCTCTTGTCTTATGACTTCCATCTTTACTATATATATTTTATGTTCGTTTTGTTTGTAGTGGCTTTGATTTTGTTTTCATATCATATCTAATTATGTTTTTCTTTTTTTCCTATTCTATAAGTTTTGTATACATAATAATATTAAGTTTATTAATCAATTAATCTGCGGGAGACCAAAAAAAATCGAATCGACCTAGTTACCCGACAACCCGGAAGCTATTCCGGTTCGCTTACCGGGATGGGTTTTAAAACATTGATTTTACGTTTCTCAAAAAATCCACCAACACTTAGGGTCCAAATGGTAACGCATGAATTTTACTGAATGTGGAATCTGGCTGAATTTTTGTGTGTTTTGGGAGAATATGGCTGAATAACTACGAATTCAAATGGTAACCGATGAATCTACATGAATAACTGGAAATATTTATAAGTTAAATGGTCTAAATGGTTACAAAATAAATAAAATATATTGCCAAGAGTTTAAAATTTTCACTTCAATGTTTACTTATCATGTTCTATATTTCAATTTAAATTTTATAAAGTTATATGTATTCTATTTTTAAAATAACAAATATTTATTTATTTATTTAGAATTAACAGTTATTTTCAAGTCCTTAAACAATCTTTAACTGTTAACTAATTTGACCGTCACATCCTATTTTTGAAATATTACATTTATTTTTAGTAGATTTTGTCATGTAGAGAAATATAAAAAATATCTTAAATACAAAGCTTAAAATCAATATATTTGGATCTAGATCTGATCTTGATGATCAAAAATTTTAAACAACATAAAAATGTAAAAAATTCAAGAATTGAAACAACAAGAACCAAAATGGAATCGAATAACTAAAGATTCAAAAATAGAGATCAATTTTTGGCTGAATTTAAAGGAATATAATAGAAAATTGGTTAACAAAATAAATAAATTTGCATCCGGTTGAGTAACATAAATAATTGAAATATAAATATAATAAAAATTAGTAATATTTTTTAAATTAAATTAAATATTAATTATCAAAATATTAAAAGTATAAGTTTGTTTAAGAATATTAAAATTGTTTTATTGTATTAAGCAACTTTAAAATGCAAAATAAAAATTAAGAATTATAAATATTAATGAACTAGTATCATTCTTAAATATATTAATACACTAATGATATGTATCTTATATTTGTTCCATCTTTTATTTTTTCTTGTTTTTTTGAAGAACCTCGATTCAACATTTTGTCCATCTTTTTCTTCTTTATTACCAAATTGTTCTCGTGAGATTGCATCAATTTGCGAAACATCATCAAAATCAAAATTTGGAATTTTGATATATATACATGATTTTTTAAATTAATATTTAGAATCATATATATCTAAATTACTCATATTTTATTTACTGCTCATATTATTTGGCACGTTTCTTGAAAGATACATTTTGAATAAAATTTTGTTATCCTAAATATATTCGGCTGACCAGTATTCGCTATTATTTGATATTTTATATAATTTTTAAAAACATATAAATTATAAAAAGTTAAATTATAAATTAACTATCATACAATTATAATTTTTCTTAAAAAAAATAAATATTTTCTATAATTTGACTATTCAATCCATATATAAGTTTTTTTTTTTAACATCTGAATTTTATTAAGAACAGTGAGGAATACAAATATGAAATACATTGATGGGATTTGAAAACGAAAACGTTTCAGACAATAACAAATTGGAAATAAGCTTAAAAACCGAACCAAATAATTTAGAAGAGGAAGAGGCAAACTAGAGAGGATCTAGATGAAAAAGGAAACCAACAGAAAGCACATCTCGTTTTACCTTTGTCCCGGAACTTTTACACGAACACGCGACCTGCAAAGCCATGAGAACACTCTGAACCACCAAGGCTTCTGCCGAAACCAAACACCAATAGAACCCAAAGCTTGACGGGAATGAAGCAATCCCAAAGAACCACAACTCCAGCTCAAAGTCGATTGAAGCAACAAAGAACCCGGTAGTAGCTGCATGCAAAATCAAACCAGAAAACACCAACGACAAGGAGGGGCATACAAGAGATCCTTGACAAGTAAACCAAGAAGAGCATATCCGAAATAGGAGCTCCCAAGAGAAGGAGAGGAGACAAAAGGCAACACCAAACCACACAACCAGAAAAAAACACTTACCAACAAAGAGGGATAAGAGCGAGATTGAAACCGAACGAGGAGACAACAGATCGGTCAGAGGAAACAAACACCACCCAAAACCACATCGATAGATCTAAAATTGGAGGGGAAGAAAGACTTAAAATCCAATGAAGAACCGCAAAGAAAACTCACAAGAGGAAGAAGAAACTAAAAGTATATCTAAAAAAACTAGATCTAAAAATTTTGGGTCTAAAACTTCAAGAAAAACAGGTAAAAAGGAAGAACATGAGATGAAACACGAGAAGGAAAACAAATCCGACTGACATCGGAGCTATGGAAGCCTCCAATCGCCGGTCGGATGAAAACGGTGGCTATGGCGAACTCAAGGGAAAAAAACTAGAGAGAATACTGCGTAGGTTTTTCTTTTCAATCTATATGTAAGCTATAATTAAATAAAATTCAATAAAAAAAAAATAAAAAAATGCACCAAAAGTCAATTAAGACAAATTCTTCGATTCCTCAAATATCATTTCAACTGTGTCCATTAGTTTTTTTCCAGCCAACATCCCGCTGAATTTCAGAAAATCAATGTTACCAGTTAGTGCCTTAATGCAGAAAAAAATCTATCCTTTACTATTAATTGTGAAGTAGAATTAGTGGAAAAAAATTTGTGTCAATTTCACATTCAAAGTTAATGTATTTCAATGATGACATGATATTTTTCATAAAAAAATGAAAATATTTTGATTGGTTGAATTAGGATTATCCCAACAAATATAAACTTTTGTTGAATCATAACTTAAAATTAACAAAGGAGAGGTGAAAAATAATATGATTCACAAATTTTATAACAAATATGTATTTTTAATTTCATAGAGAAAAAGAGAAAAATTAGTACTAGATTACTCAATGAGCTATATTTATCTTACTGGTATAAAAGAAAATATTATATTTTATAACAAAACAATAGTTACATTGTTGGTTAAATATATTTTATAAATTAGTTCTTTTGTAAGAATGTTACACTCATATGTGAGTTTAAGATATCATTTGCTAAGAAATTTCAAAATTATTATACGAAATATGATGATTCTATTATAATTTGTGTCATTAGGTGGGCACAAATTTATTTTTAGGAGAGATGATAAAAATTTTAATCATGAATTATAGATTGACATTATTCTAATTATTTTGATATTTGTTTTGTTTTTCAACTCTTTTATTTTGTAAATAAGAAACATGATACTTTTAAAATCAATAGGAATAAGATGATTACAGTCTTTCACGTGAATCATATAACTTATTTTACTATTCCAATAATGTTTATCTATTTCATATTGTTTTCTTTGGATTGATTCACATTCTTTCCTACTCATTTTCTTATTATATAAATATCTCAGGTGAGGAAATTGTTGTTTACCCAACATAGTTATTGAATAGCATAAAAGCTTCTGGACTACCAAATCATTGCTTAAAATTAAAGGTTGGTGCTCGGGTCATGTGTTTTCGTAACATTGATAATAGATTAACCAGCGAGCTACATTTATTTTACTAACGTAAAGTAAAACACTACAAGAAAACAGTCAATTTGCGACGGAAATTTGCGACGGTCAATATCCGTCGCAAATTTCCGACACAATTGCGTCGACTTTGCGACAAAATATATACCGTCGAAAATCCGTCGCAAATAAGCGACGACAAAGGTCGTCGCAAACGCGTCACAATTTGTGACAGTTTTGCGACATATTTGCAACGGCATGCTGTACAGTCGCAAATCCGTCGCAAATCTGTCGCAAACCACAAATATTTGCCAAACCCTATACCCTAAATTGGGATATGATTTGTAAAGTAAGTCATATAAGTTTAATGCAAATATTACATGAATTTTGAAGTTTATATACAAATTATAAGAAAAAGTAGAATTTATAATTTTTTCATGAAATCATTTCATATAGAGGAATAGAAGGAGTTAATGTTTATTCATAAGTATAAGAGTTTTATAAAACTCACTTTGGATAAGAAGAATTTGTAAACTTTTGCATAAATTAATATTTATTACAATCTTAAACTATCATAAATGTTTTTTAACTTTCTAATATGATAAAAAACATTTGCATAACCAAATTTAATAAGATTATAAATATATAAGATTTGCGACAGATTTGCGACGGGTTGTCGCAATGCCGTCGCAAATATTATATATATGCGACGGACTTGCGACGACCCGTCGCAAATCCGTCGCAAACGTCAAATATTTTCCAAACCCTATAACCTAAATTGGGATTTTCTTTGTAAAGTAAATCATATAACTTAAATGTAAATATTACATGAATTTTAAGTTTATATACAAATTATAAGAAAAAGAAGAATTTATAAACTTTTCATGAAATCATTTCAAATAGAGGAATAGAAGGAGTTAATGTTTATTCATAAGTATAAAAGTTTTATAAAACTCACTTTAAACTAGAAGAATTTGTAAACTTTTGCATAAATTAATATTTATTACAATCTTATACTATTATAAATGTTTTTTAACTTTTTAATATGATAAAAAAACATTTGCAATACCAAATTTTACAAGACTATAAATATATAAGATTTGCGACGGAATTGCGACGACCCGTCGCAAATCCGTCGCAAATTGAAATTTTTTGAAATTTTGGTCGAAATAATTTGAATTTTTCAAAAATTTGATGAATTCGCGCGAAATTTTATTTGACCGCCCATATTGCGTTGGATTTGCGACGGATCAGTCGCAAATCCGTCGCAAATCCGTCGCAATGTCTGTTATTAAATTGATTCTCCTTCTTTTCTTCTCTTCCTCTCTCGATCCTTACATCTTTTTTTTTCTCTTTTCTTTCTCTTAACAAGACTATCTCCCTCTCTTCCATTTTTCTTAAGCATTAGATATTCCTCTCTTCTCTCTCTCTCTATCTCTCCTCCCCCCTTTCTTTCTCTCCAAAATTTTCTATCCAATCTCACCAACATGGATGATTAACTTTTTTTTTTAGATGTAGATTTGTTAGATTAATTAGTTAGATTTGTTTTATTTTATTATTTGTAAAGTTGTTAGATTTAGGATTATATTTTGTTAAATTTATAATTTGTTGAATTTAGCTTTTATAATTTGTTAGAATTGAAAATTGTTAGTATTTGTATTTTAAAGATATAGGATATGAATTTTTTAAGATTTATGAATTCTTAGATTTAGGTTTGGAATTTTGTTAGATTTAGGAATTGTTAGATTTAGGTTTGGAATTTGCTAGATTTAGGTTTGGAATTTGTTATTTAGAAGATTTATGAATTTTTAGATTTAGGTTTGGAATTTTGTTAGAATTAGGAATTGTTAGATTTAGGAATTGTTAGATTTAGGTTTGGAATTTTGTTAGAATTAGGAATTGTTAGATTTAGGAATTGTTAGATTTAGTCTTTGAATTAGTTAGATTTAGGTTTGGAATTTGTTAGATTTAGAAATTATTAGATTTATAATTGAATTTTTTAGATTTTCAAATTGCTATAATTTAAAAAAGTAATTAGATTAGTGTGTTTTGTTAGATTTAGAAATATTTTTGGTAATATTATTTATTTATTTATTTGTTAAATTTAATTTTCGGAATTTTTTTTTTTTAAAAAATAATTAATTTGCGACGGATTTGCAACGGACCTATTGCGACGGATTTGCGACAGACCTTATAATGTTCTTCGTAAATCCGTCGCAATGGTTGCGATGGATTTGCGACGGAGCTAAATTTGCGACAGATTTACAACATTTTAATTCCGTCGCAAATTTGCAACGGATTTGCGATGAATTTCTTTCCGTCGCAAATTTTGCGACAGATTTGCGACGGATATCGATTTGCGACGAACGAATTGCGACGATTTTACTTCCGTCGCAACTCCATCGCTAATGGTGATTTGCGACGGACTTGCGACGGTTTTGTCCGTCGCAAATCGGATGTTTTCTTGTAGTGAAATATTATCAACAAAAATATTATATAGTGATTTATCGGGTCATGTGTTTTCGTAACATTGATAATAGATTAACCAGTGAGCTACATTTATTTTACTAACGTAAAGTAAAATATTATCAGCAAAAATATTATGTAAATCACTATATATGTTTTGTGTAAATATTATCTACATTGATACTAGATTATCCAAGGGGTTACATTTACACGTTTTATTATTATTTTGTTTTGTTTAGTTATCATTTTTTTTTGCTTTTCATCTTGGCTTATATATTTTCAATTTTTATTGAAGTCTTGTATGGTTCTCACTTGATCTGTATTTCAACTGTCAAATATATTTACAACCATATTCTTCACCACACAATTTATCAGCTACAAATACTAATGAATCAACATATATTATTACATAATTAATCGACATATAAAATATTACAAATATGTATTCTAAAATCTTAAGATTATGGTTCTTAACTCAAATATAATTTAATATCTAAAACTCAAACAATAACGCTATAAATCAAATTGTAGTAGTTTATACAACTGTACTCTGTTGTTCTTCTTGTAACTTCGGGATCCTCTGTCGAAAGTTGTACTGTATTTTATGAATGATGGATCTTATTACCTATAGAAGCTTGAGAATCTTTTCAACTTGGTGAATAGTCGAGATTTCCAAAAAACACGCAATATATCTCGCCGTGTCTGAAAGAGATGCAGGACTAGTACAAGAGCATGAGCAACTCCTGCGATGATGAACAAACCGCCCAACTCTCGGATGGTGAGGCGCTTAGATGCGTCGTACTCCTTTTCAGATGAGTTAGTATTTGAATTTACAGCAAAGAAATCTAGTTTCTGGAACCATCTTCTCTCCATGTCTTTCAACATTCCTGATGACCTTAGTTTCATGATTTCTCTTGAGACGTTAGTAGCCAAACCTGAACCCCTCTGGAACATCTATAAGTTTAAAACAAACATTTGCAAAAAATGTTAATTAGTATAGATAAACCAATGAGGGAACATAGAACGTTGAGGAGAAGCACATACAAACCCAAAGCCATTGGCAAAAATACTCTCTTTAGCTATTATGTCGAATTCACCCGGATAATGTCCCTGAAGGATACTGATGTATGGTATCTCACCGACAATATAACTGACACTTCCATTCCTTAAAGTTTGAGCATGGTCTTCAAAGTTACTCAAAATGGCGGTTTTATAATCTCTAATTCTCTCAGGATTGGTAACCAACTGACTTAATTGTATGTGATAAATGGTCTTGGTTGATGTCAAATTTGCGTTGTAACTTGAAGTCAATATCAACACCACAAAAAACCAAACTATGACTAGGAATCTTGATGACATTTTTTGAAGCTTCTCCCCTACCAAAAAACACCTCAAAATTCTTACAACCAAGTATAAAAAAGGAGGGTAAGCTAAAACAAGGCATTATATGGGATCAATTAAAGGATAATAGTAAGACACTTACTGTTAGCAAACACAAGAGTAGAAAACCCAAACCAAAGCATCATACCAAGTTGCTGACCCCATGAACCTTGGAATTCAGGATTAACCGCCCATTCAATCAACCAAACAACAAAGCCAGTCAAGATGAAGAACGCTCCACTTGCTAGCCACAAGGATTTTTCAAGAGGATCAAAGAAAGTCCACATGCTCTTTCTTGTTTTCTTTAGTTCCAGGACTGCAATACCCATGTCGGTGTTGAAGATGCAGATGAAGAGGACAGACGTAATGGACCACATGATGAGTGCCGGAGGGACGTCAAGACAGGAAGCTGACGTGGTCTAAGGACATGAAGATGACGTGGCAAGAAGCAACTTGGAAGGATTCTTTGTATATGTGCATATATACAAAAGAAGAACAAAAGGAAAGAGAGGATAGACCGCGAGATACAAGGCTTCCTAACTAGGTTTAGGAGAGTTGTATATAAGGATTAAAGTATGCTAAGGGTTAGGTTAACACTTCATACGTCCTCTAGCAGAAACGGCGCTGAAAGCTTTTTGAGAGAAACAAAGAGAGCTTGAGAGGTGAGTGTTCAACGTTTGTCTAGTTTCACGTGGTGTGAAAGCTAGTGAATGTTTTAGAGTATTACTTGGAATCATTGGGGTCAATCTAAGGATCTAGAGTTGAGTAATGTTGGATAAGCTTGAGAAAGCTTGAGGATCAAGTTTTATTATTTAGAAGTTATCTAAATTAAGTTGTGATTTCCTATTATCGGTTTTTGGTAGTTTTCCTTTTGTTTAGAAGTTTTCTATTCTTGTTAGGTTTTGGTTCTGTCGTGAGGTTATATAAGTTAGAGATACCGAGCAATGGTATGAGGTGAGATTGAGAGATTGTAAGGGTTTGAGATATTTCTCTGGTTGAGATTAATAAGAGAAGGACTTCTTGTTATTCTTGTGTGAGTTTATCATATTCTATATTTGGTATCAGAGCGGTGATTAACGATGACCAAGGATGGCGATGGTGGAAAGAAAGCAGGAGACAGGAAAACCTCAAGCGACGAGGGTTCATCCATGTCACCAAACGGAGGAAGCTCTTCCTCAATTAAGTGTCCGATGCTTACAAAAGACAATTACACCGTTTGGGCAATACGAATGAAGATCGCTCTTAAGGTGAACGAAGTTTGGGAGGCAATTGAGACAGGAGAGGAATCAGGCAAAAAGAATAATATGGCTATCGCCCTATTATTCCAATCGATACCCGAGTCATTAATTCTGCAAGTAGGAGAACTTGACCAAGCAAAAGCCGTGTGGGAGGCAATTAAAACAAGATACGTTGGAGCTGAACGTGTTAAAGAAGCTAGGCTTCAAACCCTAATGGCAGAATTTGATCGACTTAAGATGAAAGAGACGGATACAATCGATTCGTTCGTGGGAAAAATTTCAGAAATCGCTTCTAAAACGTCTTCACTTGGTGAAATAATCGAAGAAACAAAAATTGTGAAGAAATTTTTGAAGAGCTTACCGCGGACAAGATACATACACATTGTTGCTTCCTTAGAACAAGTACTTGATCTAAAGAAAACAAGCTTCGAAGATATAGTTGGGAGATTGAAAGCATATGAAGAAAGGATTAGCGCTGATGATGAGGAACAAGAGGAGCAAGACAAACTAATGTACGCTAACTTGGAAGATAGTAACAGTGTCGGTCGCGGAAGAGGAAGAGGCGGTCGTTTTAGCGGAAGAGGAAGAGGACGAGGACGATCCGGTCCTGATCAGAATCGTCAATGGAGTGATAGAGAACGAGAAGCTAAAGTCACATGTTTTAGATGTGATAAACAAGGCCATTATGCATCAAACTGTCCGGATCGATTGCTCAAACTGGAGGCGAGTATAACATGTTTTAAGTGTGACAAGAAAGGCCATTATGCTTCAAACTGTCCGGACAGACTGCTGAAATTACAAGAAACGGAGGAGGAAAGAGGTGATGACACTCAAGAAGCAGATGTATTAATGATGCATGAAGTAGTATACTTGAATGAGAATAAGGTGAATCCGAGACTATTTGAAGAAGAGCAGGATGCGAAGAAAATTTGGTATCTTGATAATGGCGCTAGTAACCACATGTGTGGAAATCGTGAGTTCTTTGTCTCTATTGATGAGAATATAACCGGAAAAGTCAAGTTCGGGGACGACTCTCGAATCGATATTGAAGGACGGGGATCTATTTGTTTTATACTCAAAAACAAAGAAAAGAAATTTCTACATCATGTCTACTACATTCCTCAGCTGAAAAGCAACATTATCAGCCTTGGTCAAGCAACGGAAGCCGGTTGTGAAGTACGGATGAAGAAAGACGTGTTGATTGTGTACGATCGTCTAGGTCAGGTATTGGTAACCACAACCAGATCGAGAAACCGACTCTATAAAGTCGTGTTAGAAGTCGAAATTATGGAACGACTACAATTAGTGTGCTCGAAAGAATCAGTGAGGTGGCATGCCCGGTTGGGTCATGTAAATCCAGAAACCATGAAGTCTATGGTCAACAAAGAATTGGTGGATGGTTTACCAAAGATTGATGTCGAGAAAGGAGTGTGTGAATCATGCCTTCGTGGGAAGCAAGCAAGAAGACCGTTTCCACAATCAACCAGTTTCCGAGCTACAAAACCTCTTGAGCTAATACATGGAGATCTTTGCGGACCCATTACACCCAAAACACCGGCTCATAAGAAGTACGTATTTGTTCTAATCGATGACTACACACGCTACATGTGGACGATCTTGCTAAAAGAGAAAAGTGAAGCTTTCGAGAAGTTTCAAGTCTTCAAAAGTTTGGCTGAACAAGAGTCAAGAGAATCGATTAAAACGTTGAGGACAGATAGAGGTGGAGAGTTCATGTCTCTTGAATTTCAAAGTTTTTTGCCAAAAACACGGAATTCAGAGACATCTAACTGCTCCATATTCACCTTAACAAAACGGGGTGGTCGAGAGACGCAACAGAACGTTATTAGAAATGACGCGAAGCATTCTGAAACACATGAACGTGCCACATGAGTTATGGGGAGAAGCAATTCGGCATGCTACTTATCTCATAAACAGAGTAGCTACAAGATCGTTAGTTGAGAAAACGCCATATGAGATGCTTAAAGGAAGGAAACCAAACCTGGAGCATTTAAGGGTATTTGGGTGTGTTGTTTACGCGAGAACTGAAGCTGCAGGTCGAAGAAAGCTTGACGACAGATCACAGGTCTTGGTACATTTGGGAATTGAACCAGGCTCTAAGGCATATAGACTACTTAACCCTACTACTAAGAGAATTGTAGTAAGTCGAGATGTTGTGTTTGATGAAGAAAAATCGTGGGATTGGAACGTACCAGAACCAAGAGTAAGTAACCGTTTGGGTACGTTTGATATTATGACACGAGACGAAGGTGAGAAGATCACGAGAACAAGCGGGACTGGCTCCGAAACAGGGAATGGCAATTCAGGTTCTCAAGCAATCAAGGATAATGTCGAGATCGAAACGGATGATGAAGAGGAAGGCGAGGAGAATAACGAAGAAAGTAGTAGCAGCGATAATAATGACGATAGTCAGCCGCAATTGAGAAGATCATCGCGACCTAGAGTAACACCCCGACATTTGAATGATTACGTGCTTTACTTGGCAGAACTAGAAGGAGAACGCCTTTTGCTGTCATTAAACGATGAACCTTGAGATTTTGGTGAAGCTAAACAATTAAAGGTTTGGGTAGATGCATGTGAAGACGAAATTTCTTCCATTGAGAGAAATCGAACATGGGACTTAGTTGATCTTCCTGATGGTTGTAAGCCGATTGGTTTAAAATGGGTGTTCAAAATCAAGAGGAATTCCGATGGGAGTATTAATAAGCACAAAGCAAGGCTGGTAGCAAAGGGATATGTTCAGAAACAAGGCATCGATTACGATGAAGCCTTTGCGCCTGTAGCACGAATTGAGACAATCCGGCTTGTTATCGCGTTAGCAGCTTCGAAAGTTTGGGATATTCATCATCTTGATGTAAAAACAGCTTTTCTTTATGGAGATTTGAAGGAAGAAGTCTATGTGATGCAACTAGATGGTTTTAAAGTCATGGGTAGTGAGAACATGGTCTATAAATTGAGAAAGGCTCTTTACGGCCTAAATCAAGCTCCAAGAGCATGGAATGATAAACTAAATAAGGTGCTTCGTGAGTTAAAATTCCATAGATGTTCAAAGGAGCCATCGCTTTATCGCAAGAAAGAAGGAGGACATCTTGTCGTGGTCGCCGTTTACGTTGATGATCTGTTAGTCACGGGTTCGTTATTAAAGCCAGTACTCGAGTTCAAGAAGGAGATGGCAAGGAGGTTTGAAATGAGTGATCTCGGCAAGCTGACTTATTATCTTGGGATAGAGGTGTATCAGTTCAAAGGAGGTATTGCGCTAAACCAGGAGAGATACGCTCAAAAAATTCTGATTGAGACCCGTATGGATGGTTGTAATCCGTGTCATGTTCCGATGGAGATGAACTTGAAGTTGACCAAATCGGATAAAGAAAAGAGTATTGACGCAACAGAGTATAGAAGGAGCATCGGGTGTCTTAGATACTTGTTGCATACACGACCAGATTTGTCATATAGCGTTGGAGTACTAAGCAGATATATGCATGATCCTAAAGAATCACATGGCACGGCTTTAAAGCAGGTTTTGAGATATTTGCGCGGATCAACGAAGCTTGGGTTAGTGTTTCGAAAGGAGGATGGAGTAAAACTGATCGGATATAGCGATAGTTCTCACAACGTAGATATGGATGACGGGAAAAGTACTACGGGTCATGTGTTTTATCTAAATAATTGCCCTATAACTTGGTTAGAGTTGCTTGGAGAAGCCATTGGAGAAGACCATGACAAAGTTATGTTAAGAGTGGACAACAAGTCAGCCATAGCTCTCACAAAGAACCCAGTTTTTCATGGACGAAGCAAACACATTCACACGAGATATCACTTTATAAGAGAATGTGTTGAGAATGAGCAAGTGGACATGGGCATGTGCCTGGGAGTGAGCAAAGAGCCGACATTCTGACTAAACCACTTGGAAGGTTACGGTTCAAGGAGATAAAAGACCTTATTGGAGTTGTGGACACTGGCAATCTCAATCTTAAGGGGGAGAATGTTGGATAAGCTTGAGAAAGCTTGAGGATCAAGTTTTATTATTTAGAAGTTATCTAAATTAAGTTGTGATTTCCTATTATCGGTTTTTGGTAGTTTTCCTTTTGTTTAGAGGTTTTCTATTCTTGTTAGGTTTTGGTTTCGTCGTGAGGTTATATAAGTGAGAGATACCGAGCAATGGTACGTAGAGAGATTGAGAGATTGTAAGGGTTTGAGATATTTCCCTTGTTGAGATTAATAAGAGAAGGACTTCTTGTTATTTTGTGAGTTTATTATATCAATAGCAATATGATGCGACTTCCCTTTTCTTCTCGGATCCAAATCTTGTTGAAAATCATCAATCGTAGAATAAAGAGATTGGCACTGCTCTTGAAGATCGGTAGCAATCGCTAGAACGAAGCTCTCTCTTTGAATCCTATGGAATCATCTTGTTTTTGTTTTCGATGAAATTTAAAGTTTTATCACTTTCTTCTCCACTTCTGCAGAGAGAACAAGAGAACTAACAAAACTTTATATAAACAATTTCCAAAGATGAAAAAAATTATACTTTCAGTGATTTAAATTCCCTTGAGCATCAATGCAAACAAATCTTAATTACCTGTTTTTGCTCGCTCCATTTACAAGGAATGTGAAACAGATTCTCATGATGCTTGTACTCGCCTCTGCTTTTGAACATGCAAGATTAATAATCTTCCTACAAAATCACAAAGAAGAGAGCAATTTTTTGCCAGCAATAACGTGTATATCAAGTTTTCTCTTTTAAAGTTCTTAAAACCACACATTACGGAATGTACTACTTTTTTAATTACTTTTTTTTTCCCAAGAAATACATGAATCAAGAGAAAAGAAAACCCGGAACTAGAGAATAAATAGGTTCAAAACCCGGAACTTCGATTCCTTAGAGTGTACAAAAGAAGAATTGATAGAAATGTTGGAGTGCACATACGAGAGGAGGTGGAGTTTCCACATGGACTAAGGTTACTATATTCAAAGTCTCGAGGGTTTCATTTCTTCTTCTTCTGAAATCCCCCGAGTTTACTTACTCTGCTTGGATTCTTGTTTTATTCGTTTTTCTTAGTGAAACATCCCAAACCATTTTTTCAGTGCAAGATTCGTACGATGATCAATGGAAATGGATTCTTGATTCTTCTCTCGACATGAGAGGTCGTATTCCTCTTCGGGCTCGAATTTGCGAAAAGTTTTGATCCCACAAAAATAGCTGATACGATCAAAGCGAAGTAGATATCTCTTGAATATATGTAGAATGTTTTTTATTCTGATTCTTATATTGTTTACTACATATAAACAGATATGTCACTGATATACTATATATAAACAAATAGGAATGATGACTCTTGGTGGCAGGTGGTTTGCGAGGAACAATGTTCTCTTCCGATTGGTCTACAATTTGAGGATCAATGTTCTCGTCGCCTTTCTTTGCAATGTGAGGACCCATGTTCTCTTCCACTTAGTTTGCAATTTGAGGATCAATGTTCTCTTCACATTTGCTCTGTAATGTTCTCTTCGTCCGGCAAATGTGAGGACCAATGTTTTGTCCCCCTTGGTCTGCAATTTGTGGACTAACTTCATGTATAATTGGCTGGCGTGCATTATTGAACCACAAAACTCTAAAAAAAAAAAAAAAAATCAGCAACCGCAACTCTCAAGAGAATGTAGTTTAATAAATCATACCTTACGTTTCTTTCAAAACCATATGACAATCTTTGAAAATTAACTAACTTTCTTTGACTAGCAAATACAAAATATCTATTGGTTATTACTATTAGAAAATTTCAAGGTCACTTAACTAGTATACTATTATATTTTAGAGTATAAAAAATAAATGAAATAAAGTTATTTCACAAAGAGATTATTATCAAATATGTACTAATTTTTCACAAGCTAGATCCAATAAAAGAAAGTTATGAACTAAATATCAGTTACAACTTACAAATATAATATAAGAAAAATACAAGTAAAACATAAGTAAAAGATAAACAAAACACAAATAAAATATAAGTAAAATAGAAGCAAAAGCTAAGCAAAACACAAGCAAAAAATAGGTACTAATTGAAAAAAAAATAGAAAAACGAAAATGCAACGATGGTTCAGGCAGTTGACATATTCAGGAACCCTTTCCTGTGGTTACTATTATACCAAAAAAAGAAAGAAATCCAAAACATTTTCATTCTTAACTGTTTTAATCAAATTTTTAGTGTAAATGTAATGAGTAGCCCGAATTGTTTCGAACTTAGGGCTTTTAAGTTTTCTGTGCCGGGCTTGACATATGAGTGAACATTTGTACTATGTTTTCCTTAGGCCATGATTGTTTCATATGTATAAACCATTGTAATTTAGTTATGTGTTTGGTTTTTTAATTTTGTCTTTGTTTCTTGAACCAGGGCATTTTTCTTTGCTCCTACTGGTTCTGCATCTCCTAACCTTAAGAGCCTCAGTCCCAACCCCAGCCTTGACAATCCAGGTCGAGTATTTTTAGGAGATTTATCTATATGCCTATCGTTGATATGCATGAATATTTCAGATTTAATATTTCACACCTTTAGTTAATCTTTATAAACTACGCTTTTTTCTGTACTATTTAATAATTTTCTTTTATGATAAGGTGACAGAGTCCTGACGGGGATATCATCGACTGCATGGAAAGAACAACTCAACTGGCGTTCAGTCACCTTCTTCGAAAAAATCACAAATTTCAGGTTTTCGTTTATTTATTCGTTCTCAATTTTTTTTTTTGAATAATACTTTTCTTTAAATCCAGTTTCAAACGTGTGTTATAAAATAAAAAATGACAAAACTAATGATATATATATTTATGAAATACAGGAAACACCAACAGAATTTCCAAACATGGCAAAAAATGAAGACAAAGTAAACGGGCAAATCTGGCATCGTAACGGAACGAAGTGTCCGAAGGGAACAGTTCCCATACGGAGGGTGTCTCATATCCCAGAGGCTGCGAACAGATTCACTATAGGGCACGAGGTAGGTATCATTTAAAACTAATATTTTTGGTAGTCATTTCATTGTTATAATAACAAAAGTAAAAATAATTTGGGTTTATTGTTTTTGATATAGTACGCTTCGGAAGTATGAAGAGTCAACCACCAAAGATATATGGAACAAAAGCCACTATGAGTGTGTGGCACCCGACGATACAAAAAGATGCTGGCGAATTCAATCTAGGACAGATTTGGCTCGCCTCGGGATCTTACGACGTCGGTGATCTCAACACTATCGAGGCAGGGTGGCAAGTTAGTTTCTAATCAACATATTTATGTCATTTTTATATTTTTTTAACGGCTAGTAATTACAAAATATTTATTATAATTTGTTGTTATTCTAATTAATGTACACAAAATGAGTAGTACTAGTTATATATTTTTGACTATTTTGCTATGCAGCTTTATCCTCATTTATATTTGGACAACAGCCAAAACTTTTTGTTTTCTGGACAGTTGGTTACGATTTAGTTTTTATTTTACTTTCAATATGAAGTAATACGTTTTTATTAATATATTAGTATTGAATTTAAATACTTGTTTATATTGCAGAGAAATGCATACAGGATCTAAAATGTTACAATCTGGAGCGTCCTGGTTTTATTCAGACGAGTCAAAAAAATTGCCATAGGAGGTGCTATTTCCCCACGTCAACTTTCTAGGCACTCAAACAGATCTAACTATTCAATTAGCCATTTTATTTTAATTATTATATATATATATATATATATGTTTTCTAATTAGAAATAAAACACACAAATGTAGGATTCCAAGCTCGGATTTTGGTGGCTGGGTGTCGGTTTTAACAACGGCACCGTGCTTGATATAGTCGGGTATTAACCGACAGAAATATTCACCCGGCTAACCGAGTATGCAGAGAGAGTACAATGGGGCGGTGTTTTGCTAGAGCACTAACTTTTCAGTTTTCGATTTATTTATGTCTATCGTGAAATTTAAGATCGGGGATCCACACTAATGCTACTGCAATTAAGACTTACAGAATACATCATTATATGTTTTTGCTGATGGCATTTGGAATATACATTGCTCAAAGAAAATCATCTCATTGTTACTCAAACAAGTGTCGTTGTCATCTTAAGCTATTGCCTGATTTATTAATAGTTACATCATATACTTCGCATGTGATAAATTTGGCAGATGTTTGTTTTTGTGCGGTGTTATGTGAAAATAAATAGAGAGAGAGAAAATGGAAACTATGGCAAAAAAGTGAGGCGATCCATGCACCACCACCGTCAACATCACCCCTCTCTCAATAATACAGTTTGCGAACAAAATGTTCAAAAAAATAATAATACAGTTTGCGTGTCTCAAATCCTAAATTAAGCTCTGAAATTTCAAATTTGCGTACGCAAAATAATTTATACTTATATGACATAGTGACAATCTCAACTTCATTTTATTGAAAGAATGATACATATACCAAGGAGCATTTTGGGGATTATTAATGAGCATTTTGGGCATTATCAAGGAGCAAAACATAAATGACGAGAAAACATATAATCTTGTGCCAAAAGGCTAGAATTTACTAGTAATTAGCAAGCGGTTACCTTTTCGTTTTTTAATTAACTAAATGCAAAAATTCGTTTATTGTTATGAATCTTATGATGTTTTTTTGTCAAGAATCCGTTGATTTTTTTAACTCTCCTTCGTGGGTATTATTCATTAGAATAAAAAAAAGTTCAAAACAGTACTTTAAAAGACGTCAATTATGTTTTAAAAAATAAAAATAAAAATCAATTAGACAAATTAAACACTGGGATGATATATAAATATGAAAGAGAACACCTATATAATTGTATCTTATTTTCAAAACAAAATCAACCTCAATTAACATTACACAGATGAATATAATGTTAACTTATTTCCTTAACAAACAATGATTTATTTTTAATGAAGATAATTAGGATCTGACACAGTACTGNTGAGCAAATTTCGCCGAATACTGCAGAGGCGATCGCTCGCGACACCAGTCCCGAGGCGGCGTGGTCGTCCTTTGAAGAGGAGGCCTCTGCGAAGAACGCGGCGTTTGCCTCTCGTTCTCCTCGCACGGATGCCCTCGCAATATGGAATACTCCTGGTCGGTCGAGACTCTCGGGTACCGAGGTAGCGTCCCAATATACCTTCTTCCCGCTGATTTCTTTCCTTCTATGTATCCGTGGTGCCCCAAAATTTTTCCTAATTATTGCATTGCTCCGGCTTCTCCTTCGGTTTATCGCTGTGGCCAACGAGGTTGTCTCGGGCTATGAGACCGACCTCCAAAGCGGTCAAAGGCAACTCGAAGCCGCTTGCGGAGAGGTGGTCCGTTTAAGGGCGAGACTCGATGAGAACGAAGACGAAAATTCCAGGCGAATGGCGGATATCACGAGGCGCTATGGCGTCATAGAGGCCGAACAAGACGACCTTAAGTGCGAACGGGATGAGTCCGGGAGGGTATCGGCCGGTCTGCTGGACGAGAAGACTCGGTTGGAAGCTGTAGTGACGTCTTTGCAAAGGCAAGTTTTGTCGGCGCGGGAAGCGCGTGAGGCTATTCTAGAGAGGTCGTGCAAGGCGGTGAAGCGTGAATTCGCGACTCGGTACCGTGAGAAGATATCCGGCGCCGAGGCGAAGGTTGCCTTGCTCGAGGGAAGCGCCAGGGACAAAATTACGGAGTTGGCCGAGGTTAACAGCAACCTTGAGCTGATATGTATTCTGCAGGGTCCCGATCCCCCTTCTCTTGAAAGCGAAAAGGCGAGGCTGCTCGAGAAAAAGGCTGAGCTATCGGGCGCCGATGAGGAGTTCGAGCGGCTTGCAACGGACCTTCGTGGGGATTTGAGGAACCCGACGCTTACGTTAGAGTTCCCGAGAGAAGACTCGACTGGTCTGATTGAAGAAAACTGTTGCCAAATATGGAGAATTAGGTTTCACCTCCGTTTGAATTTGATGCCTGGATGGCTTTATCCATTGTATCGGTTGTGCCTATGAATTATTTGCTTTTTTGCTTTAAGTGATGTTTTCGACTTAAGATTACCAACTATCGTCGGCGAGGCAATCGTAGCTTGCCGAGCTCGCTAGTTTTGCTACGGGCGAAATACCGTAATCCCCGTTATGGTGGAGTCTGGCGGTTTGGGCGTGTTTTTGGAAGAATAGTTGTTTTTTCTTGGCACGAACGAGGTGAACTAGTATTCTCCTAAGCCCCGATGTAGACCGACGCTGCTCGAGTTCCACGCAATTTTTTGGGTTTTAGTCGAACATGTTTGGTTAGTTCGTACTTGGACGATAAATGCCCGAGCAGTACGATGTTCGCGAGATGTCGATGACCAACGTTAAGTGAGAGTTGGGGTTTACGTGTTCTCTTAGTTAGGACTTGCGTGTTTTGACGACATGCGAGCCCGTATCGAGAACAACCATTAGAATCTTTCTCGGGGTATACCCAATAGAGATTGAACCGAGGTAAACTCGACTTGAATTTATATAGCGCGCTTGGATCCGTGGAGGATGTAGAGAACCTATAATTCGTAAGGAATGTGAAGGTTGAGATCCCGTTTGGGATGTAAATGTTCGTGTACTGTGGCCAACAGCAAACGAGGTGATAAGAGTTGGTGGAATGAGATAAGTAAACTTTTATTCAAGAATATTTCTGGTTTACATAGCGTGGGAGTATATGAATATACGTACCCCACTCCCCCCCCCCCCCCTTTTAGGGCTGGGGGGGTGGCAGTTGAACTCGTCATGAGACGAGCTGCCTACGTACCCCTTGCGAGGATCAAACCGCCCCGTAGTTCGTGTTTTTTGTGACTAGTATCTTAGAAGTAGTACTTCTTCAGATGCATTGCATTCCATGATCGTGGTACCGAAGCATCTGTCGAATGGTTGGCAAGTTCGTATACCCCTGGGCGGACCACTTTGGTTATGCGATACGGTCCTTCCCAGTTAGCCCCCAGTTTTCCAGTGTTTCGTTCTGCCGTATTTTGAAAGACTTTGCGGAGGACCAGCTCTCCTACGTGGAATCTCCGACTTTTGACGTTGGAGTTGTAGTACTTTGCGGTCGCTTGCTGGTAATTTTGAATGCGAATGAGTGCTTGGTCTCGTCTTTCGTTGATTAGGTCTGCTTCGTCTAAGAGCATAAGGTGGTTGAGATCCTCTTGTCCCGGGAGGAGTCATCGTCGTACTCCCGAAAACTCCACTTCTGAGGGGATGACGCATTCCGTTCCGTAGACGAGCGCAAACGGTGTTTCGCCAGTTGCTCGTCTCGGGGTTGTCCGATGCGACCATAGGACTTCT
The DNA here is from genome assembly GCA_020283515.1 of Alliaria petiolata. NCBI lineage: Eukaryota > Viridiplantae > Streptophyta > Magnoliopsida > Brassicales > Brassicaceae > Alliaria > Alliaria petiolata. The sequence goes on along the minus strand of JAHZTW010000001.1, from coordinate 466,272,850 downwards.
TCCAGTTCGTCAGCCCACCTTCATTTTTTGGCGTCGAGGCGTTTTTTTTCAGCCCGTCGAGTATCGTCTTGTTTGCTGCCTCCGCTTGCCCATGGCGCTGACATTTCTCACATTTCCGAGAAAACATTTCGCAGTCTTTCACCGTGGTCGGCCAGTAGTATCCGTGACGTTTTATCTTTATTGCCAAGGATTTCCCGCCGCTGTGATTGCCGCAAGATCCTCCGTGAACTTCTTCCATTATCCTGCGAGCTTCTTTCCCTTCGACGCAGGTCATTAACGGTCCTGAGAACCTCCATTTGAAGACCTCCCCGTCAAGTAGGATGTAACGAGCAGCCTGGCCTTGAGTTTGCGTGCTGTCCACTTGTCTATGGGGACCTCTCCGTCCATTATGTACGTTCGAATTGCTCCCATCCACTCTTGGTCGTATTCGTATTCGTTCTGCTGGTCTTGTCTCATCGCGATTGCCTCTTGTTTGCCGCTTGGCTCCATTGGAGTTTCGGTGGGCTTGATAAGGTTAACAGTTTCGGAGCTTTCGATGCTGGGTCATTCGATGAATTCCACTGGGATCACTCGCATAAGTCCGGGGTCGGACGACGAAGCGAGGGCTGCTAATGCGTCGGCTTGAGCGTTTTCGCCACGAGGAATTCTTGTTAGTTCGAACTCGACGAATTCCTTTGAAAGTTTCTGGACCACCCCTAAGTATGCTTCCATCCTGTCGTCCCTCGTGGTGTATTCTCCATTGAATTGGTTGGCGACGAGCTGGGAGTCGCAGAAAGCCCGAATTTTTTGAACTTTGATTCCCCGTGCTAATCTGAGCCCCGCGATTAGAGCTTCTTACTCGGCTTCATTGTTCGAAGCTTGAAAAGCTAGTCTGAAAGATTGCTCCAAAACTTTGCCAGTCAGAGAAGTTAGGCGAATTCCGATTCCCGAGCCTTGCCTTGATGAGGAGCCGTCAACGTGAAGTATCCAAGTGGAATCCTGACTCGGTTCGTTGGTCCTGTCAGTTGGAAGTTCTATCAGAAAGTCAGTGAGGACTTGAGACTTGGCGCAGGTCTTGCTTCGATACTCGATGTCGTATTCGCTGAGCTCGATCGCCCACTTTGCTAATCTTCCGGATTGGCTCGGGCTGTGTAGTATAGCCCGCAGTGGGAAGGACGTCAGGACTACGATGGAATGCGATTGGAAATATGGTCTAAGTTTCCGTGCTGCCATCACCACAGCGAGTGCCAACTTCTCCATTTGCGGGTATCTTGTTTCGACGTCTGCCAGTGTTTGGCTCACGTAGAAGATCGGACTCTGCTCACCTCGTTCTTCTCGGACCAATACTCCACTGACCGCGGTAGCCGAAACGGCGATGTATAGGTAGAGGGTTTCTCCTTCCACTGGAATTGCGAGCACGAGTGGAGTTGCGAGGTATTGTTTTAGCTCCTGGAAGGCTATTTCACACTTTTCTGTCCATTCGAACTTCTTGTTGCCTCGGAGCGTGTCGTAGAAGGCTAGACACTTGTCGGTTGATCTTGAGACGAAGCGATTCAAGGCAGCGACACGTCCTGTTAGCCGTTGTACTTTTCGTTTGTTTCTGGGCGAGGCCATCTGGATTAGCGCGTCGATCTGCTTTGAGTTCGCCTCGATGCCTCGGCTCGTTCCCTGCGGTTGCTTCGACGAGACGATCGATGTGGGGGAGAGGGAAACTATCTTTCGGACATGCTTTGTTCAAATCGGTAAAGTCGACACATATACGCCATTTTCCGTTCTTCTTTTTTACGACTACCGGGTTCGCGAGCCAGTCTGGATATTTCGCCTCGGTGATGGATCCGACTCTGAGCAATCTGTCCACTTTGTCATTCACCGCTTTAGCTCGCTCGGGTCCGAGTTTTCTTCTCTTCTGCTTTACCGGCTTGAAGGTTGGATCCACATTGAGCTCGTGGCACGTAACGTTGATGTCGATCCCGGGCATGTCCTCCGCGGCCCAAGCAAAAGTGTTGATGTTCTTTTTCAGAAAATCGACCAGCTCGGTTTTGATTGCGTGGTCTAGCTCGGCTCCTACTTCTACGCATCTCTTCGGATTTTTGTCATCTAAGCAAATAGATATCACCGGGGCGCACCGGGGCTGATTATCTCGGGCCTGCTCGGCTTTCTGTAATTGCTACAAGAGTTTTTTGGTGCCGACCTTCGCTTCTCGGTTGGCTTTTATTTTTTTGTGAACAGTCTCCCCTTTTGCCTCGGTTTTGGGGTTCCTCAACTTATGCTCGGTCATGAAGCATATACGAGACTCCTTCTGATTTCCCAGATCGTTCGGATACCGTTGGCTCTGAGGAATTTTAAACAGAGATAATAAGTCGAGACCACGGCTCTCATCGAGTTAATCCACGGCGTTCCCATGATAATGTTGTACACCGGGGGACCTTCGGTTACTGAGAAATTAACGATTTTGGTGACCTCATCCGCCAGGACTGGTAGTCTGATCGTTCCGATCGTCATAGTCGTTTCTCCCGAGAAGCCGGTCAACGGACTCGGGATCGGTACTATGTCGGACATGTCGACTCCCATTTTTGTCAATGTATCGCGGAAAATGACGTCTACCGAACTTCCGGTGTCAATTAGGATTCGGGCTACTTCGTGATCCTTCACTATGAGTTCGATCACTAGGGGATCGTTATGAGGCCTGTCTATGCCTGTCGTTTCTCTTTCCTCGAATGTGATGATATCGTTGGGATTTCTGCTCGGTGCGGACCA
>JAHZTW010000001.1:466255295-466269957 GCA_020283515.1 Alliaria petiolata | reverse complement strand
TTTCTCCCGAGAAGCCGGTCAACGGACTCGGGATCGGTACTATGTCGGACATGTCGACTCCCATTTTTGTCAATGTATCGCGGAAAATGACGTCTACCGAACTTCCGGTGTCAATTAGGATTCGGGCTACTTCGTGATCCTTCACTATGAGTTCGATCACCAGGGGATCGTTATGAGGCCTGTCTATGCCTGTCGTTTCTCTTTCCTCGAATGTGATGATATCGTTGGGATTTCTGCTCGGTGCGGACCAATTTATCTGGGCTTCGGCTTTTCGTTGAAAGGCTTTTATCGCAGAGACCGTGTCTCTGCAGTATTCTGATCCTCCCATGATCATGTTTATTCGTTGGCGTGGCCCGCCGGAATCCGGGGCGTTGTTGTTTCTTCTTCCTCGCTTCTGCGGACCGCCCGGTCGGTTTTCCGGGTCAAGCTGTTCTTCCTGCTCGGCCTCGGCCGTCTTCTCCTGCTCGAGGTCCTTCAAGCTGATTGAATTGCCGAGCTCTCCGGCCAAGAATTTCGCTCTGAGCTTGTCTCCTAAGATGCGACAGTTGGCTGTTAGATGTCCGTATGTCTTATGTATCTCGCAGTAGGCTTTAACGCTTGGAGCGCTCTTCTGTCGCTCACCTCTCCTACTTTTGACATTACGGCCTTGAAGCGCGCCATGAACGTTCTCAACGGTTCATTCGGTCCTTGAGATAATGTCCAGAGGTCGGTGTCTGACACGCCTCGGTTCATGAACATGGAATATTGCTTCATGAACTCGATGCAGAGATCTTAGAAATTGCCGATGGAGTTGCGCTCGAGTCTGGAGAACCACTCGAGAGCTGGTCCACGGAGATTCTCGACAAACAGAAGGCAGTATCCCGCCGTCATCCCGCATCCCGCTCGCTTTCTCTGAGGTTGGATCGTGCCATCGCCGTACGAAATGCCATGATATGTTCCTTCGGATCCGTCATTCGCTCATAAGTCGGAAGACGCATTTTTCCGGGGTCGGACACTCTCGCCTCCATAATCCGCGCAGTGAACGGCGTCATCTGGGCTTCCTCTAGCATTAGATCGATCTCGGGTGCTGCGCTCGTCGCCCTGTGCACCTGTGATCGAATAGCTTTTATCTCCGCGTTTGCCCGAGCCAAATCGGCTCGGATTTTGTCAAGGGCGTTGCCTCGGCTCGCCGAGTTGGGTTCGGTAAAACGGCCTCGGTTCACTCTCCGGGGCTCGTCCTGGTATTGTGCTTGCTCGACCCACATGAGGTTTTCTTCCTACTCGGTTAAGTCCTGATCCTGTTCCAAGCCGAGGTCGCCTCTCGAAGTTCCGTCTCGTGGTGTCGCGGTGACGGCTATCTCGTCTGGTTGTAAAGTGATCGCATCGGCTCGCTCTTCTCCAGTTCCTGTTGTGGTCGCCGAGCCGTTGGTGGGTTCGTCTAGGGCTCCGCCGAGCTACCGATCTCGCTCAGGGACTCCTTTTCGGATCAGACGCGGTGGCTCAGTGGTGTCGGGCACCGCGGCTGCGGGGGTTCGTTCTCCGGAGAGGGGCTGCGTTTGGAAAGTTTCCGAGCCTCCTGCTCGGCTGTTGTTCGCTCCCGGAGTCGCGAAGTTGAGCACTGTCGGGTTGAGGCCGAGCCATCTCACCCTGGTGGATGGATTCATCATGGGGGTTAGGCTGCCGATTCGCCGACTTTGGGCTCGGCTCTCCGTCATGAGGTTCTCGAGAGTCTTGCCTTGCTCCGCTGTCTTATTTGCCAGCGCAATCATCATGGCCTTCATCTCTGCTAGGGACGCAGAGATCGCCTCGGGTTGCACCGGCGTCGGTTGGATAGCGTCGGGAGTTCCGTCTCCCAGCGTAGGATTCACTTCGGTGCCGCCAGTGATGTTTCCTGCTGCGGCGATGTTGTCGGCGTCGGTCGCTCCGGTGGTCATCTTTTCGGATGTGGTTCGCGTCGGTCTTCGGTGTGTGAATTCTTAACCCCCCTCCTTCTAGCGCCAAATTGTGCGGGCTGGATTTCACACAACGAATTATCAGTTAAGAAAAATAAAGAGGACGCAAAGATTCTAAGTAAGAAACCGAAACAGTGATCCAAAGATGGTCTTTTATTAGGGTTGCTCTGATAAGCTTTTTTAAGTACAAGTGTTTTTGCTAGGTCAAGCGCCGATCCCGCCCTCAATGAAGTAAGGGTCCTATTTATACATATCTGTTCGTAAATCTAAGTAAAAATCTCCAAGAATCTTCTCGTAGATTCTCCTTTATTTCCCCTCCGCGGCGCTCCTTCCGTGAAACTTCGTCTTCTAGGGCGAACCTCACTTCGGATTTCCTTATGGGCTTAGACCCGACCCATTTGCATGACGATCCGTTTTGGGCTCGACCTCGTGTCCTGGTTTTGAGCTCGGAATCCTTCGTGGGCCTCTAGCTCGGAGTATCGAGGGGAAATGTTGATTTGGTTCGGCCCGTGCGCAATCCGCACATTTTACGGTTCGGCTCGGTCTTTGTACAGTTTGTGCACGGCTCGGTTCAGCTCGGTTTCTGCACAGTTTGTGCACGGCTCGGTTCAGCTCGGTTTCTGCACAGTTTGTGCACCGAGGTGAACCACTTCGGTCCGTGCACGGCTTGTGCACCGAGGTGAACCACTTCGGTTCGTGCACGGTTTGTGCACCGAGGTGAACCACTTCGGTTCGTTCACGGCTTGTGCACCGAGGTGAACCACTTCGGTCCGTGTACGGCTTGTGCACCGAGGTGATTCACTCTGGTTCGTGCATGGGTAAGAGATTATCCTTCATACTTAGCCTTTTCTCTCGTTGATTTCGCCTGGGTGGAAACCGACCCCAACAACGATAGTGATGATGATCAAGTGAATCTACAGAACTTTGTTGCATATCTTGGTGTAATAGAAGAGGGAGCTGAATCGGAGTCTTAAAGAGAAGTAGATGACGCAGAAATTCTGTACATTGAAAATAAGCTTCTTTGTGACACTTTGGTTAAGGTTCAAGAAGAAAAAAACTCACTGCTTCGAGAGAAAGCTGATCTGATCAAGGACTGTGATGAGTTAAGATCTGTGTTAGCAAAGGAAAAAGAAGAGAAACAGAACGTTCTAGATGCAGTTGTGATTCTCAAAGAAGATCTCGACAGGGAGGTTGAAAAATCCAAAGAATTGGAAGGAAAGCTGGATGAACAGCTAAGAAATATCAAAATGCTGAGTAAAGGCACATAAGGTCTTGATAAAGTTTTGACAATGGGCAGAACGTTCAAGGGAAGCATGGGATTAGGTTACCAATTTGGGAAAACGACTGATGTCACAACCAAGTTCATCAAAGAAAATCAGCCGCAAGTAAAAATTGATACAGAAGGGCACATGTCTGGAATGCATCAGTTAAAAAACTTCCCAGAAGCAACACAGGGAAGAAATTCTGTTAGAGGCTGTAACACAAGAATATGTGGTTCAATTAGTGCGTCGCGTGGTTCAGCAAGATCTGTAACTCAGGCATCCAAAGAAGAAGCTCAGTGGAAGGTTACAAGAAAACAGTCCTATGGAAGTCGAAATATCTACGATATGTCAGGGTGTTTTTATTAAGGAAAGCCTGGGCATATCATGGCATTCTGCTACAGTTTCTTAGAAATGAAAGAAAAAATGCGCAGAAAAATTCATTATCACAAAGATAGCCGCTATCGCAATCATGCATGGGTCAGAAAAGAGGATCTCTACGGGTTTGTAGCTTACACTGCTGATCAGAACAACACGGATGAGAAGGCATGGTACTTTGACAGTGGTTGCTCGAGGCAAATGACTGGTGATCAGACTAATGTGGATACTTTGGAGAAAGTCACAATTGGAAAAGTGACCTTTGGAGGAGGAGCACAGGGCAAAATCAGAGGAAAAGGTGCGACTTCAGGTCCCAACAAGCCAGAGTTGGTAAATGTTTACTTTGTAGAAGGACTAAAGGCAAATCTGATCAGCATCAGTCAGCTGTGTGATGAAGGTCTCTCGGTCACTTTCACCAAAACAGACTGCAAAGCATTTGACGAACAAGGAGTTGTTCGGATGCAAGGTATTCGCTCAGGGAATAACTGCTATATGTGGAAACCGTCTGAAGTTTGTATGTCAGCCATCAAGCCAAGTGAACTTCAGGTTTGGCATCAGAAACTTGGTCATATGAATATTAGAACCATGGTCAAGCTGGGTGAACAAGAGATTGTCCGAGGAATGCCTAAACTGAAGGTGGATGCTGAGTTTGTATGTGGTCCGTGTGCCAAGGGTAAGCAAGTCAAAGTTCAACATAATGCAATTCAGGAAATTCAGTCAAAACTTGCTTTGGATCTAATTCACATGGATCTGATGGGACCAGTGCAAGTTGAAAGTATTGCAGGGAAGAAATACATCTTTGTTCTGGTTGATGACTACACCAGATTTACTTGGGTCATATTTTTGAGGGAAAAATCAGAAACAGTTAACAGTTTCAAAATGCTGTCACTTCAGCTGATGAATGAAAAGAAAACCAGCATCAAGACAATCAGGAGTGATCATGGAGGAGAATTCCAAAATGAAGTATTCAGCAAATTTTGTGCCGAACAAGGGATAGTACATCAATTCTCGGCACCACGGACACCACAACAGAATGGTTTTGTTGAACGGAAGAATCGCACACTTCAAGAAATGGGGAGAGCTATGTTAATTGGAAATCAAGTTGCTAAATATTTCTGGGCAGATGCGATTAACACAGCATGCTACACTATCAACAGAGTGTACATCAGGAGGGGTACGTCTAAGACTCCTTATGAGTTGTGGAAAGGGAAGACGCCAACATTCAGTTATTTTCATGTCTTTGGGTGTGTTTGCTATATTCTGAATGAGAAGGATCATCTTGGGAAGTTCGATTCCAGAAGTGATGATGGGATATTTCTTGGTTACTCGGGAACAAGTACAGCATACATGGTCTACAACAAACGGGAAAGACAAGTTCAGGAAACTGTCAATGTTGTGTTCGATGATACATCGACTCAAGGTTTGCACTTCAATCTGCTTGATGCTGGGTCTGACGAACATGCTGAGACTGAAAAAGCTTCTGAGAGAACGGATACACATGATGTAGAAGTATCACCAAGTAAAGAAGAAGGATCAGAATTAGGACCAGACACTGAAAAGCTATCTCAGTCAAATGAAAAGAAGGATATGACTCAGGAACAAGTGACTAAGATTCCCAAACATCACAACAAGAAAGTTGTGATTGGTGAGATGACAGGAAGACGAGTCACTCGCGAGATGAAGTATGACTACAAAAAGATGGCTAAAGGAAATCTTGGTGTCATAAGTTTTGCTTGCTTCGTGGCAAATTTTGAACCACGAGATCACAGAGAGGCCATTGTTGATGAGTTCTGGATTCGTTCAATGCAGGAAGAACTTGAGCAATTTGAAAGAAGTCAAGTATGGATGCTAGTTCCTCGACCCGCCACAGGAAATGTTGTTGGCACCAAGTGGATATTCAAGAACAAGATTGATGAACATGGAGTTGTGGTTCGTAACAAAGCCAGATTAGTGGCTCAGGGATACTCTCAAGTTGAAGGAGTTGACTTTGAAGAGACTTTTGCTCCTGTAGCCAGACTTGAGTCCATCAGACTTTTGATCGGGATGGCGTGTCTCATGAAGTTTAAGCTTCATCAGATGGATGTCAAGAGTGCATTTCTAAATGGTTTTCTTCAAGAGGAAGTTTTTGTCGAACAACCCAAATGTTTTGAAAATCCTGAACATCCATACTTTGTCTACAAACTAAAAAAGGCCTTGTATGGTTTGAAGCAAGCTCCCAGGGCTTGGTATGAGCGTCTGACCACATTTTTATTGTCTCAAGGATATCTTCGTGGAAGTGTTGACAAGACCTTGTTCATACTTGACAGTAAGAAAGGACTGATGGTAGTGCAAATTTATGTGGATGATATTGTATTTGGCAGTCCAAATCAGGAGCTTGTTGACAGATTCGTGTCACTCATGACATCAGAGTTTGAGATGAGTATGGTTGGCGAACTGTCTTACTTTCTGGGGCTGCAAGTTAAACAGTTCGAAGGAGGCATCACCATCTCACAGAGTACTTATGCCAAAAATTTGGTTACTCTGTTTGGGATGCAGAACAGCAAACCTGCCAGAACACCTATGGGTACCAACACAAAGCTGTCAAGAGACGAACTGGGAGAGGATGTTGACCCACGAATGTATAGAGGGATGATTGGGAGTCTGTTATATCTTACTGCTACTCGACCAGACTTATGTCTAAGTGTAGGCATATGTGCCAGATATCAGGCGAAGCCAAAAATGTCTCATCTTCATGCAGTCAAGCGTATCATCAAGTATGTGATGGGAACAGCAGATCTGGGTTTGTGTTACTCAAGGGATACTAATGGAAACTTGGGAGGCTATTGTGATGCTGATTGGGCTGGATGTCTTTATGATCGGAGAATCACAAGTGGCGGTTGTTTCTTCTTAGGGAATAATCTTATCTCATGGCATAGCAAAAAACAGAACAGTGTGTCTCTGTCAACTGCGGAAGCAGAGTACATTGCCTTGGGAAGCTGCTGCACTCAACTCTTGTGGATGAAACAGATGACAGCAGACTATGGTATGACCTCTGAATCTCTTTTAATACGTTGTGATAACGAGAGTGCGATAAATATTGCTAAAAACCTTGTTCAACATTCAAGGACTAAACACATAGATATTAGACATCATTTTATTCGTGAACTTGTTGAGGAGAAACTGGTGGAAATTGATCATGTAAGCACTGAACATCAACTGGCTGATCTGTTTACCAAACCTTTGGATTTCAATCAATTTATTAATTTGAGTAAATCCATAGGTGTGTGTGAAATCTAATCTGTTGTGTGAGTTTGAAGGTGATCTGAGACAGGAACAGGCACAAGAACATGCTTTTGTTGAAAAAATATGGATGTGTCTCAGACTTCTGAAGTACTCAAAATGGGAGAGGGCTGCCTGGCGGGCTATCCTGGTTTGGATTGGTACAAGTTAGCTATCAGGAAATTGGCGTGTGCATAAGTTTGGGGAGAGATCAAGCTTCTGGTGTTAAAGCCGTCTAGGGTTCACAGGAAAAATAAAAAAAAAATAATAAGAAAAAGTTTTTTTACATTGTGACCCCAGATAGAGTCTATATGACATAAGTTGATTTTAAAATCATATGTCTGGCTGTCGTATAGCTGAACCTGATGATCTTGAGTTCTGACAGATCAAATGATGGTTCAAAGACATCGTAAGCAAATGTCTCCTTGAATACGTGTATTCACTCAGTTGCTTGAGGGCTCAAGGTTGAAAATCAATTCAGATTTGGGAGAAAGGCTTGTCAGTGTGAAAGCTAACCATTGAGACTGAGGCTGAATTCACAAGAGAAATGTGTGTGGATGTGTGTGTTCCTGTAGCCTGTTCTGGATCATCTTGTGGATGTCTATAAAAAAAACACACAACAAGTCAGAAATTAGTGTGGTATAGCCTGGTGTTAGTCTTTATTTTTTTCTGGGTCCCTCACAAGTCGCTAAAATCTGATGCACTGATTGGTTGTTGGGTTGAATACTTGATGTCTGGGCTGTTTGAATGCACATCTCGATCATAATGGCTTGACAAGATTATGTCTAACATCGTGTCTTGAGCTTGTCTAAGTGTTCCCCACAGGATCCTGATCAGGCCCATTACTCTCTAAAAGGGCCCACTTGTGAAAAACGAGAAATTGGAGGGAGTTTATCTAGGGTTTTACAGGGAAGGAAGCCAAACAGTTATCATTTTTTTTTACAAGATCTCTTGAGTTCTTTTCTCCAAGTGCAAGAGATCCAGTGTCGTTTGTTATCCCAAAGAAAAGATGAACTTTGTGCTTTCCGGTCTCTCGCGTCTTGTTGGTTCAAGCTCTGTGTCGCCTCACACTGATCCAGATGTCTCAGGGACGGTTGCGTCTCTTCCGGTTTCCCCAGTCCAATCCCTGGTGCATGCAGAAGAAAAGTCTTTAGCGATGGTGGTTTTCCAAGGGGAGGTCGATCCAGTAGAAGAATCGTCTGCTCCGACGGTTCCTATTCTGCGATCTGAAGAGCCGTTTGTTGAAGCTTCGCATCCGGAAGGATCTGTCAATCAATCGGAGGCTTCTGGGTTCAAAAAGAACGATGACTCAGTTACTTCGCGGCGGTTCTCAATTCGCAAGCGATGTGCTGCTCAAGTACCTGCAAAGAATCATCTTGTCCAAGAAGCAGGCAAGGGTGAATGTGCTCCACCCAAGAAAAAATTACGTACGGACAAGATGAAGAGTCGGATTGACTTCGACTTGACCAGATTTCTGTCTGAAGAGGCCAAAGACAGGTATGATGCCTTCTTAGCTCGTCCCCTGTTATAAGAACGCATTATTGAATTTGGTGATGGTTTCAAAGAAGTTGAGACCAATCTCGTTGATTTTGGGTTAGCTAGCACTGTATACAATATTCTCCCCTTTGCTAAAGATGTAGTCATGGAATTTTGGGCACATCTTTCACTGGTTGAAGCTGAAGACAATTCTGTGGTAGTTTGGGTACGGGGCAGAGAGTTTGAAGTGTTCGTGAGTCGAATTAATGCCTTGTTTGGACTTGGAGATCTTGCTGAACGTGCAGGGGTAGTTGAGATGAAAGATTTGTCAGATGATTAGCTAGCCAATTTCATGACAAATGGGCGAATCTGCAAGTGGAAAGGACTTTTGTCGTCGCAATTTGCTCCTTACAAAAGTCTGTTGTACCGAATCTGCTGTTTCAATTGGCTCCCCACGAACAATTTTGGATATCCTCATTCGGCTCGGGCTAAATTGGTGTATAAGGTTGTTCACATGATTCCGATTGATTTTGGTAAAATGGCGTTTGTTCAGATCATATACCAAAGTCGGATGGGTGACACCAAGTTCTATCTGCCCTTTCCGAGTCTTATTTACCAGTTGTTGAGTTCTCAAGTGTTGGCTGATCTTGCACCTGTTGATGAAGTGGAACAAATCAAGGTGTATAAGAGGGTTTCTCCAAACGTGAAACAAGAACCAGATCAAGGTATTCGACCAGAGAGAACCCAACCAGCCATAACAAGACGATCTCACCCATGTAAGAAGGAGAAGACGCCACAGCCAGAATCGACTTCCACATCTGCCTTGCACAATACATTGTTTCTGTCATCCCGAGACCGTCAGGTTTTGTCTTTCGCTGTCAAGGTCATCCAACGTTTACTTACCTCAGGTCAGTCATCCTTTCTTTTGCATCTACATCTATTTGAGTGTTTGTTTTTGACATGATTATGCGCTCAAGCAGGGGGAGATGTTGATGAGGTTGAGGATGTGACGCCAATGGTGCATGGTTGATGGGGTAGAAATTCTCTTGATTCCGTGTTACTAGTTTCCTAGTTGTTGATCTTTTGCTGTCTTTGGAACCTCGAACTTTTGTTTTTGTGTGTCTGTTTCTGTTCTCGGCTCAGTTGAACAATGTTTTTTAAGATTTTTATCTGACTTGCAATATATCTAGTTTTGGGGTCAAAGTATTTGCATCCGAGTATGTGTGGTTGTTCTGGTTAGATGATTGTGAACATGTAATGGGAGAGAACTTGCTTGAGCATCAAATCAAGTCAAAAAGGGGGAGATTGAAGATGCAGATGAAGAGGACAGACGTAATGGACCACATGATGAGTGCCGGAGGGACGTCAAGACAGGAAGCTGACGTGGTCTAAGGACATGAAGATGACGTGGCAAGAAGCAACTTGGAAGGATTCTTTGTATATGTGCATATATACAAAAGAAGAACAAAAGGAAAGAGAGGATAGACCGCGAGATACAAGGCTTCCTAACTAGGTTTAGGAGAGTTGTATATAAGGTTTAAAGTATGCTAAGGGTTAGGTTAACACTTCATACGTCCTCTAGCAGAAACGGCGCTGAAAGCTTTTTGAGAGAAACAAAGAGAGCTTGAGAGGTGAGTGTTCAACGTTTGTCTAGTTTCACGTGGTGTGAAAGCTAGTGAATGTTTTAGAGTATTACTTGGAATCATTAGGGTCAANGTGCCGGAGGGACGTCAAGACAGGAAGCTGACGTGGTCTAAGGACATGAAGATGACGTGGCAAGAAGCAACTTGGAAGGATTCTTTGTATATGTGCATATATACAAAAGAAGAACAAAAGGAAAGAGAGGATAGACCGCGAGATACAAGGTTTCCTAACTAGGTTTAGGAGAGTTGTATATAAGGTTTAAAGTATGCTAAGGGTTAGGTTAACACTTCATACGTCCTCTAGCAGAAACGGCGCTGAAAGCTTTTTGAGAGAAACAAAGAGAGCTTGAGAGGTGAGTGTTCAACGTTTGTCTAGTTTCACGTGGTGTGAAAGCTAGTGAATGTTTTAGAGTATTACTTGGAATCATTAGGGTCAATCTAGGGATCTAGAGTTGAGTAATACCAAGAATAGGGTAATCGTTGTAAGATTAACTATTGTGATTCAAGTTTAATAAAAGCATTTGTCTTGGTGCTGTCCAAGACACAGAATTCTGTTGTTGCTGTATTTCCACACTTACAGGTGTAAGGCAACGTAAAATCAACAGATAGGGATCTATTGAAAGTGATGGAGATGTCACCGACAGCTGCATCATATTTGTCTTTCTGTAAACAAAAGAAAACCTTTATTAGAAACACCATTTGACAAGAGAAGTCATCAAGACCACACTTCCAAGGAAATGCATATGCACCTGAGTAGAAAAATCATCAATAAATTTGTCATAGTCATCTCCATCATAAGGTATGAATTTCAGCTCATAGTTAAAAGGTTCCATGCAAGTCTTGAAAACCTCTATGCAAAATCCAGTGACACTATTAAGATGCACCGCCACCAGATGCGGGTACATGTTATTTGAGGTAACCAAGACCCTAAGCAGTTTCCTTACACCATTCTCTGCCAAAAACCGGTGACTTGGGATTCTACTAGACCAGCCAGGCCAGATGATGGTCTCAAGGTCATTGGTAGAAGAGGCCATGATGTCTCTTCTTCCGCAGAAATTTTCACCACTCCATAATCTTATTTTTCTCTCCTCGGTTCCTACCATATTCACAATCTCAAATGTTCCTAAGAGAAATGATTTGCCAACAATTTGGATGTCACCATGACTCAAACCCTTAAATCGACTCTTCCTAATTGTCTCAAGAAGATCTGATACATCTGAAGATGCTTTAGAAGTATCAGAGGCTCTTAGCCTTATCTTTTCTACTGATGTTGCTAGGATACAAGCAATATCGTGTGCCCATACACTGATGATTTCACTATAAAGCTTTGTTTCCAACCGGTCATTTTCATCATCAACCATTAGTTTTCTCAATCTCGAACTAAAATTCTTAAGCTCTTATGATACTGGAATGTAGGATCTGAAACCTATTACCCCTTGCATAAACCTAATTGAAAACTGATCCGAGTAATGAAAATGATTCATGGTTCTCGCAGTGAGGATCCAAGCATATCCGTGTTCCATCATTCCTAATTTCTTTGCACATCGGAAAAGACGAGAAACAAGAATCTCAGACATATGCACCACGAAAACAGCTGCTCTTGAGGACTTGAGCTTCCGTAGCTGATTCTCCATATAATAATCTTCTCCTAGTGATGTTTCCATGAAAGAAGCCGTACGATCGATGTGGAGGCCCTCATCCTGAAAATGCTCCACAAGTATTTGCAAACCACCTCTCCAATCATCATCATCCTCATAGATAACCACAATCGAGTTCCAATTGAAATCATGTACGAGTCTTGTAATCCCTTTAGCTTCTGATGTCGAATCGTGCGTCAACTGAAGAAAGTAATGATACTTGTTCAAGGACAATGAACTTGGCACGAGAGCTGATATCACCGGAACTTTACATTTCTCGCTAACTGCCGCCAAACGTTTTGCTTCATGTAGTGATTGTGCACCAACAATGGCTTCCACTTGTGACGTTTGGAGAAGATCAGTAGCTGTTTCATTCAAAAAATTAGGAGTGAGATGCTCAATCTATAAAATGGCTTGACTGGTCCAAAGACTACACAATATGGTTCGGCCCAACTTAATTATCCGACCCAACTTATTACCCCGATCCAAATCCAAATAATCACACATTAGTTTAATATCTAGAGTCTAGACTTCTAAAACATTTAAAGATAATTATAAAAATTATAGTTATACAAATTTCTGGTTTATTTGACTAGGTTACACATATTTTAGTTTCTGCTACAGGGAAACAGTAAAATTATAGAATAATTTCTGCTCAGATTTGGTTTTAAAATGTTTGTCTGGTTTATGTGTTCACTCCTAGACTCCTAGTGGGAACTAGTACAAAATATATATACGGAATTCAAGATTCGATTTAATTTCCCCCAGTGAATATTTGAGAATCTAACTTGTGGTACTTTGATTTTAAAATTTTGAGTTCAGTGTCTCTAACTAGACAACACAAATTTTTTTTTTTGTTGAAAACCTTCAATAAAGAAAAAGAAACGCACCTGCAGCGAGAGCAAGGAGAGGGTATCTGTAGCATCCGTAACCCGGAAATTTGATTACGGTCGAGTGGGTCATGGGATGGCCGATGGAAAGGCGTTCTGGGTCGAAGGATGTCGACCGTGTCCATGAGTTATGGACTGTACTGTGACTGTAGTCGATTGTAAATGGCTAAGTCCGGATGGAGTTAAGAACTACGGATGGCTTGATCCCTAGAAAGGGTACGTAGGCAGCCTATGTGAAGGCACAACTATCAAGGACTGTCAAACGGTGGCAGTGATTGTTCCGTGAGATTAGTCGGGATACACAGTCTGGTGAGAGAGCTTACCGAGACTATCACATACTGGGCTGTCTGACGATCGAGAATGATCGTGACAGGATGGTCTGTTGGACCATGCTTGGCGGTCTGTTGGACCGTGGTTGGCGGTCTGTTGGACCGCTGTTGGCGGTCAGTCGGACCGTGGTTGGCGGTCTGTGGGACCGTGGTTGGCGGTCTGTTGGATCGTGGTTGGCAGTCTGTTGGATCGCGGTTGGAGATCAGTTGGATCGTGGTTGGATGGTCAGTGTGGATCGTGCCAGGCGTGCAAGGATCGGGGATCTGAGCCGCCCCTCTTCTGTACTTGGTCATGCGGGGATGGTTGGTTGAGTGACTAAGTATGGGGGGGGTGTGTTTCGTAGGTTGGCCAGTACAGTGGTTGAGCCAACAAGAGTGTGGAATGAAGTTGTTAAGGTGGTCTGGACGGTATGAGACGTTCATCGATCTTGCGGAGCAAGGTTTTGTTTAGCTGGCACTGGATTAGGTGCGTAGCTAGTTAAGCCGCGAATGGGCTCATGCCATGGGTTGGACTGTGTTAGGTTGTTTGCTTTTAAAGAAAAAGGCGAAAAATTCCTAAGGTACGGTCATGGTATGATAAGTACGGTTGGAGGCACGGCCGCGGTATAGTTAGCCGGGTCGGGGTGTAATAAGTGGTATCAGAGCGTGGTCGGTTCTAGGACAAAGTGTTGGCGTGAATTAGGCTTGTCTAGAATGACGTAAACGCGGTGGAATGTCAGGATGATGAACTTGCATTCTGGAGAAAATAGGCGGACGAGCTATCCGGTTAGTGAGACCGGGAGTTCCGCGGGAATAGTGTAGTCTCATTGAGAGAATGAGCAAAAGGCAAGTAGGTTGCCGAATAGCAAAGTAAGATGGCTCCTAGAAGGTGTTCGAAAAGCACGCGGGCTCCGGAAGCAGTTGGGAGTTTAGTTGACTCTGGCTAGAGAGGTAGCCGGGATCAGATAGAGCATGTCAAGGTGCAAGTAGCGGCTGCTGCTGCTGCGAACGTGGCTGCTGAGAGTGTGGCTGCGGGTGTGTATGATGTGGCTGGGAATGCTGCGGGATATGCGTTCTGGACAGACTGGAAGCTGTGCTAGGTTCGCGTATATAAGTCAAGTGGTCCGTGAGTGTCGGACTGGGACGAGAATTAGCCGAGGGCAGCTGACTCAGTGAGGTGTTATCCGTGAGTTAGTTGAGGCGAGTCGACTGGATTCGAGGGATGCGTGATTGTCCCTGGAATATCTGTTTCAGTTTAGTTTTGCCGACTAACAACCGACCAAATCTGTTCATGGATTGACTAAGTGGATCCCAAGGTGTCTAACTAGCTGTGTGGATGTCCGGATCGTGTTGCTAGCTCAAGGGGAGGTGATTCTCGCTTGGAGTAGAACCGATAGCCGTGAGAAATTCACAATTGGCAGAGATGATATGGAACCATGAGATTACATGATATCTAACTAGCTCGTGATCGAGGCAGGATTGTTCCGTTTGCCTAGGTGATGGGTTATTCATGCTAGTGCAGAATCGAGTCCGTAAGACTTGATGGTCAGAGTTAGGGTGGATGATCATTCTGTTTACATGAGTGTGCATGGTGTCTAACTATCTCGTGATCAAGGCTGGATCGTTCCGTTTGCCTAGGTGATGTGTGATTCACGCTAGTACGGAACCGAGTCCATAAGACTAGATGATCAGAGTTAGGGTAGACGATCATGCCTATTTATGTAATTGTTGTTTCGGTTGTGGTAACCGTGAGAATACATGGTGTCTAACTATCTCGTGATCAAGGTGGGATCGTGTCTCTTGCCTAGGTGATGTGTGATTCACGCTAGTGCGGAACCGAGTCCATAAGACCAGATGATTAGAGTTAGGGTAGATGATCATT
>JAHZTW010000001.1:466222278-466252174 GCA_020283515.1 Alliaria petiolata | reverse complement strand
GTTTTGCTTCATGTAGTGATTGTGCACCAACAATGGCTTCCACTTGTGACGTTTGGAGAAGATCAGTAGCTGTTTCATTCAAAAAATTAGGAGTGAGATGCTCAATCTATAAAATGGCTTGACTGGTCCAAAGACTACACAATATGGTTCGGCCCAACTTATTACCCCGATCCAAATCCAAATAATTACACATTAGTTTAATATCTAGACTTCTAAAACATTTTAAAATAATTATAAAAATTATAGTTAATGTACAAATTTCTGGTTTATTTGACTAGGTTACACATATTTTAGTTTCTGCTACAGGGAAACAGTAAAATTATAGAACAATTTCTGCTCAGTTTTGGTTTTAAAATGTTTGATCTGGTTTATGTGTTCACTCCTAGACTCCTAGACTCCTAGTGGGAACTAGTACAAAATATATATATGGAATTCAAGATTCGATTTAATTTCCCCCAGTGAATATTTGAGAATCTAACTTGTGGTACCTTGATTTTAAAATTTTTAGTTCAGTGTCTCTAATTAGACCACACAAATTTTTTTTTTTGTTGAAAACATTCAATAAAGAAAAAGAAACGCACCTGCAGCGAGAGCAAGGAGAGGGTCTCCTTGGGAGTCTCTGGCTAAAACAGAGACTCTGGTTCGATAGCCATTGTTTATACGATAGAAATTTGAAAGCGCTAAGGAAAAAGAAGTTTTGAAAATCTTTCCTTCTATAGAATCCAACTCCATAACCAATCCAACCCTAACATCTTCATAAACGTCATCGTTTCCATCAGTTCCTCCGGATTTGATCGTGAAAAGGAGAAGAATAAAAATGACAAGAGAAACCAGAGTCTCCATTAACCTCGTTGTGAGTTGTAACTTGTGAGAATGGTGTTTCTATATGGACTCACGGATTATATTATGTTTTATTTTAAATAATCATTTCAAGTCAATTTGACAGGTTCTGTTTTTGATTTTAAATGTGACAGGTTATTTAGTTATGAATATGATGCAGTCAAAGTCAAAAACGTGTTTGTTCCTTGAAATTTACCTGTTCTAATGTCTCATCACAGAGAGACGAATCATCAAACAGGATTATAAAGAAATGAGAATAGAAACAGAATTCCTGCCAAAGACAATGACCACGACCGAGACAAACCTATGAGCGAGAAAGCCTAGAATTGTAGCTTGACTTGAGGAGAAGAAAGAAAAATTTACGAATGATGATTAGACTAATTGGCGGAGGTAGAAAATATTTTTACAGGGTGCAGGAAAAGTATACTAAGGCTTTGAATGGTAACACATAACAGATGCAGAATAAAGGCAGAACATTTATTTTGCAGATCAATTTGCATTTGTTCTCCATTCAATTATTTTAAAGCAGATATAAAAATAAATAATAAAAAATTAAAGATCTGCATGCATATCAATTTTTGGTTGTCTTTTAGTGAAAAAAGCAGAACAAATTCATCCCTCATTTTTTTTGACCAGATCAAATGCAGATCAAGTAGTTTTTTCTGATATGCACTTGTTATGCTTGATCTGTATTTTTTTTTATCTGTGTTCCATTCAAAGTCTAAAAAGGTAAAAAGATATAGTTGTTATGAATTCTTATAATAAAAGGAAGATATATTATATATGTATATATATGTTATATTATGTGTATGAGAGAGGGATTTGGTCGAAGGTAAGAAGAGTGAGAGAGGGGAAATGACTTTCTCTTATAACTTGTGTTTTCAAATTGTACATAACATGTTCTCTTTATATAGGCAGAGCAACATTAGTAATCTAATGACACGTATATATCAATGGTAAAAGACAAAATAATGGTGAATCATCATTCTCATCACAACACTCCCCCTTGATTCATCATCAATACCGTATTACGTACTGCCTCGTTAAAAACTTTATCATGGAAAAATCCATTTGGGATCAAAACCATGACAAGAGAAAAAGAGTGCAATGACGCTCTTCCTTGAATATCCATCATTGTGAAGTTGCGTGCTGCCTCGTTAAAAACCTTTTCATGGAAAAACCCAGTGGGATAAAAACCATGACAAAGGGAAAAAGAGTACAACAACAACAAACTCCCCCTGGAAATGATGGATCTCATCTTCTCTTCACAAATCTCGTAGATGCCGTATTCCAATACTATGAACATGCTTCTTGAATGTTGTAGTAGGAAGCGCCTTTGTGAAGAGATCAGCTGCGTTGTCACTTGAACGAACATACTGAATATCCACTTCTTTATTCTTCTCGAGTTCTTGAGTATAAGAAAGAAATCTTGGAGGGATATGCTTCATTCTATCGCTTTGATATAACCTTCTTTAATTTGAGCGACACAAGCAGCATTGTCTTCAAACACCTTTGTTGGTTCTTTATCCGTGATTATTCCGCTTGCTTCTTGTATATGATGAGCTATGGATCTCAGCCATACACACTCTCTGCATGCTTCATGAAGCGCAATAATCTCCGCATAATTTGAAGAAGTGGCGACCAAAGTTTGCTTCTGGGATCGCCAAGAGATCGCAGTTCCACCAAATGTAAAAACGTATCCAGTTTGCGATCGAGATTTATGCGGATCAGATAAATATCCTGCATCTGCAAAACCAACTAGACCAACCTCGGGGTTTCTAGAATAATATAATCCAAAATTAATCGAACCTTGAAGATAACGGAATATATGCTTTATTCCATTCCAATGCATGCGCGTCGGTGATGAACTATACCTTGCAAGTAAGTTAGTAGCAAAAGCTATATCTGGTCTAGTACAATTTGCAAGATATAAAAGTCAACCTATAGCGCTCATATAATGCACTTCAGGACCTAATATTTCTTCATTACCTTCACAAGGCCGAAATGGATCCTTGTCAACATCGAGTGGTCTATTGACCATTGGAGTACTCAAAGGAGTCGCTTTATCCATACTAAAGCGTTTCAACATCCTTCTGGTGTAATTTGATTGATGCACAAATATTCCATCTTGAAAATGCTCTATCTGGAGCCCAAGACAAAACTTTGTCTTTCCAAGATCTTTCATCTCGAACTCATCTTTCATGTGAGTTCTTGCATCATCAATCTCCTTTTGAGTTCCAATTATGTTCAGGTCATCAACATACACAGCAATGATCACAAATCCTGATGAGGATTTCTTTATAAACACACATGGGCATATCGCATTGTTGACGTAACCTTTACTCAACAAGTACTCACTTGTACCGGATTGCTTTAATCCGTAAAGTGATCACTGTAGTTTGATCGAACATAGCTCTTTAGATGCTTTAGGCATCGTTGACCCTTCAGGGATCTTAAATCCTTCAAGGATTTTCATATATATGTCACTATCAAGTGAACCATATAGATATGCAGTCACAACATCCATTAGGTACATCTCTAAATTCTTAGAGGCCGTTAGGCTTATTAAGTACCTGAATGTGAATGCATCAATGACCATGGAATATGTCTCTTCATAATCAATTCCCGGTCTTTGAGAAAAACCTTGCGCCACGAGGCGAGCTTTATACCTTGCGACCTCATTTTTCTCATTTCTCTTTCTTACAAAGACCCATTTGTATCCGACCGGCATTACATCTTCATGTGTAACAACTATCGGTCCGAATACGTTCCGTTTAGTAAGGGAGAATATTTCATTCCTCATGGCCACTTGCCATTTATCCCAGTCAGGCCTTCTCTGGCACTCTGACACGGAACTTGGATCTAGATCATCATTTTCATGATCGATCTCATTGGACACAGAAAAAGAGAACATTCCATCATCATCCTCTATTTCACTTCTAGCCCATAATTTTCCACTTTGGGCGAAGGAGATGGAAATCTCATATTTTTCTGTTCCAGATTCGTCTTCAGGACGAATCTCTTTACCAGGTTCTTCTGGAACCGGTTCATATATGTCTTCCGGACATATATCTTTACTAGGTTCTTCAGGAACCTTTTCACAAATGTCTTCAGGACATTTGACACAAATGTCTTCCGGACATTTGGCTTTATGTGGTTCTTCCGGAACCTTTACTCCCAATTTCTTTCTTTGTCGGGGATTTCTATCTTTTGATCCCATAGGCCTCCCGCGCTTCAGCTGAACCCTCGGTTCATTTGCTCTACTTACATCAATATGTTCTTCAGGAACATTTACTCTTGATGGAGCATTAGCTGCGGGGATATGAGACTTCGTCACCCTCCTCGTATCTGTGAATGCATCAGGTAACTGGTTTGCCAAACTTTGCATATGTATAATTTTCTGAACTTCCACCTCGCGTTGATTAGTAGGAGGATCAAGATAAGCCAAAGAGTGTATACACCAGGTGATATCATTTGGTGATTCTCTCAATCCTCCCCCTAACGCAGGGAATTCACTTTCATCAAAGTGGCAATCGGCAAACCGTGCCGTGAACATATCACCAGTTACCGGTTCAAGATACCTAATTATACTTGGTGACGAATACCCGACATAAATTCCCAATCTTCTCTGTGGTCCCATTTTTGTTCTTTGGGGTGGCGCTATAGGGACATAGACCGCACACCCAAACACACGAAGATGGGAAACATCTGGCTTATGGCCAAACGCTAACTGTATGGGGGAATATTCATTATATGCACTTGGCCTTACCTGGAGCAATGCTCCAGCATGCAATATAGCATGTCCCCACACAGTGATTGGAAGCTTTGTTCTCAAGATTAACGGTCTTGCAATCAAATGCAACCGTTTAATCAAAGACTCAGCCATGCCATTTTGTGTATGTACGTGCGGAACTGGATGCTCAACATCGATTCCCAAAGATATACAATAGTCATTAAAGGCCGCTGAAGTGAACACACCAGCGTTATCAAGCCTGACTTTCTTTATGGCACAATCAGGGAAATGCGCTCTCAACCTGATTATTTGGGCAATGAATCTTGCGAAAGCCATATTTCTTGTGGTCAAAAGTCACACATGTGACCATCTGCTAGATGTGTCAATCAATACCATGAAATATCTAAATGGCCCGCACAGTGGGTGAATCGGCCCATATATATCACCATGTATTCTCTCTAGAAATACAGGGGATTCATTTCCAACTTTGGTTGGGGAGCGCCTACTTATGAGTTTTCCTTGAGAACATGCCTTACATGAAAACTCCCCCGATTGTAAAATCTTATGGTTTTTCAATGGGTGGCCACTCGAATTTTGCACAATCCTTCTCATCATGACTGAACCAGGGTGGCCAAGCCTTTCATACCACACTCTAAAAGTGCTGGTAAACTTCTGGTTTACCGCAACATGTGATTAAGCCATGGTTATCTTTGTGCAATATAATCTGGAGGACATCATTGGTATTTTTTCCAACTGATGTTTCCCCTCCGTTGTAATGCAACGATATTCAATGCCATTCTTATTAATAGTCTCAATATGATATCCATTTCTCCGGATATCTCGGAAACTCAATAAGTTCGCTTAGACTCGGGGGAGTATAATGCATCTTGCACTACAAACTCTGTACCCCTTGGCATTGAAAAACTCGCTCTTCCAGAGCCTAGTATAATCTTTGCAAAACCAGTTATAGTACTCACACTTCCGGCGGAGACTTTCATTTTGAGACAGGAGAAATACTTTTTATCCCTAAGGATTGTATGTGTCGTAGCACTGTCTGCTAGACAAGTATCTCCATCTTGAATCTCAGATTGTGACATCTTCTAGGCCACAATACATATAAGAGATGCAATAATTAACCAAAATATTAACTTATAAAAAGAAGGTTAATATACATCAAAAGCCTTTTGATAAACAAAACTTTATCAGATACTTTTGTTTACCATATATACTAAAAGCCAGATCAAGTTATGTTATTCAGATCTTTTGTGATTCGGCATACAGATCGGCGAAGTATTTTGGCGTACGACACGTGCGTACCCAATAACTTTTTATGCCGCATCTATAGCCAGCGATTTCACCTTGCTTTTTACGTCCCAACCATCATCATTTTTCCTCTTTCGTCCACCTCACTTACTTTAAGTGAATAAATTCAACATTCTCTCCTAGGAATGGAGTTAACCCAGTTGGACGAGACGGATGGTTCATCATCACGAGTTAAATATATTGTTAAGCAACCAGGAGGATTTACATCAACTCCGAGCTTTGGTGGAATTCTCTCGCCTGGAGATTCAACCACTCATTTCCAACGATCTTCAGGATCTTAACTCGTGATGGATTCATCTTATAAACCATCATAGATATGGTGTCGTAAAAAGATCATGGCTTTCGCCTTATCTTATATAGTGTCGTTTCCGACATATCAATAGTGCTCAAGAGATCATTTCTCTTTAGATGCAACCTTGCATCTTCCGCCCAAGACATATAATTATTTCCACACAAATCAAGGGCGGAGATCTCGAGCTTTGCCGAATTTAAATATTATTTCTGTAACAAAAACTTAACCCATTTAATTTCATAAAAATTTGAGCATAATAACGGCATAATAAAAGACAATAATTTAAAGCAATATGAGGAGTCAGAGCCTACCATTCAATTGCTTGCTGAGGAGTTTTTAAAACTACCACTCCAAAATAAATAAATAAACAAGAATGTGGGTTTTAACCTCCCACTGCATAAATAAATTAAATGCATGGACATAAATTAAATAAGGAGGATGAGTTATCCTTCCACTCCATAAACATGATCTGAGGAGACATAGTCTACCATGTGATCATTTTTTCGATCATGAAGAGCGCCTATTAAAACGATCGGGTCGGAGAAAGCAAAGCCTATCATCCCGGCATAACAAATAAACGGGGAAGGCAGAGTGAAAAGCCCTAACCCGAAAATTATGTACCGCGGTACAGTTTGGCTCGGCTACTTCTCGGCCGGCCTCGGGTAATTTTTAACTTTTTCCATACTTAGTCAAAATTCAGCGTGTATTTCCAAGACTTAGAGATTTTGAGCGAATCAGACAAGTTCTTAGCATAATTAACTTAGATAGAAAACTGAGGTTCGAGTCATACAATGAGAGTTCGCTAATAAGCTATTACATTGCATAAAAACGACCTATTCTACCCAAGTATAATCCATCCCTTCCTTCCTGCCATCATCATGCCGCGGCTCAAAAGATCAGTTCCCTTCACGAACTTCTTTACCTGCATCCACAAAGGAGGCATAAGCAAACGAATTGCTTAGTGAGGCGGTCATCCCGACCCACTTAGCCACATATATAAAAATCGCATCCAAGCAATCAATCCAATCAATCAATCACGCTTATTCAATCAAATCGGCTCACGAGCCTAACCATGGCCATCGAGCCTTACTTGGCTTCCGAGCCTTATACCATGGCTTGCGAGCCTTTACCATTTCCGCAGAAATATGAATCAAACAGTAAAAACTCACGGATTAAATCAAGCAATCAAGACTATCGAATCTATGCATGAAAACGACCTTAGACATGAAGCCCGCGGTCACGCACTCACCTTAGTCAATCGGCTGTAGAAAGATCTTGAATTTAGTCGACGGTTTCTCGATGATCTCTCGATCCGAACACGCTTCTCTCGGACTTTTCTCGAACTCTCTCGGCGACAGTCGAAATCACTCGGCTATCTCTCGATCGGATCCGAAAATCACGAACAATCTCTCTGCAAATCTCTTTCTCTCGGACGAATTCTCTCTCAGACTTTCTCTGAAACTTTCTCTCGAGTCTTTCTGTGTTTTCTCGAAGAAATGCTGCAGAAACAATACTTAGACGGATTTTTGGTGAGAACTGCTCCCAAAACCGTTCATTAATCCATCCGCAGCGTTTTGCTCGAGCGTCCAAGTGCCAGTAACCGTTCCCGCACTTTTACTCGGCCAAACTCGTTCAGTAAGCCAATTAACCGTTCCCGCTTACTTTAGCCGCGCACTTAACATTTCTCTCGGCCATAACCGTTCCCGCTCGGCTATCCGAATAACTTAGCAGATATTTCTGTTTCCATCCGAATAATCCACTAAGACTCTCGGATATTCCAGCTCAACTCAGACCATGATAACCGTCCTGTCCGAAATCCGACCAAGTGTTCCGAAAAACACGGACTGTCCGAAATTCACTTGTCCGAGCCGCTCTTGCCCAGCTCAAGTAAAGCTCCCATCCGACCACTCTCCGATTTTTGCGGCCAGTTCCGATTTTCACGGACAGCTTCATTTTTCTTTCGGTTGTTCTGATTTTTGCTCGGCAAACGTGCCCAATCACTCGGCTAATCTTCTAGCCAGCTCAAACACTCGGATTCTCAGCTAACCCCCTGATTTTTCTTAATTCCTGCCTTAATAATCTGATTCCCAATCGAACCGCGCATCCGTACCGCGACTCGTACCGCGGCCATACCAAGACTCGTACCGCATCCGTACCAAGACTCGTACCGCGGCCGTACCGCTTGATCCGAAGATCGCGGATGTTACAACTCTCCCCCACTTAACTTAGACTCGTCCTCGAGTCTTCTTTGGTCCACTTAACTCCGGATTTTCCTTAAGTTTATCGAACCACTTAGGAAATTCAGCCTTCATTCTTTCTTCCGGTTCCCAAGTCACTTCCTCTTCACCATCACAGTCCCAAACGACTTGAATCATCTGAACTTTCTTCCTGCGTTCAGCCTTAACTTTCCTTCCCACAATCCGAACTGGTCTTCCCTCAATAGTCATGTTTTCCCTTAAGTCCGAAGGTGGTTCGGGAATCACATTGTCCCGGTCACTTATGCATTTCCTTAGCATAGAAACGTGGAACACCTTATGGAATTGTTTCATGGATGGCGGCAATTCCAACCGGTAAGCCACTGGACCAATCCTTTCCAAAATCCTAAACGGCTCCATATACCGCGGACTTAACTTAGCATTTTGAGTTGCTCGATCTTTACCCTTGTACGTGACTGTCTTAAGATAAACCATGTCGCCTACAGCAAACTCCAACTCTTTCCTGCGCTTATCGGCATAACTCTTCTGTCTATCCTGAGCTGCCTTCATGTTTAACTTAAGCACCCTGATCCTCTCAGTCGTTTCCTCCACAAAGTCACGGCCAAAGATACTTCGCTCCCCCACTTGCGTCCAACACAAGGGAGTTCTGCAAGGCCGTCCATACAAAGCCTCGTAAGGTGACATTTCTATGTTAGCTTGAAAGCTATTGTTGTAAGAGAACTCGGCCAAGTGCAGATAATGTTCCCACTTTCCGCCCCAATCCAAGACACAAGCTCGCATCAAGTCCTCAAGTGTCCGTATAGTCCTTTCCGACTGGCCATCTGTTTGAGGATGATAGGCCGTGCTCATATGTAACTTAGTCCCCATCGCCTTATGCAAGGCTCTCCAAAACGCCGAAGTAAACTTGAAGTCTCGGTCAGACACGATACTTGCCGGTACTCCATGCAATCGGACTATCTCTTCCACGTACCGCTTGGCCAAAACCGTAGCATTATCCATCTTATTGATGGCCAAGAAGTGTGCGGACTTAGTCAATCTATCCACGATCACCCAGACCGCGTCTTTCTTATCCACTGTAGGCAATCCAGTCACGAAGTCCATCGTGATCATGTCCCACTTCCACTTGGGAATCGGTAAGCTTTGCAGTAAACCACTCGGCACTTGATGCTCGGCCTTTACCATCTGACAAGTCGAACATCCGGCTATCCACTTAGCTACATCTCTCTTCATTCCGACCCAGTGATAATACCGCTTAAGGTCACGGTACATCTTAGTCGTTCCCGGATGAATGGAGAATCTAGACTGGTGTGCTTCCTTGAGAATTTCTTCCCGAAGGTTCTGTTCTTTCGGAACGCACACACGGCCATTCACCACGATCGTCCCATTATTCGAAGTCTGATACTCCGTCTGATCATTCTTAGCCATCTTGATCAAATTCTCGTCCAACTCTTGAGCCAACCGAACCCTAGTCAGCAAATCCGCTTGATCTTCCGCACCTAGACCCAATGGTTCCAATTCATCAGTCAAAGCAGCCAACCGCAATGTTCCAACCATTCCGACTAACTCTTCCAAGTCCCTTTCCGAATCCACATCCACTCTCTTCCGGCTTAAGGCATCCGCGACCAGATTAGCCTTTCCCGGATGGTAAGCTATATCCAAGTCAAAATCCGCGACTGTTTCCATCCAACGTCTCTGTCTCATGTTCAACTCTGGCTGCGTGAAGATATACTTCAAGCTCTTATGGTCCGTGAAAATCTGCACCTTCTCACCGTACAAGTAAGCCCGCCAGATTTTCAAAGCAAACACTACCGCAGCCATCTCTAGGTCATGCGTCGGATAGTTCTGCTCGTGCTTCCTTAACTGTCTGGACGCGTAGGCAATTACACTCC
Organism: Alliaria petiolata; assembly: GCA_020283515.1. Classification (NCBI taxonomy): domain Eukaryota; kingdom Viridiplantae; phylum Streptophyta; class Magnoliopsida; order Brassicales; family Brassicaceae; genus Alliaria; species Alliaria petiolata. Next base: position 466,241,881 of record JAHZTW010000001.1, on the reverse strand, counting down.
CTTGCTGCATCAAAACACAACCCAGCCCAGTCTTTGATGCATCTGTGTAAACCACAAACTGCTCATTGGGTTTCGGTAGAGCCAACACTGGAGTACTCGTAAGCATGTCCTTAAGCTTAGAGAAACTTTTCTCACAATCAGCCGACCATTCGTACTGAATATCCTTCCCGGTCAGTCGAGTCATTGGCTGCGCCATACTCGCAAATCCCTTAACAAATCTTCGGTAGTAACCAGCCAAGCCGAGAAAGCTTCTTATCTCGGTTGCATTTTTAGGCCTTGGCCATTCTGCAATAGCTGTGATCTTCTCTGGATCCACAGACACTCCCTTGTCCGAAACAACATGGCCCAAGAAACCGATCTCCCTTTGCCAGAAACTGCACTTACTGAGCTTAGCAAATAACTTATGCTCACGCAGTCTAGCCATCACCGTAGCCAAGTGTCTCGTGTGCTCTTCCGAGTTCTTTGAGTAAACCAGGATGTCATCTATGAAGATGATCACAAACTCATCCAGGCAGTCTCTGAACACGCTGTTCATCAACTTCATGAACGCGGCCGGTGCATTAGTCAAGCCGAAGGGCATCACCACGAACTCATAGTGCCCATACCTTGTCCGAAAGGCGGTCTTCCGAACATCCGACTCGGCTATAGGAATCTGATGATAACCCGAAGCCAAATCGATCTTAGAGAACACAGTAGCACCTTGGAGTTGGTCCAACAACTCGTCTATCCTTGGAAGAGGGTACTTGTTCTTCACCGTCACTCTGTTTAACCCACGGTAGTCTATGCAGAGTCTGAAGCTACCGTCCTTCTTCTTAACGAACAATACTGGTGCGCCCCAAGGTGAACTACTTGGCCGCACAAAACCTTTTTCCATCAAATCGTCCAGCTGCTTCTTTAACTCGGCCATCTCGGCAGGGGCCATCCGATAAGGTGCCTTAGAGATTGGAGCTGTACCAGGTTCCAGCTCGATCGTGAACGGATCGGACCTTCCCGGAGGTAACCCACTCAACGACTGAAACACATCCCCGAACTCACTCACAACCGGGATGTTACTTATCTCAGCATCCGGACCAGCTTCCACAGTATTGATCGCGGCCAGGTAAGCTTCACAGCCCTTCTCAATCATCTTCTCAGCTTGAATAGCCGGGACTATCAAACTTCCATCCGTAGACCGAATTCCTTGATACACCAATCTTCCCTTATCCGACTCGAATAGGACACGGCCACGATGACAGTCTAGATGTGCCTTGTACTTCCCGAGCCAATCCATGCCAAGGATCACATCATAGGACTTCACCGGGCAGATTACCAAGTCGGCTGGCATGTTCACCTCGCCGATCATCACAGAGACATCACGGACGTTGCCCCAGGTAAACATGATTTGGCCTCCAGCCGCTTGAACCATTCCATAGTGTTCACCGGGTTCTTTTATGAACTCGCCGGTCCCAACCAAGTCTGGGTTAACAAAGCAATGCGATGCCCCAGAATCAAACAAGACATGGGTCGCCACACCACCCATAGTCAAGGTCCCTACACATTCATCCGAATGCTAAGAGCCTAGACTAACCATCGACAAACATTTCCACCCAAAAAAAAAAATACTAAGGTAAGGGATAGGGCTTACCAGTGATCGGGCGCGAAGTGCTTGCCTCGGCAGCTTCCTCACCGATGGTGTAAATCCGCGGCATCACGGCCTGTCTCTTTGCCTGCGGGTTCGCACCATCACTCGCACGTTTTCCAGTCTGCTGTTCCAGCTTCGGACACTGGTTCTTGTAGTGCCCAACTTCACCACAATTGTAACAAACTCTCTGAACTGCGGCCTGCCCCGCATTCTTAGCCCTCATATCCGGTTCAGGACAATCGCGGATCATGTGACCCAGTCTTCCACAACGGTGGCATGCACCCGAAGCCCTTCTGCACTGACCTTCGTGCATCTTTCCACAAGTCACACACGCACGGCGTCCACTAGACGGCTTTCCCAAAGGAGCCCCCTTTCCAAACTTCTGATTCTTCCCAGCAACACTCACGGTTTTAACCGGTATCACTGGACCAAGAAGCCTTGCTTCCTCGGCCATGCCAGCTTCCTGCTCGGCAGCCTTCTCCACCAGTTCGGCCAAAGTACCATACTCACGAATCTTGCAGCGAGTGCTGATCTCAACACGCAACCCGCGCATGAACCGACGAACCTGGTTCTCATCATCTTCCAAGTCACGCCCACCGTACCTCTTGAGTCGGTTAAACTCAGCTTCATATTCCCTCACTGTCATTGATCCTTGCTGAAGGTCTATGAACGCACTTTCCAGCCGAATGAAAGCTTCCCGTGGAAAGTACTTCTTCCTGAATTCGGCACAGAAGGTCCCCCAGCCAATAACCAGACCATTCCTGCGAGTCATCACACTCTTCCACCAAGTATGCGCGTCCCCTTCCAGGTAGTGAACCGCGATATCCGTCTTGTATCCATCAGGACAGCGGATTGAGTCAAAGTTCCTCTCAAGCCGGTTAACCCAGTCATCTGCCTCCATCGGCTGTGTTCCACCGATGAAGAATCGGGTCCCCAACTTCTGCATGTGTTCCATCACTTTCAGATACGATGGAGCCCTTGCCCCAGCTGGCACTGGTTCCACTTCCACAACCGGATCAACAACTCGCGGCTGTTCCACTTGGACAGGTGCAGCAGCTGGCAATCTTTGCAACACCTGAGCCAGCATGCCCAACACTGCCTCTAATCCGACTGGAGCTGCAGCAGCCGCAGCAGCAGCCGCAGCATTAGCCGCCACATTCCCAATCCCAGCCGCATTCACTTCAGCATTCACGTGGTGATTCTCAGCAACATTCTCACCATCTCGGTTAATCGAGTTTTCCCCAGTCTCTCTCGCGTTTCTCCTAGCAGCACGGTTACTCCTAGCCATCTGCAAGGTTCCGAACAGTTAACTAAGCTTGCCACATCAACTTAGTTTTCACAGAAACAATACTTACCGCGGCACATCAGGCTTGGAAGGATGGATACCCACTAACCCATTTATGCTAAAGACTGTCCTAGAACCGACTACGCTCTGATACCAAAGTGAAAAGCCCTAACCCGAAAATTATGTACCGCGGTACAGTTTGGCTCGGCTACTTCTCGGCCGGCCTCGGGTAATTTTTAACTTTTTCCATACTTAGTCAAAATTCAGCGTGTATTTCCAAGACTTAGAGATTTTGAGCGAATCAGACAAGTTCTTAGCATAATTAACTTAGATAGAAAACTGAGGTTCGAGTCATACAATGAGAGTTCGCTAATAAGCTATTACATTGCATAAAAACGACCTATTCTACCCAAGTATAATCCATCCCTTCCTTCCTGCCATCATCATGCCGCGGCTCAAAAGATCAGTTCCCTTCACGAACTTCTTTACCTGCATCCACAAAGGAGGCATAAGCAAACGAATTGCTTAGTGAGGCGGTCATCCCGACCCACTTAGCCACATATATAAAAATCGCATCCAAGCAATCAATCCAATCAATCAATCACGCTTATTCAATCAAATCGGCTCACGAGCCTAACCATGGCCATCGAGCCTTACTTGGCTTCCGAGCCTTATACCATGGCTTGCGAGCCTTTACCATTTCCGCAGAAATATGAATCAAACAGTAAAAACTCACGGATTAAATCAAGCAATCAAGACTATCGAATCTATGCATGAAAACGACCTTAGACATGAAGCCCGCGGTCACGCACTCACCTTAGTCAATCGGCTGTAGAAAGATCTTGAATTTAGTCGACGGTTTCTCGATGATCTCTCGATCCGAACACGCTTCTCTCGGACTTTTCTCGAACTCTCTCGGCGACAGTCGAAATCACTCGGCTATCTCTCGATCGGATCCGAAAATCACGAACAATCTCTCTGCAAATCTCTTTCTCTCGGACGAATTCTCTCTCAGACTTTCTCTGAAACTTTCTCTCGAGTCTTTCTGTGTTTTCTCGAAGAAATGCTGCAGAAACAATACTTAGACGGATTTTTGGTGAGAACTGCTCCCAAAACCGTTCATTAATCCATCCGCAGCGTTTTGCTCGAGCGTCCAAGTGCCAGTAACCGTTCCCGCACTTTTACTCGGCCAAACTCGTTCAGTAAGCCAATTAACCGTTCCCGCTTACTTTAGCCGCGCACTTAACATTTCTCTCGGCCATAACCGTTCCCGCTCGGCTATCCGAATAACTTAGCGGATATTTCTGTTTCCATCCGAATAATCCACTAAGACTCTCGGATATTCCAGCTCAACTCAGACCATGATAACCGTCCTGTCCGAATTCCGACCAAGTGTTCCGAAAAACACGGACTGTCCGAAATTCACTTGTCCGAGCCGCTCTCGCCCAGCTCAAGTCAAGCTCCCATCCGACCACGCTCCGATTTTTGCGGCCTGTTCCGATTTTCACGGACAGCTTCATTTTTCTTTCGGTTGTTCTGATTTTTGCTCGGCAAACTTGCCCAATCACTCGGCTAATCTTCTAGCCAGCTCAAACACTCGGATTCTCAGCTAACCCCCTGATTTTTCTTAATTCCTGCCTTAATAATCTGATTCCCAATCGAACCGCGCATCCGTACCGCGACTCGAACCGCGGCCGTACCAAGACTCGTACCGCATCCGTACCAAGACTCGTACCGCGGCCGTACCGCTTGATCCGAAGATCGCGGATGTTACACAGGGCCTGTCTACCCGTAAATAATAAAATGTAAAATAAATTTGAATTGAACACAAATAAATCACACCTTCGTAGTACACAGACGGATCTGGTATATAGATAGATCGAGAGACAATCGTGCTGATAACGTGTTATGAATTAACTTATAATAAAAGGAAGATATATTATATATGTATATATATGTTATATTATGTGTATAAGAGAGAGATTTGGTCGAAGATAAGAAGAGAGAGAGAGAGGGGAAATGACTTTCTCTTATAACTTGTGTTTTCAAATTGTACATAACATGTTCTCTTTATATAGGCAGAGCAACATTAGTAATCTAATGACACGTATATATCAATGGTAAAAGACAAAATGATGGTGAATCATCATTCTTATCACAACAATAGTCTATAAATTATCCTAAAAACACTACAAATGTAATTCACAATTAATAATGTCAAAATTATCCCTAGGAGACGAAAGAGAAACTAAATGTGGCTCATTGACTATATACAATGTTCAGCTTAGCCCCTTCTCTCTGTGATAGAGGCTTTGACCCTCTTCTTTTTTCAAAAACTCATCACTCATAATTGAGTAGAGCAAATATTTGCCGGCTTAGTTGCTACGGTATTTCTAGAAACTAATACCTTTCGTTTCCTTTTCTTTGCTCTGCAATTCCCTTTTCCTCCTCACAATCTTTCTTTTCTGATTTTCCTTGACACTAAAACAGATTTTTACGATATGATCTCCCAAAAAAGTTTCTCTGAATATTGCAACATTAATGGTAATTTCACATCTTTGGTGATTGATTTACTACCAAAAATTTATAGCTATCGGTTCTCTTGCATCTCTGGTGAACTTCTTTCGCGAATACTCATGTCAGAAGCTCTCCATGATGTAATCAGAAGCATGTCTCTGGAAGACGACGAGCCCATTACGCTACCAGATGACCATTGTTCAGATTTTTCGAAACAAACTCCCTCAGTCTCTTTGGAAGACTGCTCAATCTTGACTGTCAATCCATGTCTCGGAGATGGATTGATCTTGGATCTACCACGATCTTGGATCTGATAGATGATATGATGGTGTAGTGTTGTAACTACGCTTTTTCTTGCATAGGTGCTCCGACTAGTTGCAGTTGGACCTTGATCGTCTTTAAGAGATTGGGATCTTGCAAAGAGACATTAAAGTTTGGAAACAGTGTTATGAATACTGTTCGTGCGATTAATGTTATATGAACCGTTCCGATGCAAGCTTGTTGGTATGACTTTTTAGATAAACTGAAATTTTCGATTTACAATACGATCCTATTTAGTCAGAGCACTTAAATTTTTGCTCTGATACCAGTATCTTAAGGTAAGCATAGTAGTCGGTCGTAGTGACTAAGTCATATTGACAAACGCGGGTGGTAATATCCATGTAAAGGGAGCTTAGCCAGGCCTCTTGCCACTGATTGCTCAACCACTATTAGGAATATTACCTCCCTACGAAAGTCATGTTGACCGTCGTGTTGACTGACTACTACGCCCAACTAAAAAAGCGGAGCAGAATCGCGACTTGCGAATGATAGAAAGAAATCAAGGGTTATGAAGATGTTAAGAAGTCTGGAAAACTAAAGGACTTAGACACTCATTTAGAGAGAGAACTTAGAGAGAGAGGTTTTTATTAAAATTCTGAGATGATTTTTACAATGACGCTACACACATATTTATAGGTGAGGTTTAGTGTGCGCTGACGTAAGCGCTTACCTTAGCTTTAGCGATTACATTATCGCTTACATCATTATTTATTTATGCGATTACATCATCGCACATCATTATTTATTTATGCGATTACATCATCGCTTACATCATTATTTATGCGATTACATCATCGCTTACACACTTTAAACACACTTATTAATAATTATACATAATTAAGTACTTAGGATTAGGAACTTAGGACAGCTTACTTAATGATCCATTTCGAACTCGATGATATGTTTGTCGCAACAACCGTAATGATCTCATGGACAGTTGTATTCCATTTATGGTTCGTCAAATTCAGGTTGCAATTCCGTGTTGACGTCGATATTGAACATTTTTTCGATTTCGTCAATGTTCATTGTATCGTCAAGGAGCTGTGCGTCTTGGAAATTTTCTGGTGGGCAAACTTGGGATGTGGGCTCCTACTTTATCACCTTTGGAGTAGCTGTTATGCTTTCTTGTATCGACACGAAGTATTGCAGATCTTCATTGAGGCTCATTTGATAGTCGATTGGGAAGTAGGACCAATTTGGGACGAATGGAACGTGAAATGTATGTCTGGCGTTGTTGAGACAAAATTCATGAGTCTGGAAATCTTCATATGCTTTGTTGTTGTTAATGTTGAAATCTGGGCGAACTCCTCTCTGATAGTCATTGTGGTGGATGAGAGTGGGCAGTGCATGAATTTTGGTTGATTTGACGTTGGCTTGTACAGGCCGATAGAAGAAGTATATTGTATGCAGGTTGAAGAAAGGATTAGGATTAGGACCTCCTTGTTTTTTGAGTTTCTTGAAGGGTAAGCTTGTCGCTTTCGCCGATCTTCTTAATTTTTCGCTCCATATGATTAGTTGTGCAAACCATGTCAAGAACGTTGGGAGGTAATCCCTTTGACCTTGCTGGGAACTGATGTATTGGTATAGCCACTATATATCGAAAGTGATGCCGATGGTGTAAACTGACCAGAGGTACCAGAGGAAACAGAGTACCTCTTCTAGCATATTTGGATTTTCGATTCTGTAGAGCTGTGCGAACGGGTAGTCTGGGTGGATTCCCATTGGTGCGAGGTAGTGACAGTTGATTCCATGCTTCGATAAGATGATAGACTGATACAGGAAAATCTTTTCGCTAAGATGTTCGTGTAGAGTCTTCTTGTTGATAAGCTGGTGAGCATCTTCGGGTATGTTGGCGCTGAAGTCATAGTAACCTTTTCCTGATGATGAAGAATTTGCCATCATGTGAATCTCAATCTCTTTTAGCGGGTTTCTACTGAGCATGTCTGCAAGTGTATTCTTTGTGCCCTTTAAATAGAAGGACTCAAAATCATACTTCAAAAACCATTCACTCCATCGTAGTAACTGTTGGTGTTGGACCATCTTTTGCTTGAATTGTAAAATCTTTGAGAAAGAAGACATATCCATTGCTAGATTCTGGTGTGTTTATTGATCGCCTGTGTAAGTAGGGTTTTTATACTTAGCAAGGTAAATGTTTATGTGATTGTGATGCGGTTTGGTGACCGTGAGATTATGTGATGTCTGGCTAGCTCGTGATCGAGGAAGGATCGTTTCGTTTGCATATGTGATGTGTTACTCACGCTAGTGTGGAATCGAGTCTGTAAGACTGTGGTCTGAGTTAGGGTAGATGATCATGCGTGTTTGATTGCTTGCTTGCTAAGTGTTTTGATATCATGTTAGAATTGTTAGTATGATTGCGTGAATTGTGCTAGCCTGGTGGTACGGGATGATCGTACTCGCTAAGCATTTATGGTAATGTTTATGCCTCTCTTATGTGTTGAGTGTGCAGGTAAAGAAGTTGTCCATGACCGTTTGTTCTGAAGGCGGACTGGAAGGCAGTGAAGAAAGGAGTGGGTTTAGGATTGAGTTTTGGGGGTTTAATCGTTTAAGTGTTATTTTGGTTCACGGCTTTGGTGTTACTTATAACTTAATCGAACTTGGCTAAGTTAGTTTATGATTTTATAAACCTCGTTTCTATGTTTGGAATATTGGTTTAGTTATGCAATAGGAATGGCTGTTTTGAGAATCGAATTGTTGCCTAAGTTGTTGAGAAAAGTTTAAAAATTCCGCTAAGTTGTATGTTGGGCGAGAGTTGACTCGGGACGGTCTGGCCGCGGTAGAAATATCGGGTCGGGTCGCCACAAGTTGGTATCAGAGCATGGTATTCTAGGACAGTTCATTAGCATAGTTGGGGTTAGATAAATCCACCTTTCACTGCCGAGTCTCGCAGTTGGTTGTTGTTTGAGTTGGGAACTCTTGGTTGCGGTTAGCTACGGGCTAACTGATAGTTGTCTTGTGTTGCAGATGGCTCCGAGAAGGACAAGGGCTGCAAGAGTTAATAGTGCTGCGAACTCGGGGAGTTCTAGATCTGAGAATGCGGTTGGGAACCAGCCAGAGATTGAGGCTGCTGTGGCAGCTGAGGCTGCTGCAGCTGTGCTGCGAATGCTGCGGCTGCTGCTGTTGCAAACGCGACTGCTGCGAATGCGGCTGCGGGTGGAGCTGAGAACGTGGCTGGGAATGCTGCGGGTGCTGTTCCAGTCAGGCTGAAGACTGTGCTGGGATTGCTAGCTCAAGTGTTAGAGCGTTTACCAGTGGTTGCGCCTGTACCGGGAGTTGTACCGACTGTGGCACCACAAGTGGTTGGGCAGAACGTTGGGAACGTGGCTGTGGAGGAAGCATATCAGGTCGTGGTGATGCCGTCTTACCTCAAGGTGGTTGATCATATGGCGAGGTTGGGAACCAAGTTCTTCGCGGGAGGAACTGCGCCTATTGAGGCCGATGAGTGGAGGATGAGGCTTGAGAGGAACTTCGAGTCTATCCGATGCCCGAAGGAGTACAAGAGGAACATATCAGTGCATTACCTGGAGGGTACTGCGCATACTTGGTGGAAAGGGATCACATGACGTTTAGTGAACCCGAACTGTTTGTACGAGATGTTCACGGCTATGTTGCAAAGCAAGTACTTTCCGCAGAAGGCGTACAATCAGCTGGAGGCTGAGTTCTTGTACTTGCGCCAAGGGATCAAGACGATTCGGTAGTATGAGACAGAGTTTAACCAGTTACGTAAGTATGTGGGACGTGACAATGATACCGAAGATAAGCTGATCTGAAGGTTCATGAGTGGACTAAGGGTCGAGATGCGTAACAGGTGTCTTGTGCGTGAATTTACAACGGTCACAGAGCTGGTTGAAAAAGCAGCGTTGTTGGAGTCGGGACAGGCTGAGGAGGCTTCGTCTAAGGCTGGAACTGTGGTGACAACGGCCAAGGGTGGTCAAGCGTCCGGGGGTCAAAACCGCAAGTTTGAAAAGAATGTTCCGGCTAAGTCAAATGGAAACCGCAGCGTGTGTGGTACTTGCGGCAAGATGCATGCTGGCATGTGTAAGCGTACGTATGGATCGTGTTTTCGTTGTGGTAGTGTGGACCATAAGATTTTTTAATGTCCTGAGCCAGAGACGAGGTTAGTGAGAGTGTCGGATGGAGATAGCGCGGGTGTTGTGTGCTTTAGTTGCGGAGAGCCGGGACACTACAAGCGCAATTGTCCAAAATCAGCGGCCTGGCAAGCGGCTACTCAGCTTAAACGTGTAGGATTGAATGTAGGGACCTTATTAATGGGTAAGGTGGAAACCCATGTTCTGTTTGACTCCGGAGCAAGTCATTGTTTTGTGAACCCATGAATGATTGGGAAAGTGGGATTCCAGTAAGAACCCAGGGAAGAATTCGGACTAGTGAGAGCAGCTGGGGCCAAGTGATGTTCTCACTAGGGACGGTTCGAAATGTGTTAGTCTGGATTGGCGAAGTTGATATGCCACCAGACTTAGTGATTTGCGATGTTAAGTCTTACGATATCATCCTAGGAATGGATTGGCTCGGTAAGCACAAGGCGCACTTGGATTGTCACCGAGGAAGGGTGAAGTTCGAGAGAGATGGAGAAGTTCTGGTTTACCAAGGGATTAGACCGACTTCTCGTAGCTTGGTTGGGTCGGCAATTCAAGCAGAGCGTTTTATAGAGAAAGGGTGTGAAGCATATCTAGCGATGATATCTACAGTTGAGGTTGGACTAGACGTGCAGTTAGGAGACATTCCAGTGGTGCAAGAGTTTGAGGACGTTTTTCAAGCTTTGTTTGGGATGCCACCGGCTCGTTTAGATCCGTTCACGATTGAACTTGAGCTTGGAACTGATCCAGTGTCTAAGGCACCTTACCGTATGGCTCTGACCGAGATGGCTGAACTGAAGAAGCAACTGGCTGATCTTTTGGACAAGGGATTCGTAAGGCCAAGCAGTGCACCATGGGGCGCACCTGTTATGTTCGTAAAGAAGAAAGATGGAAGCTTCCGGCTTTGAACCGTGTTATGGTGGAGAACAAGTAACCACTTCCAAGGATAGACGAGTTGTTGGATCAGCTCAGGGGTGCCAATTTCTCAATGATTGATTTGGCTTTTGTGTACCTTCAAATACCAATAGACGAACCGGACGTTCGGAAGACTGCCTTTCAGACTAGGTATGGTCATTACGAGTTTGTGATAATGCCGTTTGGTTTGACAAATGCGCCAGCTGCGTTCATGAAGTTGATGAATGGCGTGTTCCGAGAATACTTGGATGAGTTTGTGATTATTTTCATAGACGATATCTTAGTGTACTCGAAGAGTCCGGAAGAGCATGAGAAGCATTTGAGGATTGTTCTAGGAAGGTTGCGTTAACAGAAGTTGTTTGCCAAGTTGAGCAAGTGTAGCTTTTGGCAACGTCACATTGGGTTCTTGGGTCACATTGTTTCGGACAAGGGAGTGTCCGTGTGTAACGCCTCCGATCCGGCCTAGGTCAGGGTGCAATCGGCCAGCCGCCCAACAATCAAACAAAAACATGAACGACCAACCATGCGACCCGGACCAGACCGAGAACGCTACAAATGCGCACCCAAACGCTCAGTCCTAGGTTTCCAGAATAAATCCAGAGACCCTAGACCAAACGTCTGAGCACGCTTACCTATCGAACATGACACAAAGCTTTTCAACCCGAGGCATATCCGATAGTTGGTTCATCCCGGACAATGACTAATACCACATGAAAGCTCAAGTATTTTCTAAAACATATTATTCATATAATACTTAGATTCCAAGTGTAACCAACATACATATAGATCCAGTTGGGAGCTTCGCGCTCAAAAGCTTACTATACATAATAAACACGTACTTGATCTCACAAAAGGCATGCAAACTACACCAGCTTTACCTAAGGTCCTTCAGCCCGTAAGGTTTCCCACTAATGGTTACCTGCAAAACAAGTAGAGTCGTGAGCAACTACTTTGCTCAGTGAGTTCGGGTCCCCGTATACGAATAATCAATCCCCCATAAAACCTCAAAATAACAATCAGCACGCAATCACACAATCAAACAAGAATCACACAATCACACAATCATCAAATGCAAAAGAAGCTATACCATATGCATATATATATATATATATGATGCATAGTAATAATACTTAAATTTCATTTTACTAGCCATGACAATTCTGCACATTTGAGATTCACACCCCTATGCTCTCCCTTATTGCCCACCCGAGCCATAGCAACAAAGGCTAAATGATCCAGATGACTGGAGGTCAATCATATTACCCATTCAGACTATAGCCAGACAGGCTAAATAACATGAATGTCCTGACAAAATCTGCACCGTCGTGGAGAGCACGGCCCTAGGCTGCAATCCTGTCTCTCCATGCTGTCATATCTTAACCAGCTCATTTGATACTAGCCAAGCCACGAACCTCTAGGGGGTCTCAAATGGCCTCATTCATTCTCATATACAATTCATGCATAATAAATAATCGGCACGAATCGGTTAAGATCCGACAACATGCATATACTATCTCAACCACGGTGACATAAGTAGGTGCTAATGCACATGTCACACGATCAACAATCAAGCAAAGTAAACACTCATACTTGCTTTGCAGTAAAGCAATAAACAACCCATACCACGACTCACCTTGGCTTTCCGAAAGACAGGAATGAAAGACTAAGATTTCTGACAGCAATTCGACCTCCTACTAAAAACTTTAGTTTCAAAGTGATTGGTCCATAATCACAAGAAACAGAGGTTAGAAATAGACTAGGGATGAAAAACTAAGCTAGACAAGAGGTTTCGGGCTTAAACGGCTTACCTAGAAATTTTCTTTGCTAGCCTCGCGGTGGTCGTGCGGTTGTGTTGCAGTGGTCGTGGTGGTCGGATTTTATAAAGGTGGTGGAGGACGTGATGCTTATTAAAAGAGGTGAGGCTTACCTTTATATAGGCGAGCTCATGCCAAGCTTAGTCATCGACGCGCCATCAATCTCCGCCGTATCGCGCCATGTGTCGGTGCCGAAATGCGCTTGGTGGCGGCGACTCATCATCAAGCTGGCGAAGCAGCTTAAGCAGGTGAAGCAGGACAAGCCTCCTAAGTAGGTGAAGCAGGTCAAGCACGTCAAGTAGGACAGCCAAGCTGCTTAGTCACCGAGGTGCCTCTCCCGACCAATCCGACAAACCACCCTATCGCACCGAAACAAGTCACCGAGAACACCGTTTGGCTCTATTGAAAAACTTATGGACTAAACTTATTTTTAACAATTCTAACTTACTTAAGACTTAAATTATCCAAGCCACACTCATGAAATCCTTAAAAACAAACTCAACTTCCTCGATCACTTAAACGAGCTGAAACTGCCCCGATAAGGCACTGCGGAGCAAACTGGAATTCCTTCAAGCAAACATGCTTTCTATTGACTATGAGGCTTCTCATAAGTCCTTTCTTACCCTTGGAAGGCTGAATTATCATTCTTGATCACAACAAATCACCACTTGATCATCCTGGCTGCGTCTGACGAATGGATTGGCTACGCTACTAAAATCTGCACCAGTTGATTCTCTTATGCTTTTCTTTGACAACTCTCCTTTCTTTGGCTTCCCTTAGCCATTCCAAACTCATCAGGCCTTTGTTGATATCTTAGATACGTTCTAACCACTTTCGGCCGGAACAGATGCCCAATGGTCGATCTCGGACCTGTTGTGTCTACTAGATTTGAATCCTTTTGATACAAATTGCAGTCTTTCAACTACTTAGGCTTCTTTTAGTCACTCTAAACCTTCCCGAGTATTAAAATACTTCTTGACCTCTTTGGAAAAGCTTCCACCATCTTTGGTCGCACAAGGCCGACCGGGCCACATACTGGTCCTTCTTACGGGTTATTACACCGTGGATCATGAAAAGATCAAAGCCATTGCGGATTGGCCAAGACCTGAGAATGCCATAGAAATAAGGAGTTTTCTAGGGTTGGCTGGCTACTACAGGCGTTTCCTTGAAGGTTTTGCATGCATGGATCAGCCGAAGACGCGTCTGACTGGTAAGGATGTTGAGTTCGTATGGACAGCCGAGTGTGAGGAGTATTTCTTGAAGCTGAATAGAATGCTTAAAAGTGCACCAGTGTTGGCCCTACCTGAGCCGGACGAACCGTATGTGGTATACACGGATGCTTCTGGGAAAGGACTAGGTTGTGTCCTAATGCAGCATGGGAACGTGATTGCCTATGCGTCAAGGCAGCTAAGAAAGCATGAAATGAATTATCCCACGCATGACATGGAGATGGCGGCTGTAGTCTTTACGTTAAAGATATGGCGATCTTACTTGTATGATGGGAAGGTCCAAGTGTTTACGGATCATAAGAGTTTCAAGTACATCTTCACTCAACTTGAGTTGAATTTGAAACAACGTAGATGGATGGAGTTAGTCGCGGACTATGACCTGGAGATAGCGTATCATCCGGAAAGGCTAATCTCACTGCTGATGCATTAATCCGGAGGAAGGCTAGTGTATCATCTGCTAAGGACATGGAAGGAGTTGTGAATCTCTGACTGAGGATACGGAACCGTTGGGTTTGGGATCTGCGGATCAGGCTGACTTGTTAACAATGATCTGGTTAGCTCAAGAGGAAGATGAGAATTTGATTAAGTTGTCACAAGGTGACAAGACCGAGTATCAAACTTGAAACAATGGGACGATTGTGTTGAATGGCCGAGTGTGCGTTCCAAACGTGAAAGAGTAAAAGTAGAAGATCCTAAAAGAAGCACATCCGTCAAGGTTTTCTGTTCATCCGGGAATGACCAAGATGTACCGCGATTTGAAAAGGTATTATCATTGGGTCAGGATGAAGAGGGACATTGCCAAGTGGGTGGCTAGTTATCCGACGTGCCAGTGGATTAAGGCAGATAATCAATTTTCGAGTGGTTTATTGCAAACATTACCAATGCCGGAATGGAAATGGGATATGATTACAATGGACTTTGTGTTGGGTTTACCAAGGACTAAGAATAAGCATGATGTGATTTGTGTCATTGTGGATCGATTGACCAAGTCTGCTCTTTCTTAGTTATGAAAAAGACAGATGGAGTGGCGAGGCTAGTGGAGTTATATGTCAATGAGATCGTGAAACTTCATGGCGTGCCAGCGAGTATTGTGTCCGATCGTGATTCGAAGTTCACTTCACGATTCTGGAAGGAGTGTCAGAAAGAGTTTGGGACGAAGGTACACATGAGTACTGCGTATCATCCGCAAACGGATGGTCAGTCTGAGAGGACCATCATGACATTAGAGGACATGCTGAGAGCGTGTGTGTTGGATTGAGGTGGTAACTGGGATAGTTATCTACGATTGGCTGAGTTTGCGTATAACAACAGTTATCAAAGGAGCATTGAGATGTCTCTGTATGAGGCGTTGTACGGACAGCCGTGAAGGACACTGTTATGTTGGACCCCAGTGGGGGAGCGAAGTGAGTTAGGACCTGCGATAGTCGAGGAGACTACAGCAAATATTCGATTTCTGAAGGTTAAGCTGAAAGAGGCTGAAGACCGGAAAAAAGTTATGCCGATAAGCGCTGTAAGGACTTGGAGTTCAGTGTAGGTGATATGATTTATTTGAAGGCTATGACTTATAAAGGGAAAAACCAAGCAATGTTTAATGCTAAGTTGAGTCTGAGGTACATGGGACCGTACCAGATCCTAGAAAGGATTGGAGCAGTGGCGTATAAGTTGGACTTACCGCCGGAGATGAATGCGTACCACGATGTGTTTCACGTGTCACAGCTGAGAAAGCACATGACCGAACGTGAAAATATTATCTCTGAACCACCGCCGAATTTGCAAGAGGAACTTACCGTGGAAGGTAGACCGATCCGCGTGGTTGGCCGGAAGGAAAAAATTAAGCGTGGTAAGGTGGTCAAGATGATCAAAGTTGTTTGGGATTGTAATGGCGACAAGCAAACTACTTGGGAAGTAGAGTCAAAGATGAGTACAAAGTTCCCGAAATGGTTTGAGAAACTTCCTGAGGAAGAGCCGGATTCGAGGACGGATCCAAACTAAGTGGGGGAGAATTGTAGCATTCGCGACCAAGAATTGTGATTTGGTCGAGTGGGTCATGGGATGGCCGATGTAGATATGTCCTGAGTCGAGTGAGGTTCGACTATGTCCGTGAGTTTTGGACTGTACCGCGACTGTAGCCGAGAGAAAATGGCTAAGTCCGAGTAAATGTGAAATTGTCGTGGAAACGACTAAGTGTTGAGAGATAAGGGGCTGGGCTGTGGGCCGTGAGTTTCGCCGATTAAAATTGGTGTTTTCCTAGTTAGAAATGGAAATCTCGCGGGTTGGTCGAGGGGTTTGGGAACTGCCGAGAGAAAAAGAAATTTTTTTCGGTTTAGCCGAGAAAACTTAAAGTTAACCGAGAGAAAAGGTAAAACGCGCCGTATAAGTCTTGGTTTGTGGTTTATCCTTAGGGTTTCGACTATATAAGTCGAGTTTCCGTTCGAGTTCTGCGAGTTTTGATCGATAGATTTAATCAGGAAGAGGCGAATTACCGAGGAAGGATCGAGTTATCCGAGGGCTTTCGGATTGGATCTTGAGTTATCCGAAAACACTTCGTTGCGGTCGAGAGTTTTCGGTAAGTGTGCGGATATTATGATTAGGGCCGAGTTTCTGTGGAGTAACGTCGGGCTAATCCGTGTGTTTTGATCTGTTTCTGAGGGAATACAGAGTTTGGTTCGAGGAAAAGTGAACGGTTTGAAAGTTAGCCGAGAGAAATTGGATCTCGCGGTACGGGTCGGAGCGATAGCCGAGGGAGCACGTTTGTGTTCGACTATCTTTGTTTTTGATCGAGTTATCACTGAGTTTTCTTCGACCAAACCGTTCGTTTGATTGTCTAAGGTGAGAGTGTGACTGTGTCTAGTATCTAGGATCGTTTTATTGCTAGATTCTGGTATTTATTGATCGCTTGTGTAAGTAGGGTTTTTATGCGTAGCAAGGTCAATGTTTATGTGATTGTGATGCGGTTTGGTGACCGTGAGATTATGTGATGTCTGGCTAGCTCGTGATCGAGGCAGGATCGTTTCGTTTTCATAGGTGATGTGTTACTCATGCTAGTGTGGAATCGAGTCTGTAAGACTGTGGTCCGAGTTAGGGTAGATGATCATGCGTGTTTGATTGAAATTGGCTAAGTTAGTTTATGATTTTATGAACCTCGTTTGTACGTTTTGAATATTGGTTTAATTATGCAATAAGAATGGCAGTTTTGAGAATCGAATTGTTGCCTAAGTTGTTAAGAAAAGTTTAAAAATTCCGCTAAGTTGTATGTTGGCCGAAAGTTGACTCGGGACAGTCTGGCCGCGGTAGAAATATCGGGTCGGGTCGCCACAGGTCTTGTCTGTTGCAAAAGTTGCGGAATAAAGTCTCTTATGTAATTGATTACTTCAAGGAATTGCTTGATTTGTCGTCATGTGAGATTTATGTCGGGGAAATCGATGTCTTGTAGCTAGAGGGGCTTGTGGTGCAAATTGACCATCTTTAATTTGAATTCCAAGGAAATCAATGTTGAGCTGGGCTATGATCATCTTTCGGGCCGAGAGCATAATTTCATACTCCTTTACAATTTTTTGAAGTTGTCGGAGAGATCGGATATGCTCATCTTCATTTGATAAATATAGGAGGATGTCGTCGATGTATATTAATGCCGTATGGAGGAGGGGCTTGAATATACGTAACATTGCCTGTTGAAATATTGACGGTGCAGTCTTGAGACCGAAAGGCAGGACATTCCAGGACTACACCATCCAGTGTCCTCACCACGGCTTCACGGAAGAGACTCTCTTGAGCACTATATACCGTGGAGCCTTGCCCAAAATCCGAATGCTACTTGACACGGCTAGTCGGGGGAACTTCCTCGGTCAAGACGTCAACGACGGAATGGAGCTTATTGACAACCTCGCTTTGAGTGATGGCAATTACTCTGAAGACTATGACAGAGCACCAAGAGGACAAGAACTAGAGG
The DNA here is from genome assembly GCA_020283515.1 of Alliaria petiolata. NCBI lineage: Eukaryota > Viridiplantae > Streptophyta > Magnoliopsida > Brassicales > Brassicaceae > Alliaria > Alliaria petiolata. The sequence continues at coordinate 466,224,118 of JAHZTW010000001.1, read as the reverse complement.
CGCACAAAAAGGAATTAAAATCGCTCCATGAGAAAATCGACAAGATGATGCTTGCCAACACCAAACATGTCCACTTCGTGGATGAAGCCGCAGACTTGTCTCAAAGAAGAAGTGAAGAAGAATTTGAGGAAGCAAATTGGGTTGGAGGCCAAGACTATCCTAAGCCACCAGGATACGCCCCAAGGTACCAAGGAAACAACAGCAACTTGTCTTATAGAAGCACAAATGTGGAAAATCCAAAGGATCAAGTCTACCCTCCACAACAAACCAATCCAACAAAACCGTTTGTACCCTACAACAAAGGAGGTTTTTCCCAGAACGGTGGGTACCAAGGTCAAAGACAAGGAAACTACCAAGGAAACCAGCAGTCTGGAAGCAAAGGTTACCCTCCTGGTTTCGTGCCACAGCAACAACAACATCAACCGCCACATCATGATCCAACACAAGCGATGTTGCAACAACTTATCCAAGGCCAAGCCGCGACAAATACAAATATTGCGGACGTGAACAACCGGCTAGATTCCTCTCTTACTGAAGTCTCTACACAGATAAGCAACATCAACAACAAGATTCGCCAGTTAGAGAAAGGAAAAGGAAGTACTAGCAACCAAGCTACACTACCCGGCCAATGCGAAACAAACCCCAAGGAGTATGCAAATGTTATCACTCTAAGGAGTGGTAAGGAAGTAGCCCCAACTTCTACAGCAAAAGACAATGAGGACATTGTGGTTCAAGAGGGGGAGAGTGATCTTTCAAATGATCAAGAGATCACCTTTGACAATGTCTACATCGAAAGGGCAAAGAAAGGAAAGGAAACAGTTTTGGAAAAAGAAGTGGGGGAAACAAGCAAGGATAAATATATTTTCATACCTCCACCTTACAAACCAAAGCTCCCCTTCCCTGGACGTTTCAAGAAGAAACTGGTAGAAAAGCAGAGAGCTTTGTTCGAGAAACATTTGAGAAACGTGGAGCTGAAATTACCACTACTCAATTGTTTAGCCATGGTGCCGAAGTACGCCAAGTTTCTAAAGGATACACTCACCAAGACAGCTAATGGTTGCCAAGAAGTCATGGTGTTGAGCCAAGAATGCAGTGCAATCACCCACAAAGAGATAGCACCAAAGAAGCTAGGAGATCCAGGCTCATTCACCATACCTTGTGCGCTAGGACCATTGAAGTTCGACAACTGTTTGTGCGACTTAGGAGCAAGCATAAACCTGATGCCTCACTCCATTGCAAAGAAGCTAGGCTTCACCAAATTCAAGGAATGCCAAATCTCACTGATCTTGGCTGACTGAAGTATAAGGCTCCCGGTAGGAATGCTTGAAGACTTACCGGTAAGGATAAGCAATGTGAGTGTCCCGACGGACTTTGTTGTTCTCGAAATGGATGAAGAACCTAAGGATCCCCTGATCCTTGGAAGACCGTTTTTGGCGACTGCGGGAGCTATAATTGACGTAAAGAATGGCAAAATTTCATTGCACTTGGTCAAGAACGTCAAACTCAACTTCGATATCAATGAGGTTCTGAAGAAACCAACGATCGATGGAAAAGTCTTCTACATAGAGGCTATGGATCTTTTGGCTGATGAATTGCTAGAGGAGTTGAGTCAAGAAGATCATCTACTAGTGGCGCTAACAAAAGAGTGTGGAGAGCATGGCTATCTAAGTAGTCAAACCCAAGAATACATTCACATCCTTGATTCTCGCAAAACTGTCAAAGAGATAGACGGCGCGATCGAGCCACTTACCCGATCAGACGACAAGATCAACACGCTGATCGACCAACACATACGATCTAGGGAAGCGATCGACCAGCCAACACGATCTCCTGCCCGATC
>JAHZTW010000001.1:466153073-466209736 GCA_020283515.1 Alliaria petiolata | reverse complement strand
ATGGTGTCGATCGACACCTTGTACGTAATTCTGCTCTTCTGACTTCATCACTTCGCAGCTTCTTGCAGAATGCTCCAAAAAGCTTCAGAATCTCCAATTATGCTCCAAACGTAGTCCAACCTATAAAGACTCTAATAGGACTCTAAAAGTATCAAAAGACTATAAAAACACTTATATCATGGCCTAAAAGTGGGTAAAAACCATGATATATCACATAGCCGCCCTCGCCACCAGCATCGATCCTGATCTTCGCCGAACTATTCCGGTCGCAATAATACCTCATTCCAGCATTATGCAACCCAAGGATATTTGCACTATGACCTATCACGAAGATAAGTTTGACGACCCGATGGAATTACGTAACGAACCAAAAACTGAAGATTGGCGTGGCGAGCTCATGTTGTACTTAGCAGACAGTACAATACCAAAGGATATGTGGGCAGCACGGCACCTCAGAGCTCGTGGCGCAATATACTCGATGGTACGCGACCAACTCTGCCGCTGGACTTCAACAGGCGTCCTGCTCAAATGCATCAACGGCCAAGCTCTCGCCTTGAAGGTGAAAAAGGCCGGTTTTTATTGGCCTTCCATGATGGCGGACTGCGAGAAATAGGCAAAGAAGTGCGAATTCTCCCAAAGACACGCCCCAATGATCAATCAACACACCGAGCTGCTTACCTCGGTAGTCCCGCCCTATCCCTTCATGCGCTGGGCAATGGACATAGTCGGACCCCTCCCTCCTCAAGACAACGCAAATACATGCTTGTCATGACCGACTATTTCACCAAATGGGTGGAAGCAAAGGCGTACGTTTGGATTCAAGACAAGGAGGTCCAGAACTTCGTTTGGAAGTACATCATCTGCCGGCATGGGCTTCCATACGAAATCGTCATTAATAACGGTTCTCAGTTTATATCCAAACTATTTGAAGGTTTCTGCGAACGTTGGAACATCTGTTTAAGTAAATCCACCCCACGCTACCCTCAAGGCAACAGCCAAGTGGAAGCCACGAACAAAACCATCATCAACGGCCTAAAGAAACGCCTCTAGAAGAAGAAAGGTCTTTGGGCCGACGAGCTGGACGGCGTCCTTTGGTCACATCGCACAACACCTCGCACTACGACAGGTCAAACCCCATTCTCCCTATCTCATGGCTGCGAAGCAATGGTTCCGGCCGAAGTCAACGTGTCCAGCATTCGCCGAGCTTTAATGCCCGAGAACCCCGAGGTAAACGACGCCGTGCTCACCGAAAACCTCGACACCGTCGAAGAACTACGCAACCTGGCACTCCTTCGAATGCAAAACTATCAAAATCAGGCATCCCAGTACTACAACAAGAAAGTTCGTCACAGAGATTTCAACCAAGGCGACCTCGTCCTTCGAAAAGTGTACGAGAACACAAAGGAGTGAGATGCAGGCAAGCTCGGAGCTAATTGGGAAGGCCCCTACATCATCACCAAGGTCGTCAAACCCGGCGTCTATCGTTTGGAAACAACTGCAGGCGATGATGTCCCGCAAGCATGGAACTCGATGAGCCTCAAGCGCTTCTATTCCTAAGCCCGTTCTCCCAACACGGCACTTTTATCGTCGGTAACTACGCCAAAAAAAAGAGCTCGTAAACCGAGCAGTTCTCTTAGTTGTAATATGAACTATGAATGGTTTGATCCTGTTTGGGTACGTAGGCAGCCCTATTTGGGTCCAACTATAACTTAATAAAAAATTTAAATTTTACCATCTTTTTACGCTTTCGAGCTATTTATACATCAACTTCCCGGCCAGTCGTTAGATACGCCTATAACTAAGTCTGATCAACTTAGTTTGACACTCCAAAAAGCCAAGATCCGTCTTGCATGCGTTCCTCATGGATGTCGTGGTGAAATAATCCACAATATAAGCCGAGCATGTTCTCGCAAGCTTTCTAAGTCATGCAAAGCATATAAGCCGAGCCTTGCTCGCACCTTTGCATTCGAACTCAGAAATTTCCTAAGTCATACCAATAGCTAAACGCCGACCTGATCGCATACTGGTATTCGTACATGGGAATAAGTCGTATGATCCATATAAGCCGACCTGTTTCGCACGATCATATTACCACTTACCTTTTAAAGCCGAGGTCCGTCTTGCACTTTCCTAAGTCATGTAAACATTAAATAAGCCGAGTTGAGCCAGTCTCTCGCACGTTTACATTCGAACTTAGGAAAACCCGAGTCGTACAAACAACTTAAAGCCGATATCGCATCGCACGTTTGTATTCGAACTCAAATTACGATAGTTTCGGATCAGGAACTTTCTGCAGAATAAAACGAAATTCTTTTTGTAACAGCCGAAACCGGCAAATTCATTCAAAGCCTCCTAGGGCAACATAACAAAACATATTTGTTCACACCCAGCTCGAGTTACCAAAAGTACAAAACAAAAAAAAAAGCAAACAGAAAAGAAACAAGTTGTGCAAGGGGCGATCAACTCCCAAGAATATCGATCTCTTCATCGTCATCAGCCAGCTCCACATTCTTCTCCACTGGCTCAGCCAGGATAAGCCCTTGACCTGAGACTCCACCCTCCGTACCAATCAAAGAGTCGCCACCTTTGAGAGACTCCTCCTCTGGCTCAAGTCTCACGGATGAGTCAGTAGGATCAGCCCCCTTCCGAGTCTCGAGATGCGCGTCGCCGGTCTGTGCGGTCGCAACCTCGGTTTGATCGGTCAGCTGAATCGCTAAAGGAGCACCGATTTGAGCCACGGCCTTCTCAACAGTCGGGCTCTCGATCTGAGGCCCGGGGGATTTAAGCTGATGAGCTATCGCAGGAGTCAGCCTCGGGGCATTCGTTCCAAACTCGTGGATCCCTACAGGTCGAGCAGATCGTCCTCTGTGAAGGAGATCTCATCGATAGCATTGGCCTTGTCCTCCCATTTGGCAACATCACTCTCGATTTTATCGGTGACCGCCTTAGGAAAATCCAATTCTAGCTCTGTGACGAGATGCGCGATAGAGCGGGCTCCATGAGTCTGTGCCAAGGATGACACGATCTTCTCAACCTCCTTCCGCTGCTCGAGACTTTTATTCATCTTCTCGGGCAAGGAGGCAAAAAAATTGATGACCTGCATCTGGGCGGACCAGGCGGTTTCTTCGCGGGACTTCCTCAGACGAGCAATCTCAGACTTGAAGAATTTGACCTGCTTCGTCGACCTTATGAGAGCCGAGGAGACTTGAGAGTTATTAGCTTACAATTCCCCAACTTGGGATTGAAGTTCGATAATTCTCTCTTCGAGCTGCGCAGATTTCAGCTTCTCAACCTCGAGACTCAGAGAGGCCTCATGGAACTTCTTCTCCGCTACCGCTCTCTCTTCTTCGGACGTTTTGCCCTTCTTGGCATCACGGTCAAGGAGACCAAGCAGGCGAGTCGCATTGATTTTCGCCTGTGAGCAGATAAACATCACGATCCATCCCCAGGATATATTAAAATTCGAAATAAAAAAAAAAGCTTACCCGAACTTCGTCCGCAGTCCATTGCTGAAACTCGTCCTGGTGGAGGAGCTCCTCTGTCGTGGGGTCGGCCATGGGTTTGGCTCTGAGTTTCCAAATTAATTGAGAGCAGGCAGGCCGGTCACAAGATAGTGGTGCCTCCCTGCGGTATTCAAAATATAACGCGGACGGATTCGGAGTAGAATCTGTCTTAGTCCTTTTCGAGGACTGGTCTGGCGTCCTAGCCGAGACCTCGGAAGACTTCCGTTTACCCGCCGACTTGGCCCTTTTCCCTTTTGCCTCCTCGGCAACCCTCTGCTCTGCGGCAGCAACCTTCTTCGCCTCCGCAGCGTCCTTGCGCGCAGGAAGCGTGACATGATCCGAGCTGGAGTTCACGTCCTTAGCCACCTCATCAGGAGCCTTTACGCTTTTCTTGTAGGTTGACTTCTTAGACCGCTGCGACGACTTATCAGCGTCGCCTGCTCGCCCTGGCTCGGGCTCTTTGGGATCCTTCCCTTTGTTGGCATCAGAACCGGACGCCATGGTCAACATCTTTGCGCCCGATTTCTTTATGACCTCTTCCAGGCCCGCAGAATAATCGGAAACGTCCCGAGGAGCTAGCGGCATCTTTTTCTTTTTAGATGATCTGTCTAAAGATCTGACAGCCCGGTTTATTATGCGGATGGTAAGATCCGGCCAATACAGACGACTGAGTTTGGAAAAAGCTTCAACGCTCTCTTCAAAATCTTTGGGGAGTGGACCAATCGGAGCGAATTGACCTGTAAAAGAAAAAATAATAAGCTCGATCACTGACTGAGACGAACAAGTCAAAATCGCATAAGAAAACTAAAATTCTACCGAGCTCTATTTTTCAACGACTCTCGACAGGAATGTTAATGTCAACCATCGAGTACTCATCGATGTTGACAAAAATGTAGTAATCCCTCCAGTCCGTGATTTTACTGGTGAACACTCCGGATAGGATATTATACTTCGGTCGCATACTGGCGTAGAACGATCCGTACGATCTGATTCCAAGCATCTTTTGGAGGATCGTCAACTCCTCGAATATATGGCAGTTTAAGGTGATCTCGTGCTCAAATGCCATGACCCAAAGTGCCACCAGATTCTTGATTCCCCCATGACCCATCTGGGAGATCGACATTCCTCTCGCTTCACAAAACTCGAACAGGAGGCGGGGAAGTGAAAACCAGAGATGGCAGTGCGTGAAGAAACATTCGTACACACAAATCCATACCGAGGAGACGGACCAGGGACACTCGAAATGCCATGGGACTATGAATTTGACTTCGGGACCGATCACGCACTGTTTCTTCAGCGCGAGCAAAGACGTTTCGGTCGATTTGGTCGGGATCACTCCCCATCGGTTATCCGAGGCGAGTTTAACTTTCTTCGGTTTAGCTTCCCCCTTCTTCCTTCTCGTCAGTGCAGGCTCAGGTTTGGTCCAGAGGTCGATGATTTCATATTCACCGAACTCCGTGCTGGGACCAGATCCAGCCACAGCTCGGGTTTCTATCTCCGCGATGAAAGCTTCATCATCAGGATTTAGGTCGTTGCCACCTCCAACTTCGTCGGGCTCATCCTTTAATTGAGGAATAATAAAAGTTTGTCAAGCTAAGGATGCCTCGGCGCCGTTGGAACTGATTGTTCCGAGCTGCGCCGCTTCGAATCGTTCGGCAGCGGCCTGCTGGTTCAAAAGTTTCAACTGAGCCCGAGAATTCCCTGTTTCGTCCGCGAATTCCTGGTCGAATTCTGACGAGCTATCGGATAAAACTCGATCTAACTCTTTTGGAATCAAATTTTCCTCTGAGCTCGAAGAAGGAACCACTGGGTTTTTAGCCTTGGAGTTTTTTCGGATCAAACCCATCTTACCTTGATAAAATCGTTTGAACAAAGATAGGAGAAAACGAAGAACACGAAGAACGCGAAGAACACGGCCGGCGGATCTAAAGCAGATCGGCAAAATCACGCCGCAAATCCTAAGAACTACGACGTTTTGACTACTGATAGCGAAGAAATAAATTAAGAGAGCGAGGGAGAGTGAACCTTTGTTTTCTTTGGCGAGTTAGAGAAGTGAAGAAATGAGGAGAGTTTCCTCAATTTATAAGAAGAATGGAGCGGTTACCGAGGTCATCATTACTCTGGCGACTGTTCATATTTCCCGATTAAATCTTTTCGGGATTGTCCCGCTCTTCACACAGAAAAACGTCGGCTAAAGCGGCATCAACAACTGCAAATTAGAATGACCAGAGCATTAGCGATGTCATTTCTTACTCTACTATATGTAGAATATAGTCGTACTATGAAAAGTGTATAATATAGATTAATATTAAGCACTGTCACCATTATACCTAAATCAATTGATTACTTACGCTACACTTCTATAAATACTGTATAACTTCATTTAAGTAGAATACTATACGTACATTCGAATTAATTAGAGAATATGTGTTATGTTAGAAAAAGACTCGTGTGGAAAATATCTCTGATTAGAGGGTCCTGCATATCTGTCTTTGCCATCTACAAATGATGATCTCTTCTTCTCACCAGTTCCATGTAGAAGCAACTTTGGTCCAGGTAAAAAAGGGATGGTTACGTGTTTAAATCCAAATTAGATATCACTATAATCTTCATTTTATGGCCCAATATAGCCCACTCACCTAATTCACCCATATAATAAATTGGATCCGAATGTACTTGATACGGGAGAACACATTCTGGTCGGTTAAGGGGACATCCTCTCTTGGCTCTTGGATGTGGAAGAAGATTCTAAAATACAGAGAAATGGCTAAATCTTTAACCATGGTTGAGGTTAATAATGGTGTTTTGACATCTTTCTGGTTTGATAAATGGTCCCATATTGGTCGCCTCATTGAGATCACGGGGGATCGAGGGTGCATAGATATGGGTATTCGGCTTAACGCGACGGTGGCATCGGTCCTTGCTACGCACAAAAGGCGAAGACATCGTGTGGAGCATTTGAATCGAATAGAGGATGAGATTGAAATAATTCGGGGGAGAGTGACCTCAACAGAAGATCGAACTCTATGGAAACATGAGAACAACTACAAACCGTGCTTTAGCTCTTTGGAAACATGAAAGCTCACCCGCGAAGCTCGGCCACTTTGTAGCTGGTATGAAGGAGTATGGTTTAAACACTCTACACCTAAATACTCGTTTATATCTTGGTTGGCTATTCGTAATCGTCTCTCCACAGGAGATAGAATAATGGTTTGGAATGTGGGAGCAAATATGGCGTGCATTTTTTGTCAATGTACGGTGAAAACAAGAGACCATATCTTCTTCGAATGCCCCTACTCAGCAGCCATATGGAAAAATCTAACTCAGAAGATGCTCAACACAGATTATACGAATTCATGGGATGCAATTATGGAGCTATTATTGGATGGATCGAGGGAGCGCTTGACACAGTTTTTGCTGCGATATGTGTTTCAGACTGCGATTCATTCGATTTGGAGAGAAAGGAATGAAAGAAGGCATGGCGAACCCTCTACTCATTCTTCTCAAATAGCCCATCAGATTGACAAACAGGTTCGCAACCGGCTTACAACAATTCGAAGACAAAGGGATCCTCAATATGAAGAAGGAATGGAGCTATGGTTCTCTTTCCGGTGAATCTTTTCTTATGTATTGAAATATAAGTTTTCAAAGTAGATTTCAAATTCAGATACAGTTGCATTCATTGTAAAAACGACTTTTAGTTGGATTAATTTAACATTTCCATTCAAAAAAAAAAAATTACAACAAAAAAAAAAAGAACTGTTAGAGGTCATATTTCGTATTTTTCATATGGCTGTCTCTATGTTTTGATATAATGATCAAAAAGGCTTGTAGGAAGACCAAAATCGGTTTGTCCTCCCCAAAAAACTATATGAAGGTAAGATCGGACAACCGAGTGGATTTTACCGGAGAAAAGTAGTGGTTTAAGTTATGAGCATTAAGTCGAAATGATCCAAGATTCAATCTGCTTGTAAGGAATTTATTTTCAATATTCAATTATGTTTTTTCATTTCATATCTCCAAAATCATTCTTTTAAAACAGTTACAAAACAAATTTATTCTTCAATAAAATTAGGGAAAACGATCTATTTTCCCACGAGAACTATCATATAGCACTAAATACACACCAAACTAAGACCTTGTGCTATATACCCACGAAAACAAAGTTAAAAAACTCAATCTCCCCAGAATAAAAGTTCTAAACTTATATATCCACAGATGTTGGTTTCAATGGTTTGTGATGTAAACCCGATACCAAACCATCAAATCTGAAACTAAACCGAACTAAAAAACCCGATTCAACCTAAAACCGTATTACCCATCTAAAAGAACTCTAAAAATCCCCAAATCCATATTTTAAAATTTTTAAGAACTCTAAAATCGAAGAATGATGATAAATCGATTGCTCTTCTTCACCAAATTGTTTGTCCCATTCTTCTCTCTCTCCTCGTGAAAAAGAAATCATATTTCTCTCTAAAATTTTCTGGGTTTTTCTTATTAGTGACATCGCGTTGGTTACGGTGGGTTCCGTTGATCGAGATTTGCAAAGTAGAGGACCCAGAAACTCGATATTGCAAAGTAGTGGACTCTGTTTCTTAAGCAGTTTCGCTGTCCCTGAAGTATGTGGAGGCGAAAGCAAGTGGAGCATTGATGATGATGATGGTGATGGCATAGCGAGTCTTGTAACGGTTCCAACGAATTGCAGAGAATTGATGATGATGATGGTGATGATATTTTTTTAATAGGTTTATGCATTAATAATTATCTGTAAGATTAAGATGCCTTCTACTTTACAAGATTTTGTACAATTTTTAATAAAGCATAACGATGTTTTATAAATAAAAGAGTTATTGTTTGTCTTGGAGGATTTACCAATTGTGTTCTTTGGAAAATCTATCACAGTCACAATCTGTTTTTTTTTTTCATTTGATTTTGTCCAACAAGGATTCTAGATGTCTTGGAAGTGGTTGAGATTTTTGAGAAGTTAACAAGTATCAAGATCACACGTTGTGCACACCACTTGTTTGAGCAAATGTCTCATTTAGGAAAAATAGTGAAGAAACTAAAATTCCTAAAATCCGAGGAATTCAAGTTTAAAAACAGCTCACGAACAAGTGATATGTTTCATGAACATATATTGGGTCATATTTCAGACTTTGACAGATATTAGTACTATCATATGTTTTGTAATATCTCAGCAAAAGGAACGACTAAGAACAAGAAAGAAGAAGTCTTTCGAATTGACGATCGTTCCTTCTCCAATCCCACTTTCCAAGGTCTCCAATCTTTTCTGGGTTTTCTTAGATTTTTTTTTTCGTTTTATGATCGATTTGTCTTCGTAATCTATGGCTCTCCCTTGTCTATTGTGGATGTTCATTTTAGATTTTGAATCTAAATCGAATTTCTAGATTTTTAGGGCTATAAGATCTGAAGATTTTTGATTTTTGATTTGGAGATTTTGTAATTGAATTGGTTTATGATTATCGATCGGGTCTTGTGATGGTTTTTAGATGTAATCGGGTCCTAATCGGGTTTATTTCGGTTTAGTTTTGGCATTAGGTGGTTAAAGTTTGTTTAGTAAATAGTAAACCAACTAAAACCAAGGTTTATGGGTTTTAAGATTTCGAACTTTTATTTCGGGGATNGGTTAAAGTTTGTTTAGTAAATAGTAAACCAACTAAAACCAAGGTTTATGGGTTTTAAGATTTCGAACTTTTATTTCGGGGATATATAAGTTTGGAACTTTTATTTCGGGGAGATTGAGGTTTTTAACTTTGTTTTCGGAGGTATATAGCACGAGGTCTTGGTTTGATGTCTATCTGGTGCTATATGATAGTTTTCGTGGGGAAATAGATCGTTTATTTATTTTTAAATATTTTTTAGAGGATTTTTCAAAAGTACCAGCTGTCACTTTTCAGAAATACAACAGAAATCTTGTCATTTTTAATTTTACCATTTAATGAATACAAAATAACAAAACTGACCTTAATTTAAAAAAAAAACTGATACACTATAAACCTCAAAATCTCCGTCGACGAACCTCTCACCATTTACCACCGTCTTAAGGTCGGCGATCTACTCTTCCTCTTGCTCTATTTCTCCGTTCCTGATTCCTTTTCGGTTTTAATCGATTCTCCATTTCTAGGGTTTCTGGATATCATACCATGCCGGTGAGCTTGACTCCGAACGCCATCACGGCGATTCACGCAGGCGACGTCAGTTTGAAGCCGCTGTCACAGGTTTTAGATGTCAAATTGATTGGAAAAAGTCAGGAGAGAAGCCAAGAGAGGTACCGTTTGCTGGTTTCAGATGGTGTCTCAGCTCAACATGCTATGCTCGCGGTTCAGCTCAATGATCGAGTTAAGTCAGGACAGCTTCAGAAGGGATCTATCATTCAGCTGATCAAGTAATTTCCGTTTTCTCTTAAATCGTTTTCTCTCTGGTTAGATCTAGTTTCACTATTGTGTTGAGTTGCATAGTTTTGCTGGAATTTTTCCAGTGATTTCTGCTTTCTTGTTTGCCGGATTAGTATTTTGGGTTTGTAGTTTATTAAGTGCGACTTTGGAGGCTTGCTAGGTGTTACTGATTCTGTATGAGGGGGGAAAAGTTAATCCATGTGATTATGTTGGAGGCTTGTGTTTGGCAATTCCATCTATATTTTTGTATGAGAACACAATCTCTACACCAATTTTGCCTTCGGATACGGCTTTTAGTTTCTGTGATGTTTTTGAATGGCTGTGTCTAGATCTCAATTTAGGTGAGGAGATCAATGTGCCGCATAAAGCATGTATTGACAGAGAGAGCAATTGAAGAACCGGATCCCAGAAGATCACGAATAGAGCCGCGGCTTCTGATGTTCCTGCAGACGTTTCTGATTCCTCTTGTAGTGATTTCGCTGTTTCTGAATTGGTGAAGGAAGTTAAACCCCGGTAAGTGGTTTTTCGATTCTTATACTCTGTCGTTATTGCGAATTATCGGTAAGTGGCGAACTTATTTGCTGTTTCTGTTGTGTTTTGTGGCAGCTATCACATTGCTGGTTCTATGGGAGTGTTTTATGCCCGTGAACCTTACCTAAACGTTGATTCTAATCATGTAACTCGTTTTCTTGGTCTTGCTCAAGTTGGAAACAAAAACAAACTGGTGTGTTCTTCAATAGTTCCTGTCACACGAGCTTGGCATCCCATTAATTTGGTCTCTAGATTTTGGTTGTTTTCTGCTTGGTCACCTGCCTCTTGAATTTTTACAATTATCCGTCGCTATCAATGAATACTCTTTAACTGTATGATGGAAATATTTAGAATGCAGAATCTTCGCAAGAACACAAACATTCTTGTATGTGTTTCCTGCGAGAAATTTTTTCACGTGCTCTCTCCTACACCAACGTCTATCATGTCACCATCAGAGCTTAGTGTGAAGCCTCCCAGCACTACACTATGTCCTTATAATTTACAAGAGGGAGCTACTGAGTCGAAGAAGAGGTCAAACGACAGTGAATCTGATTCACAGTATTGGAGGTATGATGTCTCAAAGCGTCAAAAGAATGGATCTGAAGGGGAAAGCCCTGTTTCAAATTTGTATGCTCAGTGTCCTGTCCTCGTGGGGAAAGTTGCCATTTCCAATACAACGCTGAAGCAAGAGAACAGTGTCGTAAAGGTGTTTGTCTTGATCTTATTATCAAAGGTAAGTGTGAAAAAGGCCCAGACCGCAGCTACAAGCATGAATTTCAAGATGAAAATATACAAATGAAGCCCAGATCTGAAAATGCTAACAGATATTTACTGATTTGGCTTCTGACTATTTTCTTGCAAAATAGATGCCATTTTGTCTACGGGTTGAGAGACTAAGGGGTTATTAGCAGATGGATTTAATATTTATATAGAGTTGATTGATTTTAAAAGTTGAAAGATTTGCTAAATTTGTAAAGTGTTTTGTTAGATTTGGAGAGAGAGTGTATATTTTGAAAATCTATAAAACTATTTTATTGTAATTGATTTTAAGAATCTTAGGTATATAGGTAGTATTTGAAAAGTTTTGAGTGTTAGATTTTGAGAGAGTTTCATGTGTTAATTTGTTTAAAATATGTGTGCCAATAACAAAGATTTTAATGGAATCATAAAATCTTTAAAACCTAAACTTTTTGAATAACAATAGATTTTGTATGGATTTTAAAAATCATCAAACCAATAACACTAGATTTTAATACGAATGTCAGAATCCATTAACGAATAACAAGGATTTTGAAAATTCTAACAATTCTTTAAAATCCTTCTCTCGATAACCCCTCCGAATTGTTTTTTTTTTTTGAAATTGCTTTCTCAGGTAGAGAGAATGTTGGTTTTGTCTATCAAGCCCAGTGTATAGTGTGTCTTTCGATAATTATGAATAAGGACGGTTTGCGAGAGGATCAATTTGAGGAATATGGCATGATAGAACAAAATGCCGAGGAACATAGAAGGAATGCTACTGAGAATCAGTTACGGAAGATGTGCATTTGTTTTATAAATGAGTGATATATATTTTCAAGAAACTCTTTTGTCTACTATTTGCTTTGTTTTGAAATTTCAAAACTCTTTTGTCTAGTCTTTGCTTTTTTTTTTTTTGTTAAGAACTCATTTTCTTTTGTTGTAATTTTAATGCTGATGGTACTTTTAAATCCTTATAAAACTTAATATGTTGTTTGAACTGTTGTTTATATAGAATATGAATTAGTCATTTAAAAATAATTTTAAAACACTTTTAAATCCTTATGAAAACTTTTAAAATGAATTAATCATTTTAAAATGATTTTAAAACACTTTTAGTCATTTAAAAATAATTTTAAAAGACTTTTAAAACACGAATTAGTCATTTAAAATGATTTAAAAACACTTTTAAATCCTTATAAAAACTTTAAAATGATTTTAAAATATTTTAAATTCTTATAAAAACTTGAAAAATGAATTAGTCATTTAAAAATGATTTAAAAACATTTTTAGTCATTTAAAATGATTTTAAAACACTTTTAAACATTTTTAAAATATGAATTAGTCATTTAAAAATGATTTAAAAACACTTTTAAATCCTTATAAAAATTTGAAAAATGATTCATATTCTCTATGAACAAATAAATTCTTATATACAATAATTAGAGTGTGGTTTAGTGGTTAAATGCCTCTTTAAATCTCATGTTCACTAGTTCAAATATCATTTAGGTTTTATAAAGATTTAAAAATCTCTTTTTAAATCTTTATAAATGACTAATACATAATCACTATAAACATATAAATTCTTACATAGAACAATTAGATGTAGTTTAGTAGTTATAAGTCTCTATTTATACACAATTTTGAAAGTGTTCTCAACTTAAAGAGCTCTCCGTATATGGTTTTACAAGGAAGGATAATCCAAAGATCAGAACATAATCAGAGCTTATATGTACAATATGATATTTTTGAGTGCCACTGCATTATCCTATCATTTTGAGTTATCTACAGTTTTCTCTTCTCAAACCGTGTGTTGTGTTTCAACCGCTTTACCCACCACAACCAAGACTCTTTTATGAGGTCTCAAGAGAGAAACATGATCGCCAGACGAAGAAATGGCCGGTTTAATTCCACTTGCGTTTAGCGGAAACAGCGTTTTGTAGTAACCATCCATTATAGCGAGGAGATCACACATAGCCGCCATACCAGGAATCTGTTTTCAACAACAACAACAAAGTGACAAACGCAGAGATTACGAAACGCACTTTCAAACGCAGAAAAATAACTAGTAAAGATTTGATATACACCTGGTAAATGTCGTGCAAATAGCCATAGAGATTTGTGTACTCGACGAGCTTCTTCTTGGTGCAAGTAAGACTCAAATGTAACCGGTTTCTTCTTCAAATTTTTAAAAAGGTTATAAATTATTATAAAAAATAATCATGCGTGTAACACTAAACCATACACACATTCGTTATATGTAATATTTTATTTGTTTACCATATGTATTTATAAGGTTTTAAAGAGATGATTTTCGTTAGAAATAATTATTGAAACTCGATCGTAAAATTTCGTGAATTAGTAGATGAGTGTAACCAATAAGCAATAACCCACCCACTCTTCCGATTAAAATACAAACTTATAAATCTTTATTAAGACCTTATAAATCTTTATGAAATCTTATAAATTATGTTAGCGGCTGAAACTATTGGGCAACAAAGATATTGTGCAGCTACTGATTCTTTTTGAAATAACATTGCTGGTTTGATCCAAAATAATCATTATTCATCATAGATGCACCATTTGAAGCACCTTGTCAATCCCTAAATATGTTGGACTTCCTCCTTCCGTGCATATCATTTAATGCTGTAAAATAAGGAAACGGCGATCAATCAAAACATAAACGTTCACAAAAAATGGAGCAAAGTAGAGAAATGTTTATGGGTGTATGCTTAAACAACAAATATTTAATGTGCAGTTTCTTTAATAACTAACTAATTTAGAAACAGTTGATTCAACTTTCTAAGACTCCCATTCCAGTGAACTTTTGTTATACAACGGCAATATCAAAAATGCAGAACGAAAATAAGCAAACATGCTTAATCTCTTTAAATTACATCAAACTAGAAATCATTGAGAACCACCAAGATCTAAGACGAAAAACTGAAACAAGCACACTCCTAAGGTATTGTTCATCACCAAGATAAAGGAAAATGCCAAATAGATTCCTACTAGTAATCTCACGTCGTTAACTTTTTGCTAAACAGATTTCTCCTTTTGCACATCAACCATTGTGTAGTTTGATAAAAGAAAGGCCAAATAGATTCACATTTACACTACACTAGAGATTATTAAAATAAAACCATTCATATAGCTTGGTTCAAGTAAGCAAATTAAATGATTCATCAAGAGACATCGTCAAAACAATATAAAGAAGAGAAAAAGGATGAAACAGTGAGAAGAGTCGCAGTGAGAAAAACTTACCGCACTGCAATTTACTTTCAAGAGATGTTCTCCAAGAAAAGAAATCTTATGCATATGGTATTCTCCATCGTCTTCCACAAAGACAAAGGAAGCTCGGACCTGTTACAACCAGTACGTGCTGTAACAAATAGTTATCTTGGCTGACAAGATCTTCAATGCTGAATGTTGATTGCCTGAAAAGGATACCAATTATATCGATAATTCCTTGGGTGGTTGCAGAATAAGTACTGGAAAGGCGAGAAAGGCTAAAGCTTTCAAAACATGAAATCAGAATGCAACCACGAAATAAAATCCATAGAAAGGTTATCACATTAGCAGAGCTTCAAATCCAAATCCACGGTGGTCATAAATTTCTTCTCCAATTTCTAATATTTATCAGACTATGATCAATTCCTAATTTAACTACGCTAAAAAAAAATTGAATTAAACTCCAAACACGAAGAAAATGATTCCAAGCACAACTACATTTCGAATTCCATCAACGCCTAACACATACAGAGAATCCTAGATTTTACATGGAAAAATATTTGCTCAGAAAATTCAAATCTACTACAATTTGTAGGAGAAGAACTCTAATCCTCTAATACCTTAGAGATTATCAGGCACGCCCTGAGCCTAGCGTTTTTGTTCGCAGCCACAGATCCAGCAATTAAAAACTTGAGAAAATCACCCAGAAACTCCTCGCACTCAGAATCGCCATCGGAATTACTACGCTAACAAGCGAATTCTGCCACAAACCGCACGATACGCTCTGCCGTCGCCGTTCTCCGTTGGGCCGCAATGAAAAGAGGGGTTAGGGTTTTGAAAAACACCGAAGAGAATCGACGGAAAGAAGATGACTGATCGGACTCAGGCGGAGATAGTTTCGACCAGACGGTGGCTAGCTCCTTCAGCTTCCGGTTATGAGTAGCGTACGAAGTACGAGTCTCGTTAGAGAAGCTCTACCATCAAAATCCATGGTGAATCTCGGAGTTTCGACCGAGATTGCCAGATTTTGATAAAATCCCAACGGAAAGCTTCAAATGTCATAAGGTTTATGGTGATTGTGCGCAAATAATGGTATATTTGGTTAAATGAAAAGTGGTGATAGTATTGAAAAAGACAACCTGAAAAGTGGTAGTTTGGACAAAGTCTCTATTTTTTCATATTTACTCTTTAATTTTTTTATTCATTCCCTCTTTGTTTATTTCATTCATTTTTCTTTTCATAATAAATTATTGGAAACAAAAAACCAGCGGATAACATACATACATACCCAGAATCAACTAGCTGATATATACTATCAATTACCGTTTATTTTTAATTAATAGCATTTTTTATCATTTGATTATTATTTATTACAAATTATAAAAATACATTATACGGATGATTTTATAACGTACAATTCTACTTACATCATACTAAAAATCTTCTGTAAATTGACCTATATTAATTCTTATTACAGTAGTTCGCATTTTAGACCAATCAAACTCCATATTTCTTAGTATAGAAAATGATCTATCGCTTTCACATTAATAAATTATTTAAAATTATCTTATTTTTTAACAAAAAAAAGTATGTAATTGTATTTGAGCAAAGTAGCCAACACAACACAAGAGACACGGCCGAGTTTTTTTTTAAAAGAGTGACGAAAAGGTTTTAGGGCTTTAACAATCAGAAGCTCCGCCCAAGCAAAGGGTTTAGATTCAGAAGCAGCTAAAGGTATAGCCTTTCTCTCTCTTCTTCCTCATACGGTTCTTCTCAATACCTTTAACCCTGTCTCTTATACACATCTAGATGTGTATAAGAGACAGGTCTTTTTTTGCCATTAAGCAGCATTCTTGATTGATTTCTTTATGTTCTGTCTTATCACAATCTATCTTTTTGGTGTTGCTGCAGAGAATATTTCGGTAATTACAAATGATGGACGAAACATTGTGGTATGCTCTTTTCTCTTGTTTCTTGTTGTTTATATGTTTTAGAACTGCTTAAATCAGAGCAAGTATCTTAGCGAAGAGAACACTTTTCAGGGAATTCTTAAAGGTTTTGACCAGGCTACGAATATAATCCTGGATGATTCTCATGAACGCGTCTTTTCCACAAAGGTAAGCTTCTGATTTCGGTTTTCATCTAAACTTTGCGATGCAACCAGATCGAATGAGTGCAAATACTTTCCTCTACAAATATATATTGGCTTGTCTCCTTGAGTGGCTAAATCTAACCGTGGTGTCACTTTCACTAGGTCTTTATGATGTAGCAGAGTTCTTAATGTATCCGTGTTTTGCGTGTAGTGATTGGATAAAACTAGAACAATGGAGGTGTTTGCTCAGTAGGATGCTAGTTTAACTTTTGTTATTGTCAAATCATCTTTCTTTGTCTGGTTATTGGTCATTGAATTGGTAGTACTTTTTTTCTATAGTAATGTATGTTACTTCATTTATTTGCTTAGTGTCATCTTTCCAACATAATATTGAGGAACAAACCATATTCTGACATTTAAGATAGGTTGGTCCCTGCAATACTTTATTCAGAGTGAGAGGATTATGAACTAATTGGCCTTTGAGTGGAAGAAATTAAACTAGATAGTGTGGATAGCCACTATAGAGATGGCGATGGAGCTTTCGCTGAAACAGTTTTAGTGCTAGTAATCCTTCAAATGTTAGTAATCGAATTGGAAACTACTTTGAGTGCATTTTTGTCAAAAGCTTTAGCTAGTTCTAGGTGAGTCAAATCTTTATTGGTAGTGTCTAAATTATACGTGATCGCATACTTTTGTTTTCATCAAGAGGCTTAAAGGTTTGATTCCTGTCTGTTTTCTTGTTTGCACCAAGAGTATGATGTCAGGCCGTGTTGATACTGAACTAGACCACTGTTCTTGGAAGGGATTAGTATTCATAATGACTCAGCCATGTAGCTTTTTGGCTTAGAAACTGGGTTTTAAATTGCGCATGACACATCATGGCGAAATGGCTTGAGCCTTGCGCCTTGTGCCATGGCGCAACATGGCGCGCGCCACATGTGTTAATCGGTTCAAAACCATTAAAAAGATTGCTACTCTTACTCATAATGTCTTGATAAACTTAGAATAATCAAACTTGAAAACAAAAAACACCAAATCCAAACATTCAAATCCAAAACATCAAAACAAAATCCAAAACACCAAAACAAAGTCATTGAAAAAAGTAGTTTTCATGTTAGGAAACGGAGAAAAGGCATGTGAATCTCAAAAGAGTTGCATCTTTAGTTTCTTACTAATTACTTCCGTTGTTAGTGTCTGATGGATTCAAACATGAACAAAGTCGCTTTTAAGTTTACCTCAAGTGTTTGATTGAGAATTAAGACAAGATCGTAATGTCTTGGTGTTTTACTACGGTTCTTGATATTTCAGGAAGGAGTACAACAACTTGTGTTGGGTTTGTACATAATCAGAGGCGACAACATGTAAATATCTCATCCTCACATTATCTATTTATTTGACCCATTTATCGATTGATTCACTAAAGCTAAAATTGTTTTTTTTGTCATATTTTTGATCAGAGGTGTTATTGGGGAGCTTGACGAGGAGCTTGATGCTAGTCTGGATTTTTCGAAACTGAGAGCTCATCCTTTGAAACCCGTCGTGCATTGATTGCAAATAGTTAATGATGATGAGAAAACAAAAAAACGTAAAACTAAGAGAAAGATTGTAAACGATTTGGGATTAGTTTGTTTTGCTGTGTTGGAGTTGTTCTGCTTTTGTGTATCTTAAGGACAAAGGCTATAACGTTTTGGCCTGATCGTTGTATTTCCAAACCGCAAACAAAAACGTTCTAATGTGATTTTTTGTTTTTCAGATCGCGTTTTGCTATGCTTTCAGAAGCTTCCTATTCCAATTCTAATAAAATTTACGTGTATAGTTTGGTTAACTATCAATTTCAATAAAAAAGACATTGAAATTACATGTTTTTAATATGAAGAATAGTTTTGTAGAAACTTTGTTCCCACAACGATTCATATTCAAGGTCAACACACAATGAAATCAATGGGGTTTGTATTTGGACGAAAAATGATAAAATAAAAACAAAATCTAGTGGCATGTTTTTTAAAAAAATAAGTAAGAAAAAAGAATCATGACGGAATGCATGAGAACACTGATGCATAAGTCTAAGGAGATTAGTTCAACAAATGTGTTTTGACTTTATATATATACCTCCGAATCAAAGTATCCGATCAATATATTAAAAATGCTTAAAATAAAAAAAATAAAATAAAAAAGTGTTATTTTCTTGAAAACAATGTTTTTCTGAATTATTATCTAATACAAATTATGTAAAAAATTATATAGACAATTTTACCACAGGCAATTTAATCCGTTTACAAAGTTTCACGACAGACGGTTGTATATGGATTACTGATTATATTTACAATAGATAGTTTTATGTTTGATATGTGGAACCATCACGATATGTTCTATTTGTACTATATTAAAAAATTTTTAGTAAATCTGTTACCATTAATCTGTGCATCTTTAAAAATCAAATTCCATACATTTTGGTGTAAAAGTATTTATGAATAGAAAGAATTCAATTTTCAAAGACGATTTGATGTGTAGATTTGTGTTCAATTTTATTTTGTAGATTAAAAAAAAAATGAAATTTTTTTGGTCGTTGATGAAAAAACAATTAAAAGAAAGAAAAATGAAGAAAGAGTACTATTTGAGTAGAGAGTAGAAGTAAAGAAAAAAATTAAAGATGAAAGAGTAAAAGAGTAAAAGAGTAAATATTAAAGATTAGAGATTATATGATAAATAATTTTTTCTAAATATCAAATAGCTAGATTTTTTATATTGTTTGCTTTCCTAAAAAGTCATATATATTTTTTGCCATCTATTGCAAGTTAACATATATGAAATTCATATATATCTTTTGCTACCTACTAAAATATCGATATTTTATATGGGTTCACATCAAATTCAATTTCCATAAACGACCGCTACATACGCAAACAAATTCACAATACACGTGTGACATGTTGTATGGAAAACAAATACACTATACTATTTATCAAATAAACAAAACCATACATAAAAAAAACATTAAACAAAATAGGTTATAAATACATAAAAACTTGAAGATCGTCTTTCCATTGAAAAGTTCTTCCTTATTGACTTTAGCAAGCCATACTTCAACATCACATCTCCTTCTTTATATTTCCCTAACTCCTAAACAAAGATCTACAAACAAAATCTCTTCTTCTTCTTCTTCTTCTTCTTCTTCTTTGTGTAATCAAGATTCTCCAAAATGTCTCATCACCCGAAAATCCACCCGCTCCACGACCCGGAAGCCACACCGGTGCATCCAACGGCTCCTCTAGTTCCACGTGGTGCCTCGAGATCAGAACACGGAGACCCGACCAAAGACCCTTTGACCCAACGGCCACAACGGTACGTGCCTTTGGCTCCTCCTAAGAAGAGAAGAAGAAGCTGCTGCTGTAGGTGTGTGTGCTACACGCTCTGCCTTCTCTTGCTCCTTGTTGTTGTAGTAGGCGCGACGATTGGTATTCTCTACCTTGTCTTTAAACCGAAGCTACCGGATTACTCTATTGACCGGTTACAGCTTACCCGGTTTGGGCTTAACCAAGACTCGAGCTTGTCCACGGCTTTTAACGTGACGATAACTGCTAAGAATCCGAATGAGAAGATCGGAATTTACTATGAAGATGGGAGCAAGATTACTGTGTGGTACAAGGAATCCAAACTCAGCGATGGTACGTCACATTTGGTTTACTCTGGATTGGTTTAATTTGGTTTCTTAACTTAGAAAGGCTTCAAAATCTTAGTATAAACCGGTTCATTTGGTTGATGATTCCACTGCAATTTCATTTGGTTCCTACACGTAGGAAGGCTTCATAATCTTCAGTATAATTTGGTTAACTCTGGTTTGGTTTGGTTTGGTTTGGTTTAATTTGGTTACTGAAATATAAACCGGTTCATTTGGTTGATTCCGGTTCAATTTCACTTTGGAAGGCTTCATAATCTCAGTACAAGACCGGTTTATTTGGTTGTTCCAACACTAGGAAGGTTTCAAAACTATACAAAGTTATAAACCGATTTATTTATTTTGTCTGATTGAAACTGGTTTATATCATACCCAAATCTGGATCTTTATAAAGATTTAATCCTTAATTTCATTGAATTTTGTGGCTTTGTGTAGGGTCGTTGCCAAAATTCTACCAAGGCCATGAAAATACGACAGTGTTATACGTAGAAATGACCGGTCAAACTCAGGATGCATCGGGTTTAATGACGACATTACAGGATCAGCAACAAAGAACCGGGAATATACCATTGAGAATTAGAGTTAACCAACCGGTTCGGGTCAAATTAGGGAAGTTGAAGCTGATGGAGCTGAGATTTTTGGTTAGATGTGGTGTATTTGTGGATAGTATGACTACAAATAGTGCTATTAAGATTCAAAGTAGTAGCTGCAAATTTAGGCTTAGGATATAGTTCCGTTGCTTAAATATTAGATTTGGTACGTACTGTATTTTCATTTTTTTTTTTGCAATTCATATTTTCATCAAAGAGGGGTTTTGTTGTCATAGTTCCTCTAACCTATATACACGATTGTGTCAGATACTTGTTGTATAATAATATATTACTGAGTTTGGTTACTTCGTAGATGTTGATTTATATACTTTGGTTCCATAAAAGGGTGTGAACTCATCATTCGTATGTTTTTTATATAAAACTTTGGTATTTTATGCAAACATTTTCACATGTGTTGATATTAGATCTTTAATTGTTGGCTTAACAAGTTTGTTTGAGAGTCACCTTGAAAAACCGTGCCACAAGAAGCCCATTTCCATCATTCCGAAAAGTATATGGAATTTGAAACCAACTCTCACGGAAACAGACGAATCCGAGACAATAATACGAATTCAATGACTAGAGTCAAAGAAATAATGACAAACATGTTAAGAAAGAGAAATGGACGAACAAAAATGGGATACACTTTCTTGTGGCATCTTTGTTCATTTCTTAATCGCATTGTATTGTCCTTAAATTACAAATAAAAGTAAGCACTTTTTTTCAATTTAAATTGTCATTTTTCCGATCTGATTTGATCCCGTGTGAAATCTTAGTCTCAAATCAAATTTCTTCTAATCTTGCAACTAAAACATGTGAGTTTATTTCCATTTACAAGAAAAAGATAACGGTGGAGGAGTTTCTTCATTGTTTTCGGTTATAGATATATCCCACGGTTCCAATAAACAATGAATGCTAAGGATGATTGAGAATCCGGAAGATTGGCTGTATTTTCAGTTGGAACTAGACTTTTGTACTTTTAGAAATAGTTTTCATGATTTTAACTTGATATTAATTTCACGTAGTCAAATGTTTGTGCTAACTTTTTTTGTAAAAATGACACAGAGTACGAAAATACTTATTATTTTTTTATATAAACCACACTGAACAGGTATTATTTTTTTCTATAAATCACACTGAACAGGTATTTGTTCTGTGAACCAATCATCATACCGATCAAATTTGATTTAATAAATGAAAATCATTAACGAACAAATAATGCAAAATCGTGCTTTAACTATGCTAGCCTAAATATTTAGATTTATGGATATCCTAATTTTTGAACGAATTAAATCGATTTCATTAATCCAATCTTAAACAACGAATATTTTTTTTCATCTCTTGTTGATAAAGAGCTTTCATATTTAATACATGATAATAAAATTACAAGCCCACTGGACTATAGTTGTTAGTACATCAGCATATCCAACTATTAACTAGATTTTAATTGAACCAACTAGTTAGTGAGCGTAAAAGCCCAATGCCATTACCAGAAATCTGAAATCGAATCGGCAAGTCGATAGGAAGAAAGACGAAGATGAGAGGTGATGAGAGGATCCATGCATATCTACCGAGACCTCTTAGTCGATCATCATAGTTGTAGCAGCTTGAAGGATAGCGAAAGATTCTGTTCTCTATAGCTCGCGATTCTCTTACGGATTTGCCTGTCGATGAAGGTGATAATCGTCTCGCTTAGCAGAACGTTTTGCTGATGCAATATGACATTTCTTTAAGCACAAATCCAGTGTATCAAAGATAGCCAACCTAATAGAGTCAGCTCGAAAGCTTCCCAACTGTTATGATGAGTGGTTCTGATTCAATTTTTTTAGGTTTGGTTTAAACCGAGTAAGTTGAAGAAGAATTACTCGGTTATTGGTTTGGTGGTTAAACCGAATGAAGGAAGGCTAACGTGAATACCCTAGTCGCGATAGGTCTTTTACGTTTGTATATATAAGTGTTCAATATGAAACACTTTCTTCCTAAGCCTCTTTGAAACGTGTTGTAAAAGTCTTCGTGTTTTTTGCGATTGACTTGATCATTGAGCTCTGTTTATGAGCTTGTAATATTCTTGAGCTAGTGGATTTTTCGGATTGAATCGGCTCCAGACGTAGGCTTAATCACATCGATTATGTTGAACTGGGTTACCAATTTCTTGTGTCTCTCTTGCTTATTCTTTGATTTCAACTTCTTGTGTTTCTTTGAGAGTTGTGAGGAATTTGAGAGAAAGAGAAGTAGCCAAGACTGAATAATCGTGAGTTTGATTTCTAACAAAGTGGTATCAGAGCCAGGTTCTATGGCAAGGGAACTCATGCAAAGCGGTCTCGGATTGATATCGACAGATTCGACGGAGAAGGAGATTTCTCGTTATGAAAGATTCGGATGATGGCACACTTTGGGATCTTAAAGATCAAGCATATTTTGTATCAAAGTGATTTCACCAAGGTGGTTCCGTTGAGCAAGAGCGAAGAGAAGCAGCCTGCTGTTACAGGTGATGATAAGTTGGCCACATCATCGCCATCGGAGCCATTGACAAAGGTCGTTCCTGATCAAGAGAAACTCGATCAGAACGAGAGAGCCATGGGAGTGATTATCGCAAACATCGGTAATCAAGTTCTGCAAAAGATCAAGGATTGTGTGACGGCAGCTGATATGTGGTCGTCGTTGGATCGGTTATATACCGAGAGTTCTTTACCGAATAGGATTCACCTGCAGTTGAAGTTCTACACATTCAAGATGAAAGAATCAAGCACTATTGATCAGACGGTTAATGAATATCTCAAGATAGTTGCTGAGATGGGAAATCTTGACATTAGAGTTTCTGATGAAGTGCAGGCAATTTTGTTCTTGACATCTCTAGCTCCGAGCTTTGATAATTTGAAGCATACATTGAAGTATGGAAGAGAGACGTTGACACTGGAAGATGTCATCTCTGCTGCAAGATCAAGGGAAAGAGAATTTCCGGAAGGTCATAGAAGTGACAAGGGGTCAGCGTTGTATACTGAGGATCGAGGAAGATCTACAACAAAGGAGTATAGAGGGAAGAATGATCGCAGCAGAAGCAGGTCTAATTCAAACACAAGGATAACCTGCTGGTTCTGCAAGAAAGAGGGACACCTAAAGAAAGATTGCTATGCAAGAAAGAAGAAGTTCCAGAATGAAAAACAAGGAGAGGCAGGAGTCATCATAGAAAAACTGGTTTTCTCTGAAGCTTTGAGTGTAAACGATCAGGGGTCAAAGGAACAGTGGGTGATTGATTCTGGTTGCACATATCATATGACGTCAAGAAGAGATTGGTTCTCGGAGTTCAATGAGAACGCAAGTACAATGATCCTTCTTGGAGATGATCACACCGTCGAATCAAAAGGGTGTGGATCTGTGAAGCTGAAGACGAATGGTGGCTCAATCAAAGTCTTGAATAATGTGAGGTATGTTCCTAACCTCAGGAGGAACCTGATATCTACTGGAACGTTGGACAATCTAGGATATACACATGAAGGGGGAAGTGGCGTAGTAAGTTTCTTCAAGAATCAAAGGCTAGCTCTACGTGGTCACTTAAAGAATGGCTTGTATATTCTAGATGGTAGAACTGTGATGAGTGAAAGTTGCAATGCAGAAGTGTCTAAGGATAAAACAGTTTTATGGCACAGCAGACTAGGCCATTTAAGCTTGAACAGCATGAAAATTTTATCTGGTAAAGGGTTGTTAGAAAAGAGTGATGTGAAAGACTTATCTTTCTGTGAGCACTGCGTGATGGGGAAGAGTAAGAAGCTGAGCTTTAATGTTGGAAAGCACGACACAGAGGATGCTCTCGGTTATGTTCATGCAGATCTATGGGGATCACCAAACGTGACTCCCTCTGTCTCAGGTAAACAATACTTTCTCTCTATTATTGATGATAAAACGAGAAAAGTTTGGTTGATGTTTCTCAGGACAAAAGATGAAACATTTGAGATGTTTTGTGAATGGAAAGATCTGGTTGAAAATCAAGTGGGTAAGAAGGTGAAAGTTTTGAGAACAGATAATGGACTAGAGTTCTGCAATACAAGATTCAATGAGTATTGTAAGAAGCATGGAATAGAGAGACATCGCACGTGTACATACACGCCTCAGCAGAATAGTGTAGCCGAAAGAATGAATCGGATAATAATGGAAAAGGTCAGGTGTATGCTTGATGAATCGGGTCTTGATGAGACGTTCTGGGCAGAAGCAGCATCAACGGCTGCATATCTAATTAACCGTTCTCCAGCGTCAGCAATTGATCATAACGTGCCAGAACAGTTGTGGTTGAACAGAAAGCCAGGGTACAAGCACTTGAGACGGTTTGGTTCAATTGCTTATGTTCATCAGGAACAAGGGAAGCTCAAGCCGAGAGCTTTGAAAGGGGTTTTCGTGGGATATCCTCAGGGAACAAAAGGGTACAAGATCTGGTTACTTGATGAAGAAAAATGCGCTATAAGTAGGAATGTAATATTCCATGAAGACATGGTCTACAAGAATCTGAAAGCTCCTGAGACAGTTCAGAAAGTCACTAAAGTACATCCATCTTCAAGAGGATTTATAGAGTTGGCGTCTGATGTTGAGAAGTGTAAGGAGCAAGGGTTAGCTACTACTGAAGGTGCAGAGAGTTCAGATGCAGGTGGAGCTATTACAGTTAGCTCAAGTGACTCTGAGTCAGTAGAAGAAATTGCAGCTGAGACAGAACCAGAAGCTGAGACACCAGCGAGTAATGGAGCTGTGCAATCGCATCACATTGCAAGAGATAGACCAAGAAGAGAGATTAAGCTTCCAGCAAAGTTTAATGACTATACAGTGTTTGCTTTTGCACTGTTAGCTGCATAAGAGATTGATATTGGAGATCCTCAATGCTATCACGATGCAAAGAGGAGTAAAGACTGGGTTAAATGGAATGGTGGAATGACATATGAGATGGATTCTTTAATGAAGAGTCCTACCTGGAATGTTGTTGATCGACCTAAAGACAAAAAGGTGATTAGCTGTAGATGGTTATATAATAAGAAACAAGGGATTCCAGGAGTAGAACCAGAAAGGTTCAAGGCTCGTCTAGTGGCGAGAGGGTTCACTCAAAGAGAAGGGATAGATTATGAAAAAGTGTTTTCTCCAGTGGTAAAACATATTTCAATTCGAATTTTGATGTCTTTGGTTGTAAAAGATGATCTGGAATTGGAGCAAATGGATGTAAAGACAGCGTTTTTACATGGAGATTTTGATCTAGAGCTTTACATGGAACAACCGGAGGGTTTTGAAGTAAATCCAGGGAAAGATCAAGTCTGTTTATTGAAGAAGTCGCTTTATGGATTAAAGCAAGCTCCACGTCAGTGGAACATGAAGTTTGATACATTCATGAAAAATCAGAAGTTCAATAGAAGTGTGCATGATACATGTGTCTATGTAAAGGAAGTTGAAGAAGAGTTACTCGGTTATTGGTTTGGTGGTTAAACCGAATGAAGGAAGGCTAACGTGAATACCCTAGTCGCGATAGGTCTTTTACGTTTGTATATATAAGTGTTCAATATGAAACACTTTCTTCCTAAGCCTCTTTGAAACGTGTTGTAAAAGTCTTCATGTTTTTTGCGATTGACTTGATCATTGAGCTCTGTTTATGAGCTTGTAATATTCTTGAGCTAGTGGATTTGCCGGATTGAATCGGCTCCAGACGTAGGCTTAATCACATCGATTAAGTTGAACTGGGTTACCAATTTCTTGTGTCTCTCTTGCTTATTCTTTGATTTCAACTTCTTGTGTTTCTTTGAGAGTTGTGAGGAATTTGAGAGAAAGAGAAGTAGCCAAGACTGAACAATCGTGAGTTTGATTTCTAACACCAACTAACAAGGTTTGTGTAGGACCGCGAAAAGTTCCAACAGTTTGCATCTGTAAGACATATGCAGTCCAAATCCTAGCTGCTTGAAGATTGTTCCTCCATGCCACCTTCGACCAAATCGACCAACTGAACCCATAGTCAAATAGGATAGGGTGTGTGCTTTCATAGTACAAAGTCCCTAGTGTATTATTTGATCCCTACTTAGACATTTAAGAACCCTTAGACCATCCTCAATAGAGACACTTGGGTGTCTTAAGTCCAAAAAAAAAAAAGAATAATGACATGGCAACACTTGGGTGTCTTAAGGGGGAAAAAGTTTATTTTTAGGGTGTCTTATGACACGTGTCACGACGCGATTCGTCTGTTTTTTTGTTTTTTTTAAACCGTATTTTTTTTTTTTCAAAAATCAATTTTTTTATTATTATAAAATTTCAAGACACTCATATTAAGTGTCTCCATTGGGATGATCTAAGCTAATAAAGTTCTTAACTTAAATTAATAATATATTTAATATTAAAATATGTTTAAGACCCTCAACAAAAGTTCTTCATTGGGCTTGCTCTTATAAATTAATACTTGATAAATTAATAATTATTATAAATTAATAAATTTTGTAAGTTTTGAATAGGACCAGTGTAAAAATTAACAAAATTCGATAAGATAATTAAAAATATATATATTTTTAAAACTTTTATGAATAATAAGATAAATTAATAATTGTAAATCTAGACATATATAATTAAGGCAATTTAGTAAAACATGACTATATTTTTGTTGTTTTCTTCTCAAAGCTGGATTTTCGCTGGAATTCATCTATAATTTTCTTTATTATATCAACATTTTTTGGTGCTGTATTCTCGATTTGTATTCAAAAATTGTGAAAAAATTGTAAAACCATAAATGATTTCAAAATATAAATAAGTTTAAATAAAAGAAATTTGTAAAAAATTATCAACTAAAAAAGATATCTTTATAAATTAATTAATTAATTTATCAATTAATTAATAATTCTATAATATAATAAAATTTTAAAGTTCTAATAATATTAATTTTCTGTATTTAGCATGAAAAGCCATGTAAAGAAATTGTGTTTTAGGATCATTCCAACATTCCAAACAATTTTTCCACCTCTTGTTCTAATACTTTTTTTACTGAAAGGAATTACAGAAACGTAATTTTTTTTTTGTGTGTGTGTTTTCACAAAATGAAAAAAAAGTCGTGCGATAGGATTACCAACCCACGAACCAGGCTTTTTTTTTGTCGTCACTCACGAACCAGACTTAACCCGGAAGAAACAAGATAAGAGACTATTTAATAAAACAAAAGAAAAATAAAATCTGGCACAAGGCAGTGAAAAAGCGAAGTTTAAACCCTAATTCCCAAATCGGATTCACGAAAGCGATCTCGAGCATCCCCAAATCCATCTCTCAGCTTCCTTTTCCCCTTTCGATTCGAACAAGGCGTTTCGTTTTCCTCTAGCTAGTCTCTCTAGTCATGTCTTGGTGCACGATCGAATCGGATCCTGGTACGTTTTTTCTTCCCCTCATAGTGCCTGCTTTGTTTTCTCTTGCGATGGAAGGGTTTGGGTTTTTGCGCAAACTGATTCTCACTTCATTGAGTGGATGAATTAGAAATTCTATTCGATGCTTTTAGATGCTAAATCCTAGTGTTGGTTTGATGAAAAGATTTGCAATTTATGTTCCTACTGTTGTTCTTACGCGTTGTGAGTAGATTTGGGAGTATCTGAATGGGTCTGTGTTTGTGGGTTTGGTTCTGTATTAACATTGAAGATTCATCTCAAACTTTGAAAATTTTGGAATATTTGGAATTTATGTTCTTACGTGCTTTGAGTTTGTGAGTAGATTTTGGAATATCTTGAATGGGTCTGTTTGTGTTATTTTGGGAGTCTATAAAATATGGAAGATTCATCTCAAACTGTGAAAATTTTGGAGTAGTATTCAAGTGTCTAAGGCTGTTTTAGCTTGTTCTGTTGATAGTTGAAGAGTTCAGTGTTAGGCTTTGGAGATTAAAGAGACAGATAGTAACTTTTAGATAATTTATATCCGGCTTGAATGATATTTGAGCTTATATAGTAGAAAAAGTGTGGGTCATTTGGTATAGATTTGTTGAAGGTTCTGCACATTGTAACTTTCTTTAGTTTTATTTATTGATATTATGTGGTGGTGTCTTTGTGTTTTGCTTATATATTTGTGTATGTGTACGCAACAGGTGTGTTTACAGAGCTTATTCAACAAATGCAAGTCAAAGGAGTGCAGGTAATGTACTCTTATAGTGTGTCTGTTTTAATTTTCACTTGTTGGGGGTATAGAGCGATGCGTATTCTTGCATGGTCAGAGAATTTTATGCATGTGATGATGTGTTGGAACGAAAATGTTGACTAAGATAATAGGAGAATGGTTTGCCATATCAAGTCTTATCCATCTCTTAAGAATCTCAAAAAAATAGAAGTATATGAACGGGGGATGAAATGAATGTTGACAAACAGACATAGTATTGTGTGTCTTGCTGTAAGTTGCTTTGTGTAATGTAAAGAACTTTATCCTGAAAAAAAACCCGGAACTTTCTTATTTTTTTCTTTACTCATGTCCTATAGTTACCTTCTGAATTAAGTGTCTGTGTTATTTCATGTCTGTTCTGTCCTGTACCTCTATCCTTACTGGTTCCTTTTCAATGCCCAAATGCATTCTCAACAGATAAATTGGCTATTGCAACGATTTCTTGCATCAGCTTTCACCTCTTGATTTGAGTTCTTCCAATCACTTTTGATCTTGACTCTCCTTTCCTGTAGGTTGAAGAGTTGTATTCCCTGGATCTTGATTCTCTCAATAACCTCAGGTGAGTAGTTGCATAGAAAATGATTTAGCCCCTTGTGAAGTTTCTGTACTCGTTTTAATGGATGGAACACAAATGATATTGTTTTTTTTCCTGGGATTCAAACCCCCCAGTCTATGAGTTAGATTTTTACTTGAATATTATATCTATGCCCTTATTAATATATGCTTTTCAACCATGTGGCTGCCTCGTAGACCCGTCTATGGTTTGATTTTTCTTTTCAAATGGCAAGCTGGGGTAAAAGATGATCGTCCAACAATCCAAGATCCTGTTTCTAACCTATTTTTTGCAAACCAGGTTCGTATTGATAACAAATGCATAAGATTTTGATTAACGGGATTTCGTCTTTCAAACTTTAATCTCAAACGTTGTATACTTTTATAGGTCATTAACAATGCTTGTGCAACCCAAGCGATCCTGTCGATCCTCTTGAACTCTCCAGAGGTTGACATCGGTCCTGAATTATCGACGCTGAAAGAATTCACCAAGAACTTCCCATCTGACCTTAAGGGTTTGGCTATCAATAACAGCGAGGCGATACGGGCTGCTCACAACAGTTTTGCAAGGCCTGAACCATTTGTTCCAGAGGAACAGAAAGCTGCTACAAAAGACGATGACGTCTACCATTTCATAAGCTACATACCTGTGGACGGAGTCTTGTACGAGCTTGATGGTCTCAAGGAAGGACCTATCAGTCTTGGTCCATGCCCTGGAGACCAAAGTGGTATCGAATGGCTGCAATTGGTTCAACCGGTTATCCAAGAACGGATCGAGAGGTACTCACAGAGCGAGATTAGGTTCAATCTCTTGGCTGTCATTAAAAACAGGAAGGATATCTACACGGCGGAGCTCAAGGAGCTTCAAAAGCAGAGGGAACAACTGTTGCAGCAGCTGAATGGTTTGGACAAAAGCAGCGCAGAACCACTTGAGGTGTTGATGGGTGAGGTGAAGAGTGGGATCGAGGCTGTGAGTGATAAGATTGTAATGGAGGAAGAGAAGTTCATGAAGTGGAGAACCGAGAACATTAGGAGGAAGCACAACTACATTCCGTTTTTGTTCAACTTCCTCAAACTCCTTGCTGAGAAGAAACAGTTGAAACCTCTGATTGAGAAGGCCAAGAAACAGAAAACAGAAAGCACCAGCTGAGAAAGTAGACAGACCCCCTTGTCTTTGCGTTAAAACTTGTTTACCCGCTCTCTCTCTCTCGCTAAATCATTTGATACACTTTCGTAAGTCTTTTGTATTCTGATTTTATCACAGAAGAAATAGATTCTCTAGATTAAAGTTGCATCCCAATGGTTTTGTCTCGTTAAATTCCTAAGAAATGGGATATTGTTGCTGCTTGAATCTGATTTTAATTCACTCAAGCAGAATTTTACTCGGCTGCAATCTTATGGTATATTTCTCAAAAAGGTCATGAAAACGTTGTGGTTCAATAGGACTTTGATTGATGTAAGTCTTATTGGTACTGCCCAAGATCCATCATCCCATCATCTAGCCTCAGTGGGCTCGTTGAAGAGGAGTGTGATACCTTTGTATCGGTTGGTTTCTTTACCAACTTTCCCTGATAGCTTAAAAGATGGTTTTTCCTTTTTCTTCGCTTTAGCTGTTCTCATTTATCACTGTGTTCTACTTTCCTACTGTTTCTCTTTTCCTTTCCTCGTCGTCCCTCTCTCTACTTCTCTCAACCTCTCTCCATCTTCTATTAACTTCTTGATGACATCTATTAACTTCTTGATGACAAGAGATACAAGTAAGAGCTGGATGGAGATGACTCATGATGAAACGAACAACACCAAAAACAAAATAGAATGATCTCCATCCAGATGATCCATCTCGATAATTTTATAAAATTTAGACTAATTTTTTAAACTCATCTAGATGAACCAAATTGGATCATCTGGGTGAATAACAAATGTCTAAAATATTTTTATCCAAATGAATGTTACAATTATCTAAAAAAAAATAAAAAAATTGTGTTTTTCCACCAAAACCACAAACTGTGAAATCAAATTTTCCTGCTAAAACCGCAAAACCGTATTTTCCCGCCAAATCCGAAAAACGTGTTTTTCTGACAAAATCTAGATATCACGTTTTTCCGCCAAAACCCAGAAATCGCATTTTTTCGCCAAAACCTAGAAATTGAGTTTTTCCGCAATAGCCGAAAAATCGAGTTTTTCCGTCAAAACCGCAAAATCACGTTTTCCCGTCAAAACCGCGAAATCATGTTTTCCGTCAAAACTGCAAAATCGCATTTTTCCGTCAAAACCGCAAAATCGCGTTTTTCTGGCAAAACCGCCAAATCGCGTTTTTCCGTCAAAACCGCAAAATCGCGTTTTCCGCCAAAACTCAGAAATCGTGTTTTCCCGCCAAAACCCAGAAATCGCGTTTTCCTCCAAAATCCTGAAATCGCATTTTTCCGCCAAAACCTAGAAATCACGTTTTCCCGCCAAAACCGCCAAAATCGAGGGAAAACGTGATTTATAGATATTAAGAATAATAATTTAAATATTTAATTATAAATATATTTTAAATCAAAGATTAGTATAGTTAATATCAAAATAATATGGTTAAAAAAATAATTAGATGAAAGTATGAGCATTTTAATTATTTTTTTATTAAAACCATTCAAATGGTCCATTTAAATTTAAAACTAACTAATGAAACAAACACATCTCCATCCAGATGAATCATCATTAAGATGAATGATTAAAAATAAAACGAACAATATCTGGATGAACTATTTGGATGACCATCTAAATGGATCATTTGTCATCTCCATCAAGATGATGGAACGAACATGGCCTAAATGAGTTATGCAATATACATAATGTAGATCAGTTGTAGCCTTGTAGGTAGCAGATGATGGTGGTTTTGAACGATTTCTTGGCCTAATAGATTTCAATTTTTTTATGGAAAGCTCTTTAAAGAGCTAGTGAGCTACTATGTGATAATCTGCGCCTTGCGCGAAGTGAGAAATTTGATATTTATTTAATTTTATATAATTTGAAAATTAAATCATAGTAAAATATTTTAATCCATTCTTTTTATATAATAATTTATAGATTTCTCATCCTTTTTATATAAATTAAATCATAGTAAAGTATTAATTAGTTTGATTTATTTTCGAAATCATAAAGTATGATAGGTCTTATTCATGAATGAAATCGATTTGTGCAACTATATATTCATGTATATTATTGATTTGATCGGATTATAGTCAAATTGATTAATTTATACCATATAACCATATATGAAAGAAAAAAATTAATTGATTTGTTGCAATTAATTCAACCATATAAATAAAGAAATTAATTGATTTGATTGGATTATAGTTTAGTCCACCACACCCATAATATGAATTATATAAAGGAAAGTCTTACTTTATAACTAATCACTTTTTTTTCTTTGTTAAAACACATTTAATTAAAAATATTGGTTTGAGATATATAAAAGAAATTGATTAGCAAACATATGAAATATATTTGTGAAAGTGGTTGTGTGTGATTATGCTGTCTTTGAAAAACAAAAAGAAAATACTACTATTTCTAAAACGGAAATAAATAAAAGAAAAATAAAATTAAAAAGATTATATTTTAATTAAGAATAGGAAAATGAAAGGTAGTAATGAACACGATGGATATGTGGCAAACAAATTGACCAAATCTTAACACATGTGGCAATTAAAATATATTATAAATAAAAAATTGACAAATCCTAAAAAAAGGAAATTATTACTATTTCTAAAAGTAAAAAAGAAAAATAAAAAGAATATATTCAAAGAAAAGGAAATATTATTATTTCTAAAAGTAAGATTAAATTCCATTTAGGAAAATTTATGTTTCAATTTTACTAATCCTAAAAAGAAAAAAGCAAATAATACTATTTCTAAAACAGAAAGAAACAAAACGAAAATATTTTTTTTTAAATGATATATTTCAATAAAAAAAAGAAATTAAAAATTAGCAATTAACACGTTTGAGACATATGAGAAATTAATCGACCAAATCATAACACATGTTGCAATTGAAATATATTAAAAATAAAACACTTTACCATCCTAAAAGAAAAAAAATCTCTACTATTTGTAAACAATAAATAAATAAAATAAATAAAAGATAATATGTGACTTTGAATGATAAACGAATTTGCCAAAATATGATAGAAAAATCATATTATGAAATAAAATCGTATAAATCAGGACCTAATTTAGAATAGTGTTTTTAATTTATTTTTATGGGTTTAAAAATAAAAATCTGCATATATGCGGATCCTATTCTAGTTATTACATATAAGAAAAAAGCATGTAGATGCATATCGTGAAAAAATCCATTTAATCTAATTGTTCACCAAATAATTAATTAATGTTTCAATATCACGAAGTTTGGGATTCCATTATTAGAGAATGCCATATTTATAGATTATTTCTAACGTGTTGCAATTAAAGGATGTTGTAGTGGGTACGCATCTGAAATATTTACACTAAAAGGCACTTTCCCAAACTCATTTAACAAGAAGAGGCACTTCTTAAAATCAAAGTACTTTGTATGTTAATATTGTAGATAGAATACCGAAACTACCCATGTTTAATTTATTCTCTTTTCACTGCCTCATGATTAAAAAATAAAAATAAATTATATTGATTCCAAAAATACTTTCGTAAAAACAAAACTTCCGGCGACAAAGTTGTTTGCACTTCCACTTTCGCCGATGAACTAAATATTGAGATTGAAAAGATTCGCTCCAACCAAAATTATTATCTTAGAAGTTCAATACAAGCTCTGCCGTCCTTATCACTGCACTGAGGAGACTCCACACCGCCGCCCTGGATCTGCGAATGTGTTTAACAAATTCGGCGACGGTAGATATAGTTGCCCAGATTTTAAGGATGTTGAATTGTACGGCGATTTTGAACTGGGCTTGTAGTGGTTAGATCGACCGACACTTTGCGCTCTGCCGTCATTATCGCTGTGCTATTTTCTGGTCTGCCATCATTATCGATGTCTTATTCTAGGGGAGGGAGGAAGAGAAATAGTAATTTGCCTAAAACGCTACTACGCATGGATAGGGGGCATGGATAGAAACATGTAACCCTAAGGACTTAGTTCGTCGTGGATGGTTCTAATCAGGTGGATAAGCAAAGTATTTATGCCTTCTTGAGAGCGCCATTCCTGGGTTTAAACTTGGATAGGTTTCACGTGGATAGGTTTTGTGTAGATAATAGTACGTTTATTCTACAGATGCACATTTTCCTATTTTTTAGGAGATTATTAATTCATTCTAATCTTGGATCCTATCGATTCGAAGAGATATTATATTTTGCAGGATTAATCGACGTGTACAGATAGTCGGGGGATTGCGAGTATAGTTCGAGCACTCAACCTCCATTGGTTTTGAGCCGCTCTGTTGACGACGCCGGTCAAGATCAAGCAGGTTCTATCTCTTTTCCTTCTCATCACTGATCTGTACTTGATTTAATTCGCTTGAATTTTGTCCTTTCCTTGCTCAAGCATGATTTTGTTGTTGGTATTGTTTATGGATTTGATTCACCTGCTCAGTATTTTTTCCGACTTGGAATTTTGCGTTTTCACCATATTCAATAGAATTAATATTTTTGGGAACATTGTTGATTTAGTTCGCAGATTGTTGTGGGTATTTTGATTTCTTAATTCGTTCATAGACTGGGTATATTGTTGATTTTGTTCACCATGTTCTTGTGCATCATAGAGTTTTCGGTTGGCTTTCTAGAAATTACTAAGCTTTTGACCGTGTTCTGTTTCTACACAGTTGTCCACAAGAAAAACGTCCACACACACTTGTACATAAAAAATGTCCACACAATATGTGTATAACTAACAATCAGTTGCATTTACTTCACCAAAATTTATTTTGAAGCTATTCTAAAATGTCTTCCAAGCGCAACCTATTTGTTGTCCAAGTAAAGATATTCGCTTTTCTACACTAAATTTTGTTTTGATGATGTTATTGACCGTAGTAGTGGACACTCTCTTATGGATACACTCTCATGGGACACCGGATGAACACACTCTCATGGACACACCGCATGGATACACTCTCATGGACATATCACATGGACACAATCTCACGAAGCACATATGTTTATGTACATCATGGTTTATCATAAAACGAGTTTGTATGGACATGTTAACATGGATACAGTCGCATGGAGATGTTGCATTGACATGTTTGGATGAATAAATGATCATGGACACGTTTGGATGGACAAATGATCATGGACACGTATGGATGAAAAATGATCATGCACATTCATATTTTGTTTATCACAATCTTGATTTGAGCTTCTATTGTTCCTTTTATTGTTATGTCAAGGATGCATCATCGTGGATGCATCATCGTGGATGCCTGGGTCTGGATGATAATATGTGGAAAATCATGTGTGTACACTATCCACTAATCGTATGTTCCGAGGTTTTGCATTGGTTTCCTCCTTTGACATTATTTGCCTTTGGTGACTAGCAACAACTGAAATCATAGAACGAGAGACAAACGTAAAGCTCTTACTTATTTTGATAAGTTTATCAGATGATTTTTGGGTTGTATCAATCTCTCTCAAGAGCATATTCACAAGGATAAGCAAATAGAATTTCAGTATAAAAAAATATTTTAACTTGTTGACCTTTCCAAACCATTGATGAGAAGAACATA
This sequence comes from Alliaria petiolata, assembly GCA_020283515.1. Lineage (NCBI taxonomy): Eukaryota > Viridiplantae > Streptophyta > Magnoliopsida > Brassicales > Brassicaceae > Alliaria > Alliaria petiolata. Next base: position 466,173,583 of record JAHZTW010000001.1, on the reverse strand, counting down.
ATCAGAGAACCAAGTTCAACAAAAGAACACATAATTCACACTTCCATATCAGTGTCTTTACAATTAAAACAAAGAACTCTTAGAACAATGATTTTATTTTTAAGAAAGTGAGTACCTCGAAGCAAATACTCTTATAAACTACTTTCTATTTCCAATTGAGATTTTTGAATCTCACCTACGATATAGTATAAGAAGAACCTCTAACTTCATCATATACTAAACACCATCGATCTTTTAATCATCTTCTTAGGCTTCTCAATCTGGTTTGTTGTCAGCCGCACACTATCCATTGAAATTTATCCATTGAAAGGTGTACATATCAAATATTGTATATGTATTGTGTGGATAGAAGATGTTGGATGTACATATGTGAGAAATCTACATCACAACAAGAGAAAACTAGAAAATCAAAAGAAAATCATGTTTCAAATAGTGAGATTGGATAAATGGGAAAAAACGCAAAGGGATATGAACTAGCCATTCCAGATTTTAGACAACCGACTATTTCCTCCACGAATCGAGATTTTAGGACCTAAAGCCTCCCAGTAAACGAAATGAACATTCTAACCACTTAATCGTAAATTGTAACCATCGACTGTATCCAAGAAAACTTGAACATCTACAGAAACATATGCATAGCAAAATACAATGCCCCATGGATGCGCACACATGGAAAAATGCACAAATACGGTGGACAAAGTAGCCTGGACATGAGTGATGCACATAATCGCACACTAAAGTGGAAATTTTTTACCTTCCATGGCAGAGTCTACTTCGACAGTGGTGGTTGCTGTAGATCTGGATTCTAGGGATTTGATATAGCCGGCCGTTGAATCTGTACATTCTCTCCAAATCGAAGAGGACAAACACAAGACATAGCTAGGGAGAGAGAACCGAGACCCTTCGATCCATCTTCAAGGAAGTTACCGGTTGTCTCTGTCGCCATCTCCACCACAAGAGAAGAGCTCGCTCAGCTTCTGCATCTCGATTATTGCAACTTTTTCTCTGATGATCGCCAATTTCAATACTCCGATTTCTAAAGAAATCAACTCACTTCTGTTTCTTAAGATTTTGTCGGAACAAACAATCGATCTGTCCCTCGTCGAGTTTTTTTCATTTCACGGCAAGGTGGTGCAAATTGTTTTTTTTACTATGTTGGTGAAAGATGAAAACAAGGATAAAATTGTCAATTCAAGTGGTGAAAGTGTCTTAGTTTTAAAAAGTGCCTCTTTTGTTATCCTAACTCCCAAAAGTGCCTATTAGTGTAAATAATAACTCTACACATCTTTGTGGAATATAATTAACAAATTGTTAAAAAAAATATATATACACATGCCACTTACAAAAAAAGAAAAATAGTATAAAAATATATAATTGTGTTATTATTTAGAATATTAAAAATAGAGAAATTCCCCAAAATGACATGAAAACTATTTTTCATTCCAAATATATCACACACGATAAAAAATTTCCATCCCTAACATTTTAATGACCATTTTATCCTTATTTAATTAAGAAACTAAAAACCTATTTTATAATTCTCATTGTCACTAAAACTCTGGACGCCATCATCCACCATTTCTGAAATCGCCGATCAAGTCTCCGATCGTATCATCTCCGATCAAGTCTCCGATCGTATCATCTCCGATCCGATCAAATCTCCGTTCATCATCGGATTATCTCATATAACCACACACTCCTAGAAATTTCTCAGAATTGCCCATATGATGGATGTTCAAGCGAAGAAGAAGGCGATTTTTCGCTCTAAACTCAACGCCAAGAAGAAAGACACCCGCATAGATTCTCCTCTCGTTCGGCAAATATGATTGTTGATTCTTCTTTTCGTTTCGATGCCAATCACCGAATTCTTCTAATTGAACAAATCCCACTTAAAATTATTGGGTATTGAAAGAAGAAACAATAAGGTAGGACTATGGGATTGAGCTCGAGCTTGTAGTTGCAGGATGTTAGAAGTTGGAATGAAGATGATATGTTATTTGGATTTGCAGGTACAATGAATAAGACCAGCCCATGTATCGAGTGTTCAATATCGTGTTGAAATCTGAATCACTATGGGATGTACACCAATCTTCTCGTAAGCATCACAAGGTAAATTTCCTCCTCATTTCTATAAGTTTACTTCACATTCTGTTTAAACATGAATACCAATGGGAAATTTGATGATTAACATTCATTAAAGATAGGTGTTAAGAGTTAGTTTCATGGTATTATAGGATTGTTAGTGGTTGGCTTTAGATTCTCTATTTATGTTATTTAATATTAAAGGAACTTAGCTTTAGTAAGTTAATTTTGGGACAAGCAATCGATAATCTAAAGGTCAGTGCAGCAGGAATTCAATGGGGTATCAAACCTGTTGAAAGTCAATCCACAAAACATGAAAATTTTGCTAAAAATCTCAGACATCATTTGGTCTTCCGCCAAATTTCTTCAAAAATATTTACTTTGTACCACATAGAGGTATTTGTTTCAGGAAATATTTAGATATCAAACAAAAGTAAACATTCAGATATTCAGAAACATTGTACTTAAGAAAATATTCAAAAGAAGAAAAAGAATAGCAATTTAAAGAGTAGGTATTTCCTGGCATAATTAGTTGTAAATTTTGGAGAAAAGCTGGGTTGATATGTGTATTGCTGCTGAAGATAGATGCCTTCTAGGTGAAATGAATGCTTTCCTATAAATGCTTGCTGTATATGAAGGTTGCTAGTTTGAGGCGACGGTTCTTCCACTCTGTCGCACTTGCCGGACTTGCTGGTGATAGACGAGGAGTAGTCCCTGCAAATGCGTTTGCGTTTAGCGCTGAACAAATGTGGCAAGTAATCAAAGAAAATAAAGTCTTGGATCTTCCAGTACACAAGGTATATACGCTTGCTTGTGGTTCTTGCTTTTACTTCATAAGTTCATAGCTTCCTCGTCATGTTGTAATTTTTGTGCTGCATATTTGCATGCATGTTATGGTTGCAACAGTATGTTGTGAGGAAATTGCCAATGAGAAGTGCATTGTTCACTTATCAATAATTTATGAAGGTCTTCCCAAATGTTTATAGATTGTTTCGTATATGTATGATTCCCCCTTTTCTATTTCAAAATCTTTAAAACATCTCAAAGTACATTTCTTATTCACTTAATGTATACATTTATAGAGAAAGATTATACTTTTGTCAAAGTTTCACTCTTTTGTTCTAAATTGTTTTTTAAAATCGACCAAATAAAACTTTATTAATTTTTTTTTCTAATTATTAAAGAACGCTTCCTAAAATCCAGGAAGCCGTTCTTAAGTGTTTAGGAAATCTTCCTAAATATTTACAAAAATCCTTTTCAAATACTTAACATTGCTAAATGATTCATCATCACACATCTATTAGCGTATTATTTGCCGTTTTCACTTGCAAAGCTGTGAGTTCTTTAAGCCTCGTGTTCGACTCTATATGTATGCATAATTTTTGTTTTCAATTTTAACAGATTTGTTTAGGAAGTCATTCCTAAACAAGTAGAATTGTTTCCTAAAAATAAGTTTATACATACAAAATAATTTTACAGATTTACCGAATGATACCTTGGTTTATTGGTTAAAACATATCCACTTGCGAAGCTTTTCATAAAACGTAGTAATTGAAACTTTTGTGTTTATTATATAACAACACAAATTTACGAAGCTCTTCTAAATAAATAGGAAGCTTTTACTAAAATTTGAATGAATTGTTCCGAGATACCTAGAAATGTTACATAAATTTTGGAATTTTGGAAACTTTGAATATTTAGTAAGGATTTTTAAATATTTAGGAAAGCCTTCCTAAATCATATGTTAATAACTATTTGCTCAGATAAAATTTTTGAAGTCTATGTATACGTTTAAGAAAATCTTCCTAAATTTTTACATTAATCGTCAACTTTGGTTTATCTCCAGACTATTACATTAATCGTCAAGCTCGTGATGACCTGATGGAGATATAGCCTATGACATCATGGAGCGTACAACCTAAATTCGAAAACCTTTTCTACTTAGCAAAGTCTTCCTAAAACGTGATAATATGAATTTTTGTGTATACATTTAGCAAAGCATTCCTAAAATGTATAAATATGAATTTTGTATCAAAATTAGGAAATCGTCCTATTTATTTAGCAAAGCCTTCCTAAAATGATATCTCGGAACACCTTCCTAAATGTGTATAAATCTTTAATAATTCGTATAAATAAAATCTTTTCTTCCTAAAATTGTTTTATGTTTACATGAATATTTAGTAAGTTTTTAAATCGTATAAATTCATTCTATGACATATTTTTAAGCAACAAGAACGTAATGTAACTAGAGAAAGTGAAGTTATAGTGTCTTAACTCTTAAGAGTAAGAGCATTGAGAAGTTTTGATTACTTTCTTTACAATTTATATTACAGTTTTTAGGAAGCTATCCAAACGTGTATAATGTCTTCCTAAATTTGAGTTGTCGTTCAAATAGTACACAAAAGTTTGCATTTATACGTGTTAGAAAAGTCTTCATAAATATGTATAACGGCTTTCTAAATTTGAGTTGTTGTTTAAATGGCACATAAAAGTTTGCATTTATACGTGTTAGAAAATCATTCCTAAATGTGTATAACGGTTTCCTAAATTTTGAGTTGTTGTTGTTTAGAACTAACATTTTGAAAGAAATGTCAAAATTGTTTGTGTTTATTTAAACATTTAAGAAAGCATTCCTAAATGTATATAAGGGCTTCCTAAATTTGAGTTGTTGTTGTTTAGAACTAGTATTTTGATTAAGTGGTAAATCGGAAGTCAACTCAAAGATAGGTTTTTCTCTCTTTGTTTTTTTGTGTGTTTTAGGATGGAGGGGAAAAATCGGAAATCAACAATTAGAAATTGTAGAGTTGGAAAATTTTGAGCGTCCATGTTATTTTTGTCATATAAACTTGATTAAGTGGTAAATATGAGAATTGCACATAAACTTGGCATCACTTTTGGTCAAACATTTACTTTAAAAGAGAGTGAAGTTTCGGAAATCAACTAGAGAGAGTGAAATTTAGGAATTTATGAAGTTTAGTTGAACTCTAAGCTTTCGTTAAAATTTAGGAAGTATTTTTAAACTTTTAGGAAGACATTCCTAAAATTTTAGAAAGTTTCTCTAATGTTTTAAGAAAGTTTTTGTCCACTAATTCAACAATTCAAATTTAATAAGGTGTTCTAAATATTTAGGAAGACATTCCTAAAACATAAAAATCAGAACTTTTGTACTTATTTATACAACAACTCAAATTCAGGAAGTTTTCGTACTCATTCAGGAAGGTCTTCCTAAAACCTTTGTTCAAAGAAAACTCAAACCCTTCCTAAATTTTAGAAAGTTTTACTAATATTAAAAAAAAAAATTCTTAATCCTCTGGAAGTATATCTAAATTTTTAAGAAAATTTTACTAAATTTAGGGAAATTAAGAAGTTTTCTTGAATTGTTAGGAAAGATTCGTACAAATTTATCAAAGCCTTCCGAAATCGTAGGTTAACTACATGATCAAATAAATGTTCTTTTTACTAGTATTATGGGTGTTATCTATATTTAAGAAACCTAATATTCCAATGCTTCCTGCAGATTATGATCCAGAAAGAGTGTGAAGTGAGACTAAAGATCATTGGAACAAGAGTCGATGCCACTAAAATTTTTATGAAAATCTTTCTTAATTATTTAGGAAGATCTACCCAAATATATGATAAGGCTTCCTGAATTCTCTGTAGAGACACTTTGGAATGCTCTGTAGAGACATGTTGTAGATTAAAGTGGTAGTGGCAACCAAAGTATGCCTGTGGCAGACCATGAAGGATTGATTCAAAGAAGTTTTGAGACTAGCGTAGTATTAAGATTATGATCTCATGAAACCCTTCCTAAATTGAGGAAACCCTTCCCAAATTCAGGAAACTCTTTCTAAATACTAAGATGCAAAGAAACTTTATTAAGATTATTATCTCAGGAAGCCCTTCTTAAATTCAGGAAGCCTTTTATAAATTTAGGAAGCCTTTTCTAAATTCAAGAAGTCATTCCTAAAGACATAAAATTCTTGAATGGTTAGTTTTTAAACGGTCAAATAATTCATCATAAAACGTGTAATGTGAAAGTTTGTATATTATACAACAACTAAAACTTAGAAAGTCGTTATACATATTTAGGAAGCTCTCTTACAAATTTAGGACGGCCTTCCAAAAACATGCAAATTAGAATTTTAAAGATATTTCAACATAATGTGAAAACTAAAAATCATTTTATATTTACTTGAATGGTTATTTAGTTTTTAAATTGTCAAATAATTCATCATAAAAACGTGTATTATGAAATTTTATGTCTTTATACAACAACTAAAACTTAGGAAGTCGTTTAAGTTCTATTACAAATTAAGGAAGACCTTCCAAAAATATGCAAATTAGAATTTTATCTTTCTTGGTTCTTTAAAGATGCTTGCATTCAACAACAGTTTTCTTTATCAAGTGATATGTACCATGAGCTTTGAGAATTCTTTTCTTACTCTCGGTTGCATAATCTCTCATATTTTGTCTTTGTTTTCCATAGATCAAATGTTTGGGCAATTTTTACATAACCCCAATCGAAGTTCAAATTAAAAAAGAAGTGATCCAACCAACAAATAAAAAAGAACTTTCTCCAAGCTACTTGTAATCACCAAAATCACACATGCGAAGCCAACATTAGATTAGCAACAAGTCTCAGCTGAAAAGGATATTCTATAGCATGCACTATCAAATGATTAAAATAGATTGTAGAAAATGTTTTAACCATCACGTTCACTATACAAACCAAAGCAACGACAAGTGTTGTTTCATCACAAAAAAAAAAATTAAAAAAAATAAGTAGAAGCTTTTAAACAAGAGAGAGAGAAGTGGAGACGTAGCGAACATATGTGACGGAGGTTCCATTAGAAGCAACGTCAGGGAAACACTACAGGAGGTGGAGGAAACGAGAAATTTCTATCCTCACGCCATCTGCCTCCATATCCAAAATGTCACCATTCATGATGGCGAATGGGTCTCTCATAACAATATGGACAGCGTGATCTAAGATCCACACATGTCGGGAACACAATTCGCTTCTCTCTCATAAAATGCATGAGCAGAGATTGACGAGAAAATAAATTTAAAGGTATAGCATCAATGGAGGATACTTCTTGTCGAATCGCAAGCAAAGCATCCATTATTATTAAATGGAGGATACTTCCTGCACGGAATCCTCTTCTGATCTTCACTTCCATCTTCCAAATCGAACTTCTGAACATCTACGATCCTCAATTTCACAATCCCAGTTTCATCTTGTCTTCGGTCGTCTTCGTCAATTCAATTTGCTTGTTGTCGTCATTTGTCTGCGAGAGCAAAATCGGAAATCAACTAGATAGGTTTTTTCTCTTTGTTTTTTGTGTGTTTTATGATGAATGGGTAAAATCAGAAATCAACAATTAGAAATGGTAGAGTTACAATATTTTAAGCGCTCATATTATTTTTGAAACATAAACTTGATTAAGTGGTAAATATGAGAATTGTCCTTAAAAATATACATAAATATTAAGTAAACTCATATTTTATTATTATATTTTGCTATATATTATAGCACATTATTAGTACGTCTTATGTATTATTTCACAAGACGTAAAGCAAACAAACAACTTACATAAATGTTGATAAAATTTAGAAAAAGCAAAATTTTTTTTTTTTTTTTTTTTTTTCATTCATACTCCCACCAAAGTACAGATCCCAACGGTTTATTATGTTTTCTTCGGAAGTAGATGGATTGAAATCTGGCAGCCCATTCACGGATCTGATCACATTGGGGGTTTTTAGCTGCTCGATATACTTCCAATTTATCAAAATAATGCGCTTGTTTAGGTTCGAACCATAAATCACACTCATATCTTGTTCTTTCTCTTTTATTAGTAATATCAACAAACTCAAATCTTCTACTACTATTGAAGGTTATCTTTTCGATTCCCCAATCCTTGCCTGGCGGCCAGTTACGACAATGGATAAAAAGAGGAGTACTAGGACTGAGTTGGTTTGTAATTAATACACGATTTATCTTGCAAGCTTCATTCAATCCTAAACACATAGAAATAACCAACAAAAAAACTATGAAAAGATTCATTTTTTTGGCAATATGCTTTTTAGAATAACAAGGTTATCTTTTTTTTTTTTTTTTGGTTTCAATAACAAGGTTATCAGTGTGCAGTATTTATATAAAAATGTGTATAATTTGTTTTACTTTTTTTTTATAGATAATCTATTAATGGCGTTAGCTAAATTTATAAACCAACATGAATCCAGTAAAATAATTAGTAAGAGAAGACTTTCCTCAATTTGACGTCGAAAAGTATGGATCAACAATCAAATAAAACCAAATAAATTAACCCTTATAACTTATAAATCGCCACAAAAACTAAACAAATAAAAAATCTAAATGTTTAGATAAAACATTAATATCGAGCCATTCATTTTTTCATATTTCAAAAAAATTACATTTAAATATATGAATAAATATATAGATAATCAATATACTATCTTTATTTTATATTAAAAGACATATAATCTTTTTCACATATATTAAAAAAATCATTGATTAATTTTCTTTTATTTACAAAATAGTATCTATTATCTATCTAATCAAAGCTACATGTAGAATACAAAAGGTCAAAAAAAAAAATACTGTTAAATCTAAATCTTGTTGTCTTGAAATTTTATAATAGAAAAATAAAATAATAGGATAAATTTCAATTTAGAAAAAAAAGTAAATAAGATTACAAGAATATGAAAAAATAAAACGAAAGAACATATTTCAATTAAGAAATAAAAATAAAAACAAGAAATAAATGAGATTAACTTTAATTTTGGAAAAGAGATTTTGACACGTACCACGACAAAAATAATATTAATTAATAAAATATTTTGGTAAAGTAATATTAACCCCGCGTATACGAAAATAATTAAACAAGTTTATCAGAAAATTTTCGACGTGTTGCAAGTAAAACTGTTCGTTGTGAGTTCGCATGTCTATCGTAAATCTTTGTGCAACAGATAAAAGTTGAAAAATTATCTCATAATTTATAATAAAAATAATATTTTAGACTATACAAATATATTTATATATGTTCTCTTAACTTTTTATATTGATGAACTAAGGTTATCCGAATGTAAAATATCAGAGAATACAATAGCTACGTAATTGTAATAATGAAAGCTAAGATCTTCTGGAATTGTTGTAGTAGCTAGAAGATGTGCCGGCTTGTTTGCTTGTCTTGGAGTCCATTGAATTTTGACTTCTTCAAATCTTCTCACCCAATACCAAATGTCACGAGACCACTTTAGCATACCAAAATTCGGGTATTTGGGTCGGTTCCGGATAAGAATCGTTCGGTTCCGAGTCTTTCGGGTACATGAATTTTGTACCCACATAAGTACCGAAATTATTTTGAGTCGAGTTCGGTTCGGTTCCTATCGATTCCGGGTCGATTCGGGTCTAAAGTTTGAGAACTGTAAAATACCCGAAATAAATCGGTTTTTTGTAATCGGATAGGTTCCGGGTATTTAGTACCATTTGTACCCGAATCTTGTTAAAATATCCGAAATACATACAAAATAACCGAAATCAATAATATTGTCTTGTAAAGCCCATATGTCAAAACAATAATATTATCTTGTAAAGCCCATATGCCGAAGCAATAATAAAGAAAAAAAAAGCCCAACCAAATAAACAAATACGTTCTCTCCGTCGTGCCTAAATTCTAGGGTTTCCGCTCGTCCTCACATCGGATCCAAATCCGATCCGTCTGCAGTTTTTTATTTCTCCGCCTTTGCCATGGACGAAGGATTTGGTCTCACTTCCTCTGGTGGAAATCCCGATGAAGACGCAGCTTTCCATCTCGTCGACGGTAAGCCTATGCCGCATCCCAGATTCGAGCCTAAATGGTGTTTCAATCCTCACCACAATCGGAATCAGCTTTCTCAGCGGCGAGACTAGGAAGTGGAAGCGAAAAAGCGTGATGCAGAGAAGGATCGAGCTCGCCGTGATTGTCTCTATAAGCGAAGAATCGTGATGCGGAGAAGGATGAGCTCGCAATCGTCTTTAGAATTTTGGTTTCGGTTAACCGATCGGGTATCAGGTAAGAACCGGAACCGACCCGATACCCACGGTTCCCAAATTCAATACCCGTCGGGTAAATAGCTTATAACCGAACCTGATCCGAACCGGTTATTTTGGGTCGGTTCCGGTTTGGGTTTTCGGGTTCTGTTTTTATGCTCAGGGCTACCTAAACCTCTTTTTTGGATATACTGAGTCTATCCCACGCAAACCAATGCATACATTTTTTATCATCACCTGAACTCTACCAAAACTTTGCTAAAATGTTGTTGATATCCGCACAAATCTGCTTTGGAACTCGAAACACTTGCATACCGAAAACAGGCATAGCTGTAGCGATAGCCTTCAAAAGTACTTCTTTACCTCCAGGAGAAAGAAACTTCTTGTGCCAACCATGTGTTCTTTCTTGAACTTTCCCTACAATGTATTGAAATATTTCTGTATTTTTATTACCAAACTGCTCTGGTCACCTAAGCATTTACCACCTCCTCTTTCATTGTGAATTCCTAAAATGCGTCTCATTCTTGTCTCGTTATTGGGTTGACTCTACTTCCAAAAGTTATTGACGATTTTCGGAGGTTAACTGCTTGCTCAGAGGCAGCTTCATAGACATGTAGGACTCTCTTGATTGCACGGCTAGACTTATCATTAGCCAAGGTAAAAAACAGAGAATCATCTGCAAAGAGCAAGTGATTCACTCCAGGTCCTTGATTAATGATCTTCACGCCTTGAATTCTTCTTTCAGAACTAGCTTGTTGCATCATATGCGATAGTAATTCAGCACAGAGAATGAAGAGATAAGGAGAAAGAAGATCACCTTGTTTAATTCCTCTTTCTGGTTTGATATTACCTTTGGGAACACCGTTTATCAAAACAGAAAAGGACACTGTTTTGACACACTTCATTATCCATCCAATCCATCTTGTATCAAACACCATTCTCATCATTGTTTCTTCTAGGAATCTCCATTCTAAGCGATAATATGCTTTCGTTATATCCGTTTTGAGAGCCATATAAGATTTGGACTGTCTCTTCCGAACCTTGAGAGCATGAAAGACTTCATGAGCAATAAGAATGTTGTCAGTAATCATTTTTCTTGGCACATAAGCAGCTTGGTTTTCTGAGACGATGTTAGATAAATGATCTTTGAGCCGATTGACCAGGATCTTGGATACGATTTTGTAACTAACATTACATAGAGCTATAGGTCTAAAATCCACCATTGTAACTGGAGGTGTCACCTTTGGTATCAAACACAGGTTTGTATGATTGATATCTGCTTCCATAGTTTCGTCTTCAAAAAACTTTTGAACTACAATCATAATTACCACAAAAATCGTTTTCAAAAAGTTGAAAAACCACACATTTTACATTTATGAAAATTCTTAATATGTGGATATTGTTTAAGGTTTCTACTTAATATGTGAAAAAATAATTCTTTTTATTTAGATAATTATATATCAATTTTAAAAAGATTTTTGATTCCCATACACACTATTTATATCTAAATTGGATCTTTTTTATAATCATATTTAACTAGTTTTATCTTTTAAATTTGTATATTAGATTTTCTTCTCATGAAAAATAAATTAATTGATTATACTATTTATTTGTGCAATTTCTATAATAATATAAGCCGTTTAGGCCTAAGTTGTATATATTTTACGATTGATTAATAAAATTGAGCTTTTGTCTCTTTGTTTCTTGTTTTCGCTAGATCTATAGAGATCTCAACGAATCTAAGAAGGCTTGGCTTATTCGGAGATTCACAGATTAAACGAATAACCTTGCGATTATCCTAGTTTTTCGGGTATTCTCAGAATCAACGGATCTCTAGTTCTATCCCAATAAGTTTCTGCTACATCAATTGGACAAGGGATAGAGAAGTCCAACAAGTGATATAAGAGCCAGGTTCAGAAAAATGTGGACATTGAGAAGTGGGTTGGGCTGCATGTTCATTGTGGAAGGTTGATGGAGGCGAGGGAGGCTATCGATTTTTGATGCTCCTCCGGGTCCTATCTAGGTTAAATTTATAACCTTAAGCGTGCGTTGAGTACTTAGGGATCAATCCACGGGGAAGACCTACGCAAAATAAAAGATGCGTTAGAGCAACCAAAGACCCAAAAGAAAAGGGGTTTTGTTTTGTCACGGTTTTGGGGGTTTTATTTTATGAAAAGAACGAATACAATCCGCGTTTATATAGACTTGGCTATCGCCTAAGCCTATAACAAATGGGAGAAAAGGAAAATTAACTTTAAAACGAAATGGAAATTGAGAGTAACAACGAAAAGGAAATCAATAGAAAGTGCGATAATGAAAGTACAATATTGAAAGTGTGGTATTGAAAGTACGGTATTGAAATTGTATAAACGAAATTGCGGTATTGAAAGTGCGTAATTGAAAGTGCATAAACGATAGTGAAAAATTGAAAGATGGTATTGAAGTGCGTTAAGTGCGGTAAATCAATAAGAGACAAGCGTTGGGACCATCCGAGAATTTTTAGGGGGTTCTAACAAGAGATTAAACAATCTATCGAAAGCAAACAAGACTAAACGTTTTTTCTAAACTTGAATCACTAAATTTTGGTCTAAATACTTTTGTAAGAGGATCGACTATGCATTGTTTACTTCTTAGGTATGCAGTCGCATCCCACGACACAATCAAGCAAGCATTAACGGATCGAGACTCGTTCTAACGCCCACGAACGCTCCGTAGGTGTGCAATTCACACACTACGACGCGATGCTCGGCTAAGTTGGTTCCGGTAATCGGATTCAACACGTTAGCGGCTCTATTCAATCCTTGGATCAGTCTCTATTTCATGACTCTAGATCCATGCATGAAAAACAAACTTAGGCGAAATAAATCTTTAGAATACGGCTTAAACGAATAGAAACATAAAAAAAGTTAATGAAATTCCCCCTAAAAACCCTTGGGATTCAACCCAGCGAAAATAAACTTCTCACACATAAGGAATCAAATCATGGAAATTATATATACTTTGATTTATGGATGAGAAGTGAAAAGGGTTTAAGAACAAAAACGATAAAAAAAACTAAGTAATGAAAATTGCATAAAAGATGAAGAACAAAGAATGAAATGATTGTTTACAAGAGAACTCTTGTTAAGCACACGAAAATGAGAGGCTAGGGGCGAGTATTTATAAGTCTTGGAGACACCTAAGGCGTCTCTTAGGGTTAACCCGCGTCTTGACGGCTGCGGGAATGAGTTGGGCTTGACGGGATTAAAAATGGGCTCAGGAACTCCGACTTGGAGTGGCCGCGAGAGTGTGGGCTCGTGGTGCGGCCAGATGTAGCTTCGCCGCGACTTGGACTCCTGGTGGCGCGGGGAGAGGTGCCTTGGCCGTGTGGTCGAGGCCCCATGGTGCGGTGAGATCAAGTCTGATCAAACCGCCATTTCTTATTTTGCCCATTCCGCGAGACTGCTTGACATGCCATCAGTAAAATTTTAATAACTTCAGATCAACCGTTAGTTTGCCTTCATTCTATTTGGGCTTGAAAGCTAACATTCCCCTCTATTTGGTGACCAAATTTGAGAAGGATCGCGTGGTGGGAAGGTCTTGATCCGGAGTCGAACTTTTGGCAGTCCGGAATAGTCTGTAATGTCATTTTGCTTCGTTTTGAACCATTTTTGCTAAGTTTATCTGAAAAGAGTCTCGAAAATACAAATGCTCGAATCTAGCCTTTATGCATTAAAACCTTAGTAAATGCTTATTAAAGCATTCACTTATAATAGTAAAAATGGGACAAAAACGAGTGTTATCAAAGGTGAACCCTCAGTGTGACCTTGCGATTAAGGGTGTCGGTGCCTTGTGTCGAAAGTATACCTAACGGTGCTCCAAGGGTTAGGTGAAGAATTTCGTTGGTGCATACGACGATACAAGTTGGGTGGCAGGTTTCGCCGGAGGTTGGAAGCCAAAGATTTTTGATGATTGTTGAAGGGGATGATTGTTGGAATTTCAAATCAAGTCTCACATCGGAAGTTTAGACAGTAATGATCTTATATATAAGTAATGTACAATTTTGATTAATATGAAACTTTTTGAGAAGGAGCACAAAGAAAAATATGTGTGGGATTTGCCACTTGGACAGAAAGCAAAATTAGCTACAAAATGAAGAAGAGAAGTGACTGAAAGATGATTTGTACATTACATATGAACTTCTTAGATCGGATATGTATACATGAAAATGTATGGTTCTCTTGATGATATTATCTTGTTTTAAACTATTGACCCCTACTTTTATAACTTATTACATGTTAACTAATGCAAGAGCTCATCTCAAGATCAAGAATCAAAAGTATTAAGAAAGCAGCAAGAAAGTTTAGACTCAAGAAATCAGAACAAGTAAATTACACATTAACTTGAAGAATCATTAAATGTTTATTTGTACAAGAACTTCTCACATTCCTTTTGGAGGACGGAAATAACTATAAGCTGCAAAGAAAACCTGCAGAGCCGCAAACATAAGAAGTAGCAACGCTGCAAATGATGATGCAAATGTCCATGGACTATCGAAGTGAGTGTGAACAAACTCTGCACAGTGAACATGGAATCCTTTAGAAGTATACTCGTTAACTCCTACAAACACTTCTGCTAAGTAACTATTCACTAAGTCAAGCGAAATGTCTTTCCCAATGCTTTTATAAAACTGAGACACTTCATCCTCTGTTCCAAAATAGTTCTCGAGAATCCTTCTTTCGCTAAGAAACGCTGCATCGCTCTCTTCGTTTACGAGACAAGCCATGAAAGCTACGTAGCTCGTCATGTGGTTTGATGAATCTGCATATAACTGCTCAAACGCGACACAGTTTAAGAAGAATGTGGCGGTGAAATCATCCATGACTACCGGAGGAATTTGAAGTAGACCACCATGATTACTAAACCTTATGTCCAAGATTGAGTCTGTGTTCTTCCTCGGTTTGAATTTAATTCCCCGAAGATGGAGCTTCTTGGCTGATAGAACAAATCGAAGGAAATCATTATCGTTCAATGATTTTCGTTTGCTTCTTTGAGACGGAACTGGGACGAAAGTTTTACGTATCAAATCAAGAAGATGTTTTGCTTCAAGACTATAATGTTTTGCCCAAAACTCCACTGGTTTTTGTAACGAGTAGTTGAAGAACTCAAACGCGAGTTCGTTTAAAACACTACAAGTAACTAACTTCGATGTATCGAAGAGAGCCTGAAGAAGAGCATAAGGAACCTGGTTTTCGAAGAGGAGAAGATCGGCTCGAATCGTTGGCAAAATCCATGGCATTCTGAAAACTGGATCATCGAAGTTATTGTAACCAACTTTCCCCGACACTACAAAGAACAACGTGAGGATGAAACAACCATCAAGAACCATCATCTCAACCAATTTTTCAGTATCTAAACCATCAAGATCCTCGGAATAAGAATCTCTTATATCTCTTTCCAGTCTCGATACAGCTGTGACCAGTTCTTGAGGATGAATTCCCTTTTCTTCCATTTTAGCCACGAAAAACTTCAAGAACCTGCGTTTATGCTGCTGGGTCAAGTTGAGATGTTCTTTGCTGTGATGGTAAGGACCAACGGAGACAATCTTGGGCTCGTAAGCTTTGAGGTTGATTTGTGCGAGGCTCTGTGGGATTCTCACGATGCAACATGATCCTGAACCAGCTGATTCTCTCAGAAGCTTTGGACCATTTTCTTCTGAAATTAAGCGATATATGTCTATCACTGATTTCGGATTTGGATCTTGACTGTTTGCGCTTGC
Source organism: Alliaria petiolata (assembly GCA_020283515.1). Lineage (NCBI taxonomy): Eukaryota > Viridiplantae > Streptophyta > Magnoliopsida > Brassicales > Brassicaceae > Alliaria > Alliaria petiolata. The sequence continues at coordinate 466,157,690 of JAHZTW010000001.1, read as the reverse complement.
ACTTTGTTGGGTCTGTGGAACCATTGATTAAAATAAACCTTCGAACCTGTCTTAGATCCTCTCCTGGTTAGGTGGAAGACTTCAAATATGTTTTTTTGTTGGATTAGTCTTCTTCCTCTATATGTTGTCAATAATCATCTTTTATTTTTGAAAGAAAGACTAGTCAACTCACGCGGAATCTTCGTAAAAGTGAAATTTTGCAATTAGTTTCGAACAAGTCCCCACCACGTTTGGTCGGCAAAGGAGTAAAGGTCTTTTTTTTTTTTTCGAAAACTTAAAATTTGTTTCTCTAAAGTAATTTTTTTGAAGGGAAAATTCAACAATAATACTCCAACTTAATTTATATTAGGATAAATTTCCTGAAATTGCAGATTGTGAAAAATACTACATCTCATGGCTGATGTGTCTCGTTTCTTAAATCATCTAAAGTCTTGTTTTCCTTGTATTTGATGGTTTTAGCATTGCATTTAGGCATTTCTTGGATTTGTTGCATGTTTTTTGGTTTCTTAGGTATTTTGAAGGAGCTTGAATAAAAGGACTTGAGGTGTTTGGGAGCTAAAAGAGGAAGATGAAAGATACAAAAGACATAGGAAATGGAGCAAGTTTGAGGGAGATCAAGATGGACAAAATATATTGTGAAGAGGAAGAAAAACATGTGTGCCATATTGCCTCCTCATGCTGAGTTCAGAAGATCAATACAAAAAGTTCTGAAATTCAACGTAAAGTCATATCGACCACAGATGCCCAATACAAAAAGTAAAAAAAATTACATTAAAATATGATAAAAATTTAAAAGTAACGAAAAAAATATTTTTTTAAAGAAATATGATGAGAAAAATAAGAAATTTTGAGAAACTGAGAAAAGTCCCTTACATAGAACACATGTTTTTTTCTAAGGGGTTCAGATTTCTTTTATGATAATCAAGTACACCCAATAGTTTAGAATATCAATTAAATAATTTAGATGTTCTTAATTTTTATTATTTTTATAAATCATAAAATAAAATTATCTATCTATTAAATTTCACTATGTGTATAAGTTTAAATTATATATTAATATCATTTTAATTAATATTAGTTAAAGTTATTATAATAATATTAAATTAATATTATTTTAGTTAATATTAACTAGAGTAATTGCAACATATAGTCTCAAATAATAGCATAATTAAGTGACCGATTCTGACAAAAAGTCGATTACACCCTTTCTAACATTTTCTTACAATTGTTTCTCTTTCATCAAATAATCGTCGCTAAAAAAATAAAAGCAAAGGAGAAGAAAGAAGAAAGAGAAAGAAGAAAAGAAAATAAGAAGAAGAAAGAATGGGGTGATGCGGTGGCGCACCGGTGGTGATACACGACAACGCACCGGCGATGATGGTAACAATATTGTTGACGGATGATAATGTTGTTGGTGGCAGTAGCAGCGATGAAGACGGTGATGGTCACCGTGTCAATATTCAATCTCTTTTTTATAGTTTTGTAAGATTTTTATATATTCAATTACATTAACGTTAAACGATAACAAGATTAGCTAATGAGATATATATATATTTATGTATAATTTTGTTATAATAACAAAGTTAGTTAATCAATACCTCATATTTTTATGATATGATAACTGGGTTAGCACAATAACTACTTTAACACGACAATGTTAGCGTCTGCCTTGATGAATATTTAATTTATTAGCACGTTATAAGTATTAAATATTGTTATTATAACATTATTACTCTATATAATTTGTTATTATAATTGTTATCATGTTAATCATGTTATTTATTTTATGATTGTTATCATGTTAATCATGTTATCATATTATCATATAACAGGAAGATGAATCTATTTTATGTTATCGCAATACCATATTAGTTAGCGTCGTAATCAAATAGTTATCTACTATAATTATATATTGTTTTACGTTATCCGGTGATGAATAGTATTATCGATCACATTTAAACAATGTTATCATCTGCTTCGATAAATAGTATCGCTCGCATATTACATCAGAAAAAATTATATGAGAATGGCATTTTATGTAAATAAGTAAAACCAGAAGGATATTTTAGTTTTAAACAAAAAATTCTCAATGATACTTTCCTAATTAACAAGTTACTTTACCTTTAACCTAATTCGACAATTATTTAGGTGTATCAGTTAAATTCATTAGAAAAAAATCTGAAATTTTTAAATAAATATTATTTTGACATTTTATCGATATGAAATTCTCTAATTTAGCATCAAACTTAATATAAAGTTTCCAAATTAAATAATAATAAATTATAAGACAACCAATATATAATAAAATATTAATATTATATTAATACGAGATTTAATATGCAAAATAAAATATACTAAAAATATTAATACTAAATAGATGAAAAACTCAATAAATACCTAGCAGTGAAAATGCTAGAACTTTCTTCCAATGTTTTAAAACCCGATCCAGACAACAACCCGGAATGTCATTCTGGTCACCGGATTTCCGAGTTTATTTGGGTTAATTTGGGTCAACCGTAGATCAACTAATTGATATAATTTGATGTGTATATATATATACACTATATAGTTTTGAAAATATAAAAATAAATTAAATATAAGAAAACATTCACACCATGTTTAACAAAACATATGATGTCTAATAATAATACATAGTGAAAGTCCTTACGAAAGTAGAAAATCACAATAACAAATTTAGATTATCTTCATCTCCATTCCTCTCATGTTATTCAGATGGTATATTGAAGTTTTCATCAAAATCTAAAAGAAAAAAATCACATAGAATTTAAAAAAAAAAAAAAATATATATATATATATATAATTACAACTAAAAGATAAATCATAAAGTCTATCATTAGAATTTTTCGGGTTTGTCTCTTCATCATCTTTGGAATATTTTTCAACAAGAATCTTCTCTAATTAATCATAATCAAGTTCACGTGCTTTTTCTTCTTCTACGATCCAAAACTTTGTTTTATCAATACATTCATATTAAGAATCATACGATCTTTTTCTTTTTATTCTGTACAACAAATCATGTAAGAAACTTGTTACAATTTAAGCTAAATAAAGACACATAACTTCATACTCACGTATCTCGCAAACGTAAGTTGTAGTGAACAAATACAATGTTAGCTCAACCGGCGGTTCTGGTCAGCAGTTCGCAAATTGCTCGCGGTTTTTCCGAATTTTTCTGGATTTATAATTGTAAAATTTTAATGTGGGAGCCCACGCGAGATAGTGATCGGATTTTGGATTAACCGAGGTAACCGGGCGTTCCGTGTCGGATTTCAACATTGGTGATGGGTGAGCTGAGAAGTAAATTATCCAACAAATGTTTTAGCAAAAAAACAAAAATCCTACTACATATTATTTGAGAAGTCACTTTAGTTAAAAAAATCTGATTTGTTACTTTCACAATGAAAGTTAGTGTATTTCAAAGATGACATGCATGTAAATGTGACATGTCAAGTTTCCTAAAATAAACGAAATGTTTTGATTGGTTGAGTTAGAATTAAAAATTATAAAATTAAAACATGAATACACTAGATTATAACATTAAAATAACAAAAAATAATAATTACTATGATTTCAATTTTTTTTACATATATTCATAATAAATTTCATAAAATATGATTACAAATTTTCTACAAAATATATATATTATAATTCTATATAAAATAATAATATATTATCCAATAGGATAGTAAATACGTTATACCATTTTTTATCTCTTATTCTTTTTTAAATAAATAAAAATTTTATATCATACTCATATACAGTCTCATTGTGTATTGAGAATTTGAGATAAGAAATAAAATAAAATGTAACCGGATAAAAAATAAGAAGTAGAAGTAAAAATAAAAATAAATCTCTACAGTTTTGTTTTTTAGTAACACTCTCGTGATTTGTTTTACGGAGTCATTTAAAATCTTAAAAAACAAATTTTATAATGCATATGTGTGCATGCCAAGTTGCCAATCATAAGAAATTTATTTTATTCATCAAACCAATTCTTCAATATTGGAATCAAACAAATTCTTCAATATTGGATGAAGAGAGGAGCGGAGAGCTACCGGAGAATTTAATAAAATATGATTTAGCAAATTTTATAACAAATATATATTATAATTTTTATTGAAAATTAAAATTACTAATAGATTATCCAATGTACTATATTTATTTTCATGATAAAGTCAAATATTAAATTTTAAATTTTAAAAAAATTCTTTGTAATTTTTGTTAATATTTAATATAAATTTTATTTTGAAACCATATATCATAAAATGCAGAAAATAAGAAATTTTGATTAATTAAAAAACGATAGAAACAGTTTTCCTGATTGTTCTTAAAAGGCAAAAACTGCATCGTGTAAAAACATAACGTTTGTTAAACACTAAAACTGTATATATTTATAAAAACATAACGTTTACATAATATATAAAAAAATTAATCAATACTTAAATATTATAACTGTTGGGTGAAATAAATTCACTAGCCGGTCAATCCTAAAATCGACTTGGTTAATGACGTAGTTAAACGGTCATTGCTATCTTGAAAGCTCCCAGTCCTATATAAAGTTGATTATGCTGATAGTAATCAAAATGGAGTGACAGA
>JAHZTW010000001.1:466133854-466152942 GCA_020283515.1 Alliaria petiolata | reverse complement strand
TTGGATTAGTCTTCTTCCTCTATATGTTTTCAATAATCATCTTTTATTTTTGAAAGAAAGACTAGTCAACTCACGCGGAATCTTCGTAAAAGTGAAATTTTGCAATTAGTTTCGAACAAGTCCCCACCACGTTTGGTCGGCAAAGGAGTAAAGGTCTTTTTTTTTTTTTCGAAAACTTAAAATTTGTTTCTCTAAAGTAATTTTTTTGAAGGGAAAATTCAACAATAATACTCCAACTTAATTTATATTAGGATAAATTGCCTGAAATGGCAGATTGTGAAAAATACTACATCTCATGGCTGATGTGTCTCGTTTCTTGGTCCATCTAAAGTCTTGTTTTCCTTGTATTTGATGGTTTAAGCATTGCATTTAGGCATTTCTTGGATTTGTTGCATGTTTTTTGGTTTCTTAGGTATTTTGAAGGAAGAGCTTGAATAAAAGGACTTTAGAGGTGTTAGGGCAAGGAAGATGAAAGATGCAAAAGACATAGGAGATGCAGCAAGTTAGAGGGAGTTCAAGATGGATAAAATATATTGTGAAGAAGAAGAAAAACATGTGTGTCATATTGCCTCCTCATGCTGAGTTCAGAAGATCAATACAAAAGGTTCTGAAATTCGAAAGTCATATCGACCACAGATGCCTAATACAAAAAGTAAAAAAAATTACATTAAAATATACTCTCTCTGTTTTTAAAAGAAAGTTGTTTTGAAATTTTTACACATATTAAAAAAACATATTAAAACTTGACTATAAATGCATTATTTTTTGTAATTAACAATTTCTTATAAATTTAAACTAATAGTAATTCAGGAAATTCAATTAATTCTCTTGAAGTTTACAAATTTTTATCACTGATTAAGACAAAATGCATTGAAAATTTAAAACAACTATCTTTGTGAAACAAAAATAAAATCCAGAAATTCATTTTTTTTAGGAACAGAGGGAGTAATAAAAATTAAAAAGTAACGAAAAAATAAACTTTTAAATAAATATGATGAGAAAAATAAGAAACTTTGAGAAACCGAGAAAAGTTCCTTACATAGAACACATATTTTTTCTAAGTGGTTCATATTTCTTTTATGATAATCAAGTACACCCAATAGTTTAGAATATCAATTAAATAATTTAGATGTTCTTATTTTTTATTATTTTTATAAATCCTAAAATAAAATTATCTGTTTATTAAATTTCACTATGTATATAAGTTTAAATTATATATTAATATCATTTTAATTAATATTAGTCAAATAATAATATTAAATTAGTATTATTTTAGTTAATATTAACTACTAGAAAAAATTTGAAATTTTTAAATGAATATTATTTTGACATTTTATCGATGAGAAATTCTCTAATTTAGCATCAAATTTAATATAAAGTTCCCAAATTAAATTACAATAAAATATAAGACAAATATATATAATAAAATGTTGATATTATATTAATACGAGATTTAATATGCAAAATAAAATATACTAAAAATATTAATACTAAATAGATGAAAAACTCAATAAATACCGTAGCAGTGAACATGCTTTTATGCACGAACTTTTTCCAATGTTTTGAAACCTGATCCAGACAATAACCCGAAATATCATTCTGGTCACCAGATTTTTGAGTTTATCTGGGTTGATTTGGGTCAACCGTAGATCAACTAATTAATATAATTTTGTGTATATATATATATATATACTATATAGTTTTAAAAATATAAAAACAAATTAAATATAAAAAAACATTCAAACCATGTTTAACAAAACATATGATATCTGATAATAATACATAGTGAAAGTCATTACGAAGTAGAAAATTACAATAACCAATTTTGATTATGTTCATCTCCATTCCTCTCATGTTCTTCACATGGTATAGTGAAGTTTTCATCAAAATCTAAAAGAAAAAATCACATAGAACTTTTTAAAAATATATATATATATATATATCATTAGAACTTTTTGGGTTTGTCTCTTTATCATCTTTGAAATATTTTTCAACAAGAATCTTCTCTAATTCATCATAATCAAGTTCACCTGCTTCTTCTTCTTCTACGATCCAAAACTCTGTTTTATCAATAGATTCATATTAAGAATCATACGATCTTTTTCTTTTTATTCTGTACAGTACAAATCATGTAAGAAACTTGATACAATTTAAGCTAAATAATGACACATAACTTCATACTATACTCACGTATAAGTTGTAGTGAACAAATACAAGGTCAGCTCAACCGGGTAGTTCTGATCAGCAATTCGCAAATTGCTTGCGGTTTTTCCGAATTTTTCCAGATTTATAATTGTTAAATTTTAATGTGGGAGCCGATGCGAGATAGTGATCGGATTCTGGATTAACCGAGGTAACCGGGCGGTCCGGGTCGGATTTCAACATTGGTGATGGGTGAGCTGAGAAGTAAATTATCCAACAAATTTTTTAGCAAAAAAAACAAAAAAAAAAATTATCCAACAAACACTGTGAAATATAATGACATATGGGCTCCATCGTAACAAACGCGTTGTTTTTTTTAATTGTTGCAACATTTAGCGAGTTATTGCAAGAAAAAGAGAGGAAGCCGCGTGGAGTAATTAACTACTACTTAAAAAAAGTTGATCCCAGCATCCCCACGTTTATAAGCTGCTAAAACTTTAAGTCTTTTCTCCTCACATTGCAGATCTAAAACATCTCCAAGAATTTAAAACTCGTCTCTGTACGCTAAGTTGGACAAGCAAAACACGTTGTTTTGTTAAATTCATCTGGGGATCCTATATCCCCCTTAGAAAATGTCGATAGGGTGTCTGAGTTTTCTAAAAAACATACGTTTTAGGAAGAAGCAAAGTAAAAAACCACGCATAACGGTGACAGCAGCTGAATTGTCTGAGCAGGTCAGAGGAAAAGATGAAGAAGGAGAAGAAGGTGCGGAAAAATTGCCTGAGCTGGTCAAAGGAAAAGATGAAGAAGGAGAAGGTGTGGAAAAATTGCCTGAGCTGGTCAAAGGAAATGATGAAAAGGAAGAAGAAAAGATGACAATATTTCAACCCATGTCCCTGCATCTTGGGTATCATGATGGGTCTTATGATGGTGGTGACTCTATTTCTTCCGAGGTCAATCTTGGTGGATTTCCGCAAGGTGACTCTTCTTCACCGAAAAGAAATGATTTTAACAAAGTGAAAACGTTTGATATACGAGGAGTGGCACAGACTATGGTGAAGTAAAAAAAAGAGAAGAGGGTTGTAGATGTAATATTAATGTCGTTTATAATCTTCACAGATGTTGCTTAATTAGATTTCTTTCTTCTTTTTTTTTTTGTTTTTTTTTTGTTTTGTACCTTTAGATTTCTTTCTTGCTTAATTAATTTATGCAAATAATGACAAAGGGGAAACTGGTCAATGTTTTCTCCTTTGATTATCTTGTTCAAGTGCGGTTTTTTTTATGAAATTCTAAAAACAATTCGCACTTAATTTTTCAATTAATAGTTTAATACAATTCTATATAAAAACATTATTTCGAGGATCCAAAATAGTCGAAGACTAGTTCTATCTTTTTTGGTTTCCATCTGATTTTATTGAAGAAAGAAAACCTTTTAGTTCGAATACCACAACCTAAAAAAAGAGTACTAATCAAAGATCTATAAAACAAACGAAAACACACGAGTACAAGACTGAAAGACATTACACAGCGGTAGTGGTTCTCTCAGACTTACAAACCACATGTAGCCTACACATGACATGACTAACGTCGATCTTCCATCGTGACGCTTCGAGTAATAAACAATGCTCTTGGGAAGGTGCGTTTAGCTCTGGGTTTGAAACAATCGGCGACGGCAAGAAGGGGCTGCTTTTTTAGGCTATTAGGGTTTTCAGCGTTTCGTCGTCCGCAAGCCAGCTTGCCGGCGCAGCTTCGACCGCAATGGCAACACCGGAGGCTCCGGGGGGATCCTCCTACAACTCCTACAACTACTAAACCAACGACAACGTGGGCTTCGGTAGTTCAAACTTCAAAGTCAACAATCTCTGAAAAAATACGAATTGAAAATTTCTACTTCAGATGGACAACGCTCTGTTGAGGTTCCAGATGAAGTTTTCGAAAACGCGTCTCCACATGTTGCGAAAGTTCACGTTGTCAACAAAATTTGGTCACATTGGGATAATTCTCAAAAAGATTGATGTTCATGTGGTTAATTATGAGATCATAACCGGTTAACCGGAGTAAATCAATATGATATGGACGAGGTCAAAAATAGAATAAGGATTATGATTTTTGTTTCTCCTAAATTTATGGGATTGTATTTGTATCCCCACTTATTCACGTTCTGTGGTAGTTAGTTTTTTCTTCTGTGTATTTATTTGTTAATTATGGAATCAAGTACGAAAGTAGGTAGGAGTCCAAACAATTAAACCAAAAGGAGTGAATGAAACTCAAGTTCAGATTGCATCAGCATTGCATCAGCATTGCATCAGCATTGCATCAGCATCGAACTTGAGTTTATCACCTAAAATAGTGTTTGGCTATAAAAATAGCAATTAAAAAAATATATAATTAATTAAATAGGAAAATGGTAAAAAAAAAAATTATAGGAGTGACCACCTTAGCAAAAGTGGCCTCCACTATTTATCTTTAGCATCATCAATCAATTTTGTTTTTTGAAATAACAAAAGTAAACTCATTCCCAATTTAAGCTGTGACAGCCTAACAGGTACGAGTAAAAATAGAATATTAATTTCTAATAAATTACTAGAAAATTATGTCACCAACTTGTGATTTTCGTGATCTAGAGTAAAAACCATGCGGCCTTCGGCTATTCATTTTTTTTTCTTCTCCAAATAAACCTGTTAATTAACTAATCTGAGAACAACAAGCTATAGTTGCATAACTAAAATAAAAAAGCATTTGTGTCGGCTGAGAGAAGATTATCAGAACATAGCGTCAGCTAAAGATGTTTACATTGCTCCTATGTAAACATCATTGGGTCCTATGTGGGCAGTGCCCGCTCAACCAAATTGGCGGCACAAAGCCAAAAAAAAAAATAATTTTTTATATATATTTATTATCAAAAAACATTAAATGATTTCAGTTTAAAAATAAAAATAAATAACTATATATATATTGCTACATAAAACCTAAATTTTGTTGTAATTAATTTTTATTTATGATTGTGACTTTATAAATGTACTATTTTAAAATAAAAATGTGGCCCAATAGTTAATAAAAAAATTTGCTGGCCCTAAACTATGGCTTAACCCGCTTGTAATCTGGACCGGGCCTATATGTGGTGCACATCTTGTCTCAATGGAATTCTATGTCAGATCGGATAACTAGTCGTGTACAGTCGTCTGACCTTCGAGCGTCAGATGACGGACACGACTACTTACCCGACTCATGGTCTTTGGTAATAACGAAAGCAGATAATGATTATTGTGCTACGTACATAAAACATCACACACTTGGGGGAGAAATTGCTCATTTAATTCCTCAAATATTTGCAATCGGCAAATTTATTCTCCAACTATCGTGTGTGCAGATTAAATCTCCAACTTAACATTGACTTCGTAAATTTAGGCATGAGAAATGTCAACGTTAACTAAGAAAATGGAAATGTTACCGTTGACTTTATGTCTCCGTCCAATTTTGCAAAGTCAACGTAAACTTGAGAAATTAATTTGCCAAATTGAAAGTTGGGGAATTAATCTGCGAATTACAAAAACTTGAGGAATTAAATGATCATTTTAAAGTATTGTCTTGTAAAAATGTTAAATTTGGAAAAATCAAATTAACTATATATACTTTTATAAATAAAAACTTTGTATAACTAAAGAATTTTTATTTTATTTTACGGTATTAATAAAGTAACTTTGATTATTTTTTGCATTGTTTATATATGAAAGTGTGAAGAAAGCCACCCGATATTTTATTCCAAATCTAATAATTTTTAATGCTATGGAAAAATTCTAACGGTTGTTATGAATAAAATAAAAAATTACGTGTATTTAATTCCGATGATATTTTTCTCTACTGGCAAATTTTTTGCTTATCAACCGATGATTGTTGTTCTATCATACGGTCATTGGTATGTTCACTCTACTAGAAGAAACACTTTTCATCAAATTCATTTATTTTTATCTATCTTTCTTAGTATATGGTAGTAGCCCTGAAAATGTCGGGACGAAATTCACGTTCCATCCCGTACTCATCTTGAATTTCTCATCCCATTCCATTTTATATTTAGAAGAATTCTCAATCGGACCATTTATTTTATTCAAACGGGTACGGGAAAAAATGGGTATGAGATCGGATACTTTAATTACCTGTTCCAAAAAAAGAATATATATATATATTTATTAATTTTCCCAAAATTTCTCAAAATTCTCCGAAATTATCCAAAATATATGTCTTCAAGTTGATCTTTACCCAAATTATTGGGAGTTTGAGAAGAGATTTTGGGTAAGGAAATTTTCCAAATCTGTTTCGTTCTTATCGGATTCCCATCCCATCCCGAGTCCTGAAATTTTTAGGGACACATATATCAGCTTATGTTATTTGTTTTTCAAAAGTTATGTATATTGATTTTGTAATTTTGATTAAATATCAATGAAATTTTAAACAGAAAACATAATATAATAAAAACAATATTTCTTTAAAAAATATTTGATGGTATTTTACAAATAATCATGATTTATGAAAATAATCGTAATTTTATAAATAAAAAATGATCATTTAATTCCCTAATTTTTTGTAATTGTGCAGATTAATTTCTCAATTTTTAATTTGGCAAACTAATTCCTCTAGTTTATGTTGACTGTGCAAAATTGGACTGAGAAAAGAATAAACTAAATGTATTTCCATTATATGAATTAACCATTTATATGAATCTTAATTTGAGATGTATCTTAAAAGAATAAACTAATTGTATTTCCATTATATGAATTAAACATTTAAAGATTATGAAAGCTATTAACTAATCAAAATTACACTTTATTATAGAAACCAGGTTAAGTCTCGCTGTTCCTAAGTTTAGGAATTTTGCAGAATGTAAATGTGGGGTGTGGGTTCTTCGGATGAACTTCATATCACGGGTCCGTCCACAGTTTAGGATTGAGAAAGTCTCGCCTTGTAGAGTGAAAGACACCATCTGAAAATCACCAGTGATCCAGTAGATGCATCCATTGACGTGAACTTGAGAAGAGAGTTGTAGTAGAAAGGGACATGGTCAACGCAGCCTTCTCCAACGGGATACTTTAAGACGACCATCTTCCACGATATCGATATTCAGTACCTCAAACCTGAGATCAACTTTCGTCCAAGACGTGATGAGGCCACTTGGCAACCTTCTTGTACGGGTTTTCGTCTAAGTCTGGAGGCCACTTGATGACTTTGTACTGCTTCGTGGCGTCGACAAACCCAAAGGAGACGAGACATTTCCTTATATATACACTCGTTGCCCTGGAGAGAGATTGAGGTGATCCGTCTCGGAAAAGGAAATAACGTAACCTAAAAAAAAAAAGAATTACTAAGATATTACAGAAAGGTTGGAATATTACTAGTATATTATACATTTTCTAAAAATTACTCAGATATTTTGTGCCCTTGTAATTACAATTAACACCTTTGATTAATTTGAGATTTTTTTAATTAAAAAATAATTAACCAAAAATTAGTTTAATCCACCTCATTAAGATAAAAAAATAAATCCAACAGTTACGAAAAAAAAAAACTTCTCTCTCTCGGCGAAACCTCTCTCTCTCTCTCGGCGAAACCTATCTCTCTCTCGGCGATTCCGAAGTCAGACTCTAATTCCGCCGTCGTATCGTCTCTTCCGGCCACTTCTCTTATCTCCGTCGCATTTCGTCTCCTTTTTCACGAACTTGAGTGGGGACTCTTCGTTTTCTCGAGTGGACTTTTCGTTTCCATTGTTAAAAATCTCTTCACGGCTGAGTTATAAAACTTCACGGCTGAGTTATTATACTTCACGGCTGAGTTATAATAATTTATAAAAGACGAAAGGTTGCGTAGGTTAACTTATGGTTTCGCGGTATATTTACAATTACCGAAACCGGATCCATTATATATCGGAGAAGGATGAACGAAAATGCAGAAGAACGAGGAAGATGATGACGAATTGGTGTTCAAAATTTAAGTTCTGGATATCTCTGTTGATGTGAACGGCGATAAAAACGATGACCACGACGAGGAAGACGAAGACAACGTTTCGTATTTCTCTGTTGATGATGACATGGAAATATGCATCCGACGTCATTTTTTAATTGATGAAATGGCAAGTAAGCCACCAAATGAACACGTAAATCAACTGTGTTAAACCAGCCATCAAACAAAACTTTAGGTCAGTCATAACATGAATACTATTACAGTAATTAAAAAATGAAAAACGCCTGCCAAATGCAGCCGTTTAATCTCGTAACTCAACTGAAAATCTTTAGCTCAGCCATATCGCTTAATAAGTCAGCCGTCAAAGCATGCTATTGTGGTAATTAATCTTTCGCTACTAAATCAGCCGTAATTAGGCCGAGTTTTTCGTTAACCCAGCTCATTACGGCTGATTTATGACACTTACACGAAAATCAGCCGTAACGAANTCCCAACTCTTTGCCGCGGCAACTTCTAGAAGAATACGAATGGTATTCATTTTGACCACCGGAGCAAAAGTTTCATCATAGTCAACGCCTTCTTCCTGAAAATTTCCCATAACAACCAGCCTTGCCTTGTAACGTTCAACGGACCCGTCGGCATTGAACTTGATGCGAAATACCCACTTACATGCGAGGGCTTTCTTTCCTGGAGGAAGCTTTTGAAAGGACCATGTTCTCTGTTCCTCAAGAGCTGTGTATTCTGAACCCATCGCATTTCGCCATACTTCGAATTGAATTGCATCTTTGAAGTGGACAGGTTCGACACCAAGAGTAATGGCAGCAAGAAACGCCGTATGACTATCTGAGAAACGGTCACATGAAACAAAGTTAGCGATAAGATACAGACACGTACCTGAAGAAACCGGATCAGAGTCGGTGATGTCGAGAACAGGGTTTATATCACACTTCGCAGCATATGTAACATATGGAAGAAGGCGTGTATAAGGGATTTTCTGTCTCATTCCACGACCTAATTGTTCCACAGCTGGAGGAGGCACCGATGCTTATAGAGCTTCTGAGTTTGATGACTCACCGACTTCTATGGGAGTAACTTCGGCGAGATGATCGGAATTTGCCGTAGGAGATAGTGCGACTTCGATATTATCAGCATCACTCCCCCTGGATTCAGTGATGGGAGAATCAGTAACAAAATCATCGATGATTTCGATGTCTGGTGAAGATGGAGAGGAAACCAACTCAGACGATTGTGATGGATCAGCGGAAGCTTATGGAAACATGGTTTCATGGAAAACTACATCGCGAGAGACGAACATAGAACCTGTTTCAATATCAAGAACTTTCCACCCTCTTTGTCCTTGTGGATACCCGAGAAAAACACAACGCTTGCTCCTTGCATCGAATTTATCTGTTGTTGCAGTTTGATGTTCTGCAAAACAGAGACTGCCAAATATGCGAAGGTGAGAGTAGGGCGGAGACTTGTTGTGGAGAACTTCATAGGGTGTTTTTCCGTTGAGGAGCGGAGTAGGAGTACGGTTGACGAGATACGCAGCTGTGAGAATACTTTCACCCCAAAATTTTGTAGGTAAACTACTCTGAAAGAGAAGAGCCCTCGCCATGTTTAACAAATGTCGATGTTTGCGCTCAGCTCTTCCATTTTGTTGAGGTGTACCGACACATGATGTTTGATGAAGAATGCCGTTCTCAGCAAAGTACTTTTTCATGCATGTAAATTCAGTACCGTTGTCGCTTCTAAGAACTTGAACTTTCTGTCCGAATTGTCGTTCTGTCATCGCAAAGAAATTCTTAAGAACTGAAGATACTTCGCTTTTAGCCAATAGTAAATGAGTCCATACAGCACGAGAGTGATCGTTGACGATTGTGAGAAAATAATGGGCGCCACACGATGCTGGAGTAGTATAGGGCCCCCAAACGTCGCAATGGATGAGTGAAAAAGAAGTATCCGCTTTATTATTACTATCGGAGAAAGGTTCTCTAGTTTGTTTTGCTTGAATGCAAATATCACAAAGCTCTGCAAAATCAAAACCACTAACTTTAAAGCTCTCTAAGGTTGATAAAAAAGTAGACAACACTTTCTTGCTAGGATGCCCCAAACGTTGATGCCACAAAACTGCCTCAGCCACTGTTGACGTTTTGTTTGCTTGCGCCGAAACAACCCCGCGAAAGTGATAAACCCCGTTCTCTTCTTCACCTGCTCCAATCGGCATCTTCGAAGAACGGTCCTTTATAACGCAAAACTTGTCAGTGAATATAGCAAAACACGCAAGCTCACGCAATAGACGAGCTAGTGATATTAGTGTTTCAGATAAATCTGGCACGTAAAGAACATGGTGAAGATATGTATCGCTGCCAAGGTGGAGTGACCCTTCTTTAGTGGCAAACGAGTGTTTTCCGTTCGGCAAAACAACAATGCAGCGAGGGATATCTTGTAGATTACTTAGGAGATCTGCATCACCTGTCATGTGATGAGATGCGCCAGAGTCTAAGAGAAAATCAACATTACCAGACAGTTTCTCGGAAGAAGGTGAGTTCTCGGGTTTGAGAAAGTTTACTATTGCAGCCCATGCTTCTTTGCTAACACCCGGGATGTTTGGATATGCCGCCGGTGGTGATACTTGGGCATTGTTTGCTCGAGGTGGAGCTGAGCGTCCTCTTCCACGCCCTCCTTTGCCACGACCACGGCCGCGCCCTTCAGAGTTAGAGTCGAACCAGCCTTCCGGATAACCATGCTTCTCAAAGCATGAATCGACTGTGTGGTTGGTGCGACTACAATGAGTGCAAACAGATTGTTCTGACCTCGCGTAACTTGTGTAATTGCATTCACGCCTTATTGAACAGCGAAACTGACGGCATTGATGCGTTCCTCCTTCGTACGAGAGACGGTGAGATGTCTTTCTTCCGAGACAAGTTCGGAATAAATCTGATCCAGACCAAGATCTTTTTCACGAGTGAGACGCCCCAAGAGATTTGTGCGAGAAGTACCAAACCGAGAAGCATCTAGTCCCATTAAGAACTGATGTATGCGTTCGTGATCGCGTCTTATGTTGGAGGCCAACATAATTGGACAGTCGAATTTGTTGCAGCAACAACCCAAAGCAGGCTCATAATCATCAAGGTCATCCCACATGACTTTGAGTTTGCCAAAGTAGGTCGCTACATCTTGTCCGTCTTGGCGACACGCCACGAGATCGGCTTTTAACTCATGCACACGAGGTGCGTTACCGGCTGAGAATCGAGTGCGTAGGCTTTCCCACATGATTCTCGCATTCTCAACCACAGAGATTGCATGATGAATTTTAGGTTCTATACTAGCGTATAACCATCCAATCAACATTGAGTTGACCGTCACCCACTTGTTGTAGTCGTTGGAGGTGACCGCCGGTTGTGGAATGGTTCCGTCGATAAAACCAAGTTTTTGCTTGGCTCGAAGGTTATTATTTGCTAGCTTCGCCCATCGTTCATAATTGTCACCATTCAACAGTATCGGAGTAAGAACATGATGAGGATGATCCGAGGGATGGAGATAGTAAGGTGATGAGGAGATCTCATCTTTGGAGTTTGCCGCTGTGGGAGAACCGCGAGCAGGAGTGTTGTCGTCGGTGGAAGTCACCATGATTTATGAGATGAGAATTTGAGTGGAGAAGAGAAGATGATTTGATCAAAAGAAATTGTAAGAAGAGTTTTGGTGTTCGGATCGATTTAAGGTTTAGGCTCTGATACCATGCCAAATTTGATATGAACACCTTGATCTTTATTGATGTTAAGAGAAGATATGTATAGTACATTGGTTTAGGGTTTACACAAGAATATGAGATATACACAAGAATCGGAAATATATGATATTTCCTAATATGAATATGTAATATTGCCTAATAAAATCCTACATCAATCAGAAGCCAAGACATGAATTCAACTATACCAAGAAAAAACAAAACAGACAAGTGTACGTAACAAAATATTTGATAATTACCCTAATTCAACATGCATACGTAAGCGTTGTTCTTTCATAGGAATGTTTTGAAAATATACAAAAGAAATAAATCACAAAGAAGAGATATTTGACATATGTCACTATGTATCGAGTAAGTACCAGAGCCACTTTTTAGTTGCGGCAGCCTTTTTTGCCACGGTTGTAAAACGTTAGAATTGCTAGATCGGCAAAAGACTTTCACCACCGAGTTCAGCACCAAATCAATAACGGAATCCTTTGCGTTTTCCGCCACCGGAACGCACACGGAAGAACAGCCGCGAAAACTGCTGGCGATACCCGGTGTTAGCGCTCCCGGTAAATTGCTCCGGCTTCTAGAGCAACGAACACTTAGAAAACGAAAAGACCCGAGAAACATCTTTGAAGTTAGTTAGAACTTCTGACGATCTTTAAAGTTTTTGAAATTCTATAATAGAGAGAACGAAAGCTCTTGATGGGCTGCAAGCAATCATACCGAACTGTCTATAGAGAGAGTTTATGTTTTCGATATTTTTTGTTTTCCTTTTTTTTTTGGTCACTTCCAATTATTAGTCATTTTCCTTTTTTTTGTTTTGTTTTGTTTTTTTTTAATATTATTATCAAGCTTTATTTATGGGAAGATTGATGATACAATCCTTAATTTTATCAGTTTTCGATTCTTGTTACTTCCCTGTTGGTATTTCCTTTTTGCTTTTTGGGAATTATGAGCTTTTTCTATTTTTATTTTAGTTTCTTTGTTTATTTCCATTTTGTGTTATGAATTACGAGTTTTTCCTATTCCCACCTCTCAATTCATGAATTATTATTAGTTTACTTGTACCGTTTTTCTTCATGGTTGAATTACTATAGCCCTCGTACGTGCGATCTCCGAACTCCAATTCTGGTTTCAGTTGGCCCTTGCTTCACAATATATTACTTTTAAAACGCTCCAAGAAAACCCATTTTAAAAGCATTTCTTCCTACTCCGAAAATATGTGTTTTTCTTTAATAAGCATTCTTTGATTTATTTTTACTAGTATGAGACGAAGTTCTTTGATTTTTTTTTGTCTTTGTCCATGATATTATGGGGGTGATTGGTAAGAATTTTTACCGTAGACTTTTAAAAATAAAATTGCTGTGAAAACTTTTGCCTTGTGATTTAAAAAAAAATAAAAGTCATAAATTATTAGCTTTAAAAAATTAATGTAACAAGAGCAAAAAAGTGAAAAATGAATGTCAGAAAAAATAGGAAGACTTTTAAAACTTTTAAAATGGTAAAGTGTGATCGGTAAAAAATAAACTTTAAAGACTTTAGAAAAAAGTAAAAGTCTCTATGTCCACCCTAAACTGTACACTACACCCGTGTCCACACATAATTTTGTCCATAACTATTGTGCTGTAAAATCATACTCTTTGGTATCATCGGCATGTTCCAGAAAGATTGTTCATATCCCGAGTTCGATAATCTCTATAACAAAAGCCAAAACTTTCGGGTGCATTAGAAAGATTTAAGACTAAGTCTCTTTTAAAGAGAACACAGTTAAGCGGTTAATTGATTTTTCCGGTAACAGTCGCAAACGCTCCGTTTGCGAGTAATAGCAGTTGTTGGCGTTTGACAACAATCATGAAAAATATTTTTCTACTGTTTCGTGCCGCTCTAGATCCCTCAAAATCAAAATCTACCTCCCTGGAGCGTCGAGCGTTTGCGGTTGCGAACGATGGCGGGCGGATAACTAAAAAATTAAAAATATAAAAATAAAGAAGAAAAAACCATTTAAAATCAGAATATATATAATAAGTTAAAAAAAAAAAAATTAAAATTTGCATATTATAATCACAAAACATATGAACAAATTTGACACCTTCTAATTGTTTAGGGTTTTTTTCGACCTCTCGGAGGCAAGTCTCCTACAAAACAAGAAACGAAGTTAGAGCCCGAAAATACGATGGTGAGATGTTTTATGATAAAACAGCGAAAAATACCATAAAGTGGTACGTCGGAAAACGGAAAATAAATGGGTGCCAATTGGGTCCGAAGAAAAAAATGAATCCGCAATGGCTTTTGATTGATGGGCTATTTTTGGTGAAAAAGAAGGAAATGAAGAGTGTGAGGGTGAGAAGTCTCGGTTAAGAAGTGACTGTAACGTGACTGCATAATGGTCGAAAGAGAGACTTGGAGTCTCAGAAAAAGTAGAAAGATAAGTGTTTGGAGAGAGAAATATAGCACAAGACAATACTTTGAGCGTAAGTAGTAGAAATGTGCGAACCCTTTTTCTGTTATGGGAATGGTCGTATTTATAGAGTTTTACCTGGCTGGGTTAGTATATCGGGTAATTACTTGTCCGTTGGGTTCGGGTCGGATCATNACTACTCGCCCCATTTCAAAATATAAGATGTACTCCTTCTATTTCTTAAAAATGTAGTTTTAGAAAGAAAAAAAATTATTTCAAAAAGAAAGAAGTTTCTAATTTTCTAAGTGTAGTTATTGTCCATTTTTACTTAATTTGCCCTTATAATATTTAATATTTAAAGAATAACTTAAGTAATAATTAATAAAATCAATGTTGAAAAAGTCTTTTGTAAAATTTTCTTAATATGTGTGAAAAAATCAAAAATATCTTCTTTTAGAAACAGAGGGAGTATTAGATAATAACATGAATATTAGAAAAATTGTTTGAAACAAAACAACATTTTATAATTAGTTAAATATACAATTTATCCAATCATGAAAAAAAATTTAGAATTCAAAGAGTCAAAAGTTTATTATGGATCAAAAAAAACTAAAACATCTTATAGAAGGGAAGAGAAGGAGTATCTTTGAAGAGATCAAACAGCGTGGAAGTAGTCTCAGTGGCCGGAACTAATTTTTGTTTTTGCTATGGAAAGGAACAACACTAAGACCTCTATAAATTAATAATGTTGGAACCATGATGTTTTATAAAACTTTATTAATTTATAGTGATTATTAATTTATAAATATATTATTTGGTAGAAAAACAAATTTTGGGAGTGACAAAAATATTAATTTAGCGATGTATTAATGAATCGAGTATTAATTTATAGAGTATCTACTGTAATATTTTGCTACAGATCCAAAATTTTACTATTCGGATCCGGATGCAGACGTTTTGGATATTCCAATTTCAGGAGCGGACGGATTAGAGTGGATCCCACATCAGTTTTTTTACCTCGGATAATAATTTCACCCCTAATTCAATGAATGGCTTTTAAAATCCTACTGTTAAAATATAAGATGTTTTAAATAAAAACACGAACATTAAATAAATATTTTTTTAAAATAAAATATTATTTAATAATTAGTTAAAAATACAATTTAGCTAATTATGAAAAAGACTTTAGAATTCAAAAAGTCAAAAAAATATCAAATAACATTAAAATTTGCGTAGAAACTTGTAAAAATACTTTATAAAATAAAATAAAACAAAACAAAATTCTTAAACATCCTCAGGGATCAAGCTGCGCAGAAGTTGACTACTCAGTGGCCACAACTAAATTTTCTTTTTGCTATGGCGAGGAACTACGCGTCCCCTATTAAGCTGTCTAGGTTGAAGATCCTCAGATATGGCCGACGGTATTTTAAGATCTTTCAAGATCTTAGAATTGGCTTTTCTCGCAGATTTATTTTTGAGGACGAGAACCTTTTCGTTTTCCAAATCCAGCCTCAAAAACCCGGTGCAGCAGTCCTCTATGACCTGACATAGATGCTTCAGATTATCCACTTCGACCCCATTCACTTTCTTCACCTGTTTCCATTTTCAATGTAGTTTTTACTTTTATTCAGATAAAACTCTTTTAGTAAACTAAGATTTAATTTCTGTTTTTTTTTAAATAAGTTTTAGTGTGAAACTAAGAGTATGCAGTAAATTGATACATTACCTGCAAATCTTCAAAACTGCCGTATCCTGCGTTGATGTCATCCTCTAAAATCTGTACCAAGAAGCAAAACATAAACTTCTCAAGATCATGATGCCTTAATGACGAAGAAGATCCTTACTTAATTCTATTAAAACACACAAAATACTCGGCAGGCTTTCATTGCCAAGGAGGATACACGACATAGATAAATTGACTATTAAGGAATATATATATATATTTTTTTTCTCCCTCGGTATAAAATATTATGTTTTAAAAAGGAATGCATAAAAAAAATGGAACGAACCTGAGAAATTATTACGATCTGTTCACCGGCTTTTTTGGGCATCTTATTGGAAGCAGAATCACTAATATAAGAGCTATTGATGTATGGTTGAGAAAGAGCAACAAAAAGAAAACCACCATATATATAGTAACTTCGAATCTTGTCAAAATTATGCATTGGAACTAGTGGTTGCACCTGCGTACAATAGATAACCATAAACATTGTTCAGAAGCTGTCTCTTATACACATCTAGATGTGTATAAGAGACAGGAGTTACACTGATCTAATACACAATAACGAAGATAAAATCCCTTCTTACTAGATTGAATAGATATTGAATAGATGATACGTATAAAAACACAAAATAAAATATAAAAAATCAAACAACATATTATATTGAGTTAGCCATATATAATTAATGGCTTTTAAAATTTTACTACTCGCCCCATTTCAAAATATAAGATATATTAGATAAAAACATGAATATTAAAAAAATCATTTTTTAAAACAAACAACATTTTATAATTAGTTAAAATTCAATTTATCTAATCATGAAAAAAACTTTAGAATTCAAAGAGTCAAAAGTTTATTATGGAACAAAAAAAAAACTTAAACATCTTATAAAATGGAAGAGAAGGAGTATCTTTGAAGAGATCGAACTGCGTGGAAGTAGACTCAGTGGCCGGAACTAATTTTTGTTTTTGCTATGGAAAGGAACTAGTCGTTTACTAAGGATCCAAAATTTTACTATTCGGTCGCTTTGGATCCCACATCAGATTTTGGTCCTCGGATAATAATTTTACCCCTAATTCAATTAATGGCTTTTAAAATCCTACTATTAAAATATATAATGTTTTAGATAAAAACAGGAAGATTAAAAAATTATTTTTAAAAATAAAATATCATTTAATAATAAGTTAAAAATATAATATAGCCAATTATGAAAAAGATTTTAAAATTCAAAGAGTAAAAAAAAATCAAATAACAGTAAAATTTGCATACAAACTTGTAAAACATCTTTTAAAATGAAAAAAAAAAACAAATTCTTAAACATTGTATATTATGAAAGAGAAGGAATATCTTTGAAGGGATCAAGCTGCGCAGAAGTTGACTTAGTGGCCACAACTAAATTTTCTTTTTGCTATGGCGAGGAACTACGCGTCCCCTATTAAGCTGTCTAGGTTGAAGATCCTCAGATATGGCCGACGGTATTTTGAGATCTTTCAAGCCTGTCTCTTATACACATCTAGATGTGTATAAGAGACAGTTTTTGTTGTACCACCTGCCTCCTGTTTTTATTTTTTTTTGTCTACCACGTCTCCTCTCTTTGAATTATTATTAGTTTACTTGTACCGTTTTTCTTCATGGTTGAATTACTATAGCCCTCGTACGTGCGATCTCCGAACTCCAATTCTGGTTTCAGTTGGCCCTTGCTTCACAATATATTACTTTTAAAACGCTCCAAGAAAACCCATTTTAAAAGCATTTCTTCCTACTCCGAAAATATGTGTTTTTCTTTAATAAGCATTCTTTGATTTATTTTTACTAGTATGAGACGAAGTTCTTTGATTTTTTTTTGTCTTTGTCCATGATATTATGGGGGTGATTGGTAAGAATTTTTACCGTAGACTTTTAAAAATAAAATTGCTGTGAAAACTTTTGCCTTGTGATTTAAAAAAAAATAAAAGTCATAAATTATTAGCTTTAAAAAATTAATGTAACAAGAGCAAAAAAGTGAAAAATGAATGTCAGAAAAAATAGGAAGACTTTTAAAACTTTTAAAATGGTAAAGTGTGATCGGTAAAAAATAAACTTTAAAGACTTTAGAAAAAAGTAAAAGTCTCTATGTCCACCCTAAACTGTACACTACACCCGTGTCCACACATAATTTTGTCCATAACTATTGTGCTGTAAAATCATACTCTTTGGTATCATCGGCATGTTCCAGAAAGATTGTTCATATCCCGAGTTCGATAATCTCTATAACAAAAGCCAAAACTTTCGGGTGCATTAGAAAGATTTAAGACTAAGTCTCTTTTAAAGAGAACACAGTTAAGCGGTTAATTGATTTTTCCGGTAACAGTCGCAAACGCTCCGTTTGCGAGTAATAGCAGTTGTTGGCGTTTGACAACAATCATGAAAAATATTTTTCTACTGTTTCGTGCCGCTCTAGATCCCTCAAAATCAAAATCTACCTCCCTGGAGCGTCGAGCGTTTGCGGTTGCGAACGATGGCGGGCGGATAACTAAAAAATTAAAAATATAAAAATAAAGAAGAAAAAACCATTTAAAATCAGAATATATATAATAAGTTAAAAAAAAAAAAATTAAAATTTGCATATTATAATCACAAAACATATGAACAAATTTGACACCTTCTAATTGTTTAGGGTTTTTTTCGACCTCTCGGAGGCAAGTCTCCTACAAAACAAGAAACGAAGTTAGAGCCCGAAAATACGATGGTGAGATGTTTTATGATAAAACAGCGAAAAATACCATAAAGTGGTACGTCGGAAAACGGAAAATAAATGGGTGCCAATTGGGTCCGAAGAAAAAAATGAATCCGCAATGGCTTTTGATTGATGGGCTATTTTTGGTGAAAAAGAAGGAAATGAAGAGTGTGAGGGTGAGAAGTCTCGGTTAAGAAGTGACTGTAACGTGACTGCATAATGGTCGAAAGAGAGACTTGGAGTCTCAGAAAAAGTAGAAAGATAAGTGTTTGGAGAGAGAAATATAGCACAAGACAATACTTTGAGCGTAAGTAGTAGAAATGTGCGAACCCTTTTTCTGTTATGGGAATGGTCGTATTTATAGAGTTTTACCTGGCTGGGTTAGTATATCGGGTAATTACTTGTCCGTTGGGTTCGGGT
>JAHZTW010000001.1:466013240-466041130 GCA_020283515.1 Alliaria petiolata | reverse complement strand
GAATGTGAAGTGAAAAAGAGACTTTATTTGCTTGAAGTGAGTTAATGGAAAGATCGTTAACATACTCGAAGGATTCAAATTAAATACCTAAGTTTTTAACGCAGTGGAACACAAAAAGATAGTTGATAAAATGTGTCAATTATATGAGAAGTGGGGATAATGTTGCTTAGGATCAACATATCCTGTGTTTTGAATATTTTAATTGAAAATAAATTAGAATTGAAATAAATAAATAATTTTTAGGTTTCGATTTTGTGATTTTCATATATTTTTTCAGTAAGATGATATTTTCTTTTATATTTTCTTTAAAAAAATATTTAAAGGGTTTTAAATTTTATTATTATAATACGCGGATCATAATCTAAATTTTAATAATGATAAATCTATTATAATAAAGTAGGATAATTAATTCGTCAAAATTTTAGAATAAATATATATATGATCGTGACAAGTGGCACGTTAATCAATAAGATTTCGACATGTGTCAAGTTTATCGATTTAGATTTCGATACGTGTCTCGGTAAAATATTAGTTTTTAAATAAAAAAGTAATTTCCAAAAAAAATTCAAATTTATTAATTTAGATTACAAAAGTAAAATAAAGTTAACTAAAATATATTTTAATTTAAGAAAAAAAATAAAAACTAAAGGATCTATTTCAAAAGAAAAATAAAAACAAAAATAAAAAGTAAACTACATTAACTGGGATATATTTTATTTAAAAAAAAATTCTAAATGCTAATGATATGACATTAGACGATGATAAGCTTAATTAGAAGGATGATAGCAAGAATCATGTATAGAAGCTTTTGATGCGAGTCTTGAAAAGCATAACTTATTTAGAGAGTAGAGAGATCATATACGAGAGAAACAAACAAATTTTTTTAAAAAAAACAATTAAAAACAAAAAAATAAATTTGATTATAGGATATATTTCAATTAAAAAATATTAGATGCTAATGATATGGTATTAACCAATGATGAGCTCAATAAGGAGGAATGTATCAAGAATCATGTAGAAATACTTTTGATACGAGTCTTGCGAAGTATTACTTCTCTAGAGAGCTGAGAGATCATATAAGGGAGATGAATGTGAAGAGAAAGAGAATTTTTGTGCTTGAAGAGAGTTAATGGGGAGATCTTTAACATACTCGAAGTTCTCGAATTGCATACTCAAGATTTTAACGCAACAGAACAGGAAAAGATAGTTGATAAAATGTGTGAACTATATGAGAGGTAGATTTAATGTTGCTTAGGACCCACAACAGATTATGTGTTTTGAATTTTTTAATTAAAAATAAATGAGAATTAAAATAAATAAATAACTCTTAGGTTTCAACAGTATCAGATTCTTTTCTATTTTCTTAAAAAAATATTTTAATGCTTTTAAATATTATTATTATAAATATGCGTATACATGGATCCTAATCTAGATTTTAATTATGATAAATCTAATTAAGATAAAAGAAGAATAATTAATTCGTAAAATTATTAGAATATATATATATATATATATATATATATATATATATATATAATGCATTATAAATAAACATAATTCATATAAGAGTATTAAAACATATATATCTAGAAATATTAATAAAAGTAAATTTTATTTTTTCTTTACAGATTATTCGATTTTGTTTTAAATTTATTTTTACGAGTTTAAAATAATTTTATTAAAAACCCGCATATATGCGGGTCCAATTATAGTATATCATAAACCCTTCCTCTCGGGTTAATCGATGTCATTGTAATTCATGTGTCTTGCTTGTTTTTCACTCGAGGATAGAGAGTGTAGCATACCTACACCTTAAAAATTAAATATTTACAAAAATCATATAAATAAAAAATTAATTGTATCTTTAAAAACAAAAGAATTAATGAAACTAATCCGGTCTGCTTGTGAAGCAAGGATGAGTGGATCATATTTCCGGAGTCGTCTTCTGCCATGTACTGATGTAACACCAAATTGGTCATGTTGCACACCACTTCCATCTAATGGGTCGTATCAATCGCATAAGAATGCAATGCATCTCTTGTCCAGTAATCCCGGGTAATGAACTTCTAAAATCTCGCGAAGTACATCATAGTATATGAGATCACCGGACTGAGTGGATACCCCGTAATCAGAAGTCGGTAGGCTCCTATCATCTCGAAGAATCTTAAAAGCGTAACCTCGGGTGCAATGGTACTCGCTCATTAGCACCTTCTCTCAAAGGCGTCAAGGTTCAGAGATTTGCTCATACGCTCAGAGATAAGATGCCAATCTCTCGGACCAACTGCCTCACGTATGCCCGTAACATTTTCTTAGCTAGGACTTTGAGCACCCACATCGGTGGATTCTCAACAAAGAAATAAAATCAAAAATTGAAAAGAGAAAGAGAAAGGGTTAACGTTTGAGAACCCGTTCTCAACTTCATGAGAACCCCTTAATCCACTTGCCTTCTTTTTATTGGTTCAATTTTTATTTTAAATATTAAAATTTAATTATATATGTTGAATTATATTAAATATTTTATTTTATTGTCTAGAACATGTGCCATGCGGATGCTCTAAGCTCACAAGCCAACTTTATGTCTACAGGTCATATGGTTAGTATTTGATATTGCTTTTCCCGAAGACTTGGAGGTCTTTACTGTCTCTATTGCCTTCATGAGATCCAACATTTTAAACCCAAGTTCCGAATTTATATCTCACTTCGTAAGTGTTTACTTTTTGTTGTTGTTTTGTTGAGATTTATAATGGGTACATAATGATTTGATCTATCTTTTTTCACTAGTTTCTTTCTTCAAACCTAAAACGTGAAAGCTGCTGTGAATCTGTGATGTGATTCATTCATTGAGATTTAGCTGATTTCAACTGTTTGTTTGTATTTTTGTACTCTACTAAAAGCAATTCTTTTGAAGTTCTCCTCATCGCTAGAATCATAATTAACTTGTACGGTTCTCATCTTGCAGAAGGCCTTGAGAAATTTAGGGATCTTATAGTTGAGGCAAAAGATAAAGGCGTAGAGAAAGCTACTGCTGTGGCAAAATAAATGCTTGATACAAACATGTTTATCTTTGGAGCTGTAGAAGTTAATGAAGCGTCTGCAACTGACACTACAAGAAAACATCCGATTTGCGACGGACAAAACCGTCGCAAGTCAGTCGCAAATCACCATTAACGATGGAGTTGCGACGGAAACAAAATCGTCGCAATTCGTTAGTCGCAAATCGATATCCGTCGCAAATCCGTCGCAAAATTTGCGACGGAAAGAAATTCATCGCAAATCCGTCGCAAATTTGCGACGGAATTAAAATGTTGTAAATCTATCGCAAGTTTAGCTCCGTCGCAAATCCATCGCAACCATTGCGACGGATTTACGAAGAACATTATAAGGTCTGTCGCAAATCCGTCGCAAATTTTGCGACGGATTTGCGACGACTTTTATGAGGTCCGTCGCAAATCCGTCGCAAATTAATTATTTTTTTTAAAAAAAAAATTCCGAAAATTAAATTTAACAAATAAATAAATAAATAATATTACCAAAAATATTTCTAAATCTAACAAAACACACTAATCTAATTACTTTTTTAAATTATAGCAATTTGAAAATCTAAAAAAATCAATTATAAATCTAATAATTTCTAAATCTAACTAATTCAAACAAATTCCAAACCTAATTCTAAAAAAATTCCAAACCTAAATCTAATAATTCATAAATCCAATAATTTATAAATAACAAATTCCAAACCTAAATCTAGCAAATTCCAAACCTAAATCTAACAATTCTTAAATCTAACAAAATTCCAAACCTAAATCTAGGAATTCATAAATCTTAAAAGATTCATATCCTATATCTTTAAAATACAAATACTAACAATTTTCAATTCTAACAAATTATAAAAGCTAAATTCAACAAATTATAAATCTAACAAAATATAATCCTAAATCTAACAACTTTACAAATAATAAAATAAAACAAATCTAACTAATTAATCTAACAAATCTACATCTAAAAAAAAAAGCTAACCATCCATGTTGGTGAGATTGGATAGAAGATTTTGGAGAGAGAGAGAGAGGGGGAAGGAGAGAAAGAGAGAGAGAGAGAAGAGAGGAAAATGGAAGAGAGGGAGATAGTCTTGTTAAGAGAAAGAAAAGAGAGGGAGATAGTCTTGTTAAGAGAAAGAAAAATGGAAAGAGAGGGAGGGAGATAGTCTTGTTAAGAGAAAGAAAAGAGAAAAAAAGATGTAAGTATCGAGAGAGGAAGAGAAGAAAAGAAGGAGAATCAATTTAATAACAGACATTGCGACGGATTTGCGACGGAATATGGGCGGCCAAATAAAATTTCGCGCGAACTCATCAAATTTTTGAAAAATTCAAATTATTTCGACCAAAATTTCAAAAATTTTCAATTTGCGACGGATTTGCGACGGGTCGTCGCAATTCCGTCGCAAATCTTATATATTTATAGTCTTGTAAAATTTGGTATTGCAAATGTTTTTTTATCATATTAAAAAGTTAAAAAACATTTATAATAGTATAAGATTGTAATAAATATTAATTTATGCAAAAGTTTACAAATTCTTCTAGTTTAAAGTGAGTTTTATAAAACTTTTATACTTATGAATAAACATTAACTCCTTCTATTCCTCTATTTGAAATGATTTCATGAAAAGTTTATAAATTCTTCTTTTTCTTATAATTTGTATATAAACTTAAAATTCATGTAATATTTACATTTAAGTTATATGATTTACTTTACAAAGAAAATCCCAATTTAGGTTATAGGGTTTGGAAAATATTTGACGTTTGCGACGGATTTGCGACGGGTCGTCGCAAGTCCGTCGCATATATATAATATTTGCGACGGCATTGCGACAACCCGTCGCAAATCTGTCGCAAATCTTATATATTTATAATCTTATTAAATTTGGTTATGCAAATGTTTTTTATCATATTAGAAAGTTAAAAAACATTTATGATAGTTTAAGATTGTAATAAATATTAATTTATGCAAAAGTTTACAAATTCTTCTTATCCAAAGTGAGTTTTATAAAACTCTTATACTTATGAATAAACATTAACTCCTTCTATTCCTCTATATGAAATGATTTCATGAAAAAATTATAAATTCTACTTTTTCTTATAATTTGTATATAAACTTCAAAATTCATGTAATATTTGCATTAAACTTATATGACTTACTTTACAAAGCATATCCCAATTTAGGGTATAGGGTTTGGCAAGTATTCGTGGTTTGCGACAGATTTGCGACGGAACGTCGCAAATCCGTCGCAGATATATAAGATTTGCGACGGCATTGCGACGACCCGTCGCAAATCCGTCGCAAATCTTATATATTTATAATCTTATTAAATTTGGTTATGCAAATATTTTTTTATCATACTAGAAAGTTAAAAAACATTTATGATAGTTTAAGATTGTAATAAATATTAATTTATGCAAAAGTTTACAAATTTTTCTTGTCCAAAGTGAGTTTTATAAAACTCTTATACTTATGAATAAACATTAACTACTTCTATTCCTCTATATGAAATGATTTCATGAAAAAAATTATAAATTTTACCTTTTTCTTATAATTTGTATATAAACTTAAAAATTCATGTAATATTTGCATTAAACTTATATGACTTACTTTACAAATCATATCCCAATTTAGAGTATAGGGTTTGGCAAATATTTGTGGTTTGCGATAGATTTGCGACGGATTTGCGACTGTACGGCATGCCGTTGCAAATATGTCGCAAAACTGTCACAAATTGCGACGCGTTTGCGACGACCTTTGTCGTCGCTTATTTGCGACGGATTTGCGACGGATTTGCGACGGTATATATTTTGTCGCAAAGTCGACGCAATTGTGTCGCAAATTTGCGACGGATATTGACCGTCGCAAATTTCCGTCGCAAATTGACTGTTTTCTTGTAGTGTGAGAAATTTAATCAATCAACAGAGCTACATAATGCACTTGTGCACTGTGCCTATGAAAAGTATGTCATACAACACAATCTCATAAAGACTAAAGAGTAGGAAATATAGAACCAGAGGCAGGAGGTGAAGATGTGAGATCAGACTTTGTCTATTTCTCTCTCTCTTTCTCAGTTTTTGTTTGAGTGTCAATGTCTCTTATGCTCTATGTTCCTGTAAAAAGTTACTGTTTGGTTATCTTCGTTGGGTAAATTACACGCCAATATGGCAATATATATCTACTCTGCTGCAATCTTTCTTTTCTTGTGTTTGTAAATAAATTTCCGAAGCTGCATTTGAGTTTATTTGAACAATTTTTGTTGGTTAGAAGAACACACAAAGCCTTTTGAGTCACTTGTTTGAAATAAATATGTTTGGAGTAAACTGATTGAGTATTTTATAATTAGTGCTTTTTAGAAACCGAGTAAAACAAGGCTTTTCCTTGCTTTCAGAATGTTCACTCCGTTTATGTGTTTGGTGCTCTGTTTTTTTTTTTTTTGAACGTTTTGGTAGTGATTCAATACTCTATTCCAAATAACCAAAAGAAAGAAAAAAAAAATCCGATAGAAGTTTTACCCAAAAAGCCAAAACAAAAGAACACGAACACACAAGGTTTTGTGTTTGTAAGGAGACTCGCAGATGTGTGCAAGGTTGCTGCAGCCTTTTTAAACAGAAATTTTTGGAGGATTGTTGAAAGTTTAAGATTAAGTTTCGAGGGAAGGCCTTATGAGATTCAGCCTCAGAGATAGAAATCAGATTTATCTTTAAAATCTGTCAGGTTTGAAAATAGATCATCATATATGCTTTTAGCATCTCCATTGGGAGCCTTTAAGAGAATCTTTCACTTTTAAAAAATAATAAAATAGAAAAAAAAAGAGAAAAGAGAGAGTCTTTTATTTGAGAGATTTTGAGATACTTTGAGTTTGAGAGACTTTGAGATACTTTTGAAGACCCAAAATACACTTTATTAGATTTCAGAAAGGTAGAGAGAGAAAGTTTGTTATTCTCATTAACTATGAAAGTATCTGTTACATTTGTTTATATACTGTATAAGATTAATGACTATACAAGTATTAACAACTCTATACAAGTATACTCGTAATACCCCTCGCTCAACTCGAAGTCTTCAAGGCGGAAGAAAGAGACTTGAAAATGCATATCTCGACATAAGCATCTTGAAAGTCTTGGGAGGAAGTGCCTTTGTGAACAAACCGGCTAGTTGATTTCCTATAGTAACATGCATCAAATTCAAGAAACCATCTCTCAATCTTTCACGAACTAGATGGCAATCATTCTCAATATGATTTGTTCTTCCTTGAAAGACTGCATTTGAAGCTATCTGAATCGCAGCCGTGTTGTCACAAAAGAGATTAGCAGGACCAGAGACCTTAACATGTAAATCATGAAGCAATTGATTCAACCAAACCAGCTCACGGGTTGTATATGCTAATGCTCTGTATTCTGCTTCAGCACTACTTCGATAAAATTTTTGTTGTTTTCGTGATTTCCATGAGATCAATGAATCACCAAGGAAAACACAGAAACCGGTCGTTGAACGTCGTGAATCCGGACACGCTGCCCAATCAGCATCTGAAAAAGCCTGCAGTCTTATCTCAGATTGAGGAGAATAGAACAAAACACGACATGGATCTCCT
This sequence comes from Alliaria petiolata, assembly GCA_020283515.1. NCBI lineage: Eukaryota > Viridiplantae > Streptophyta > Magnoliopsida > Brassicales > Brassicaceae > Alliaria > Alliaria petiolata. Next base: position 466,033,503 of record JAHZTW010000001.1, on the reverse strand, counting down.
TTCAAGTATCTAACAATTCTATGAGCAGCTTCTAGATGAGTAGTTCTTGGCTTTGAAAAATATTGACTCAGCCTGTGAACCGCATAAGTGATATATGCTCATGTGATTGTGAAATACAGATGTTTGTCAATGAGAGCACGATAAACTGTTGCATCATCAAGAAGTTCTCCACTCTCTGCGCTTAATTAAATTGTTGAATCCATAGGTTTTGTCACTGGTTTACAACCGAGGAGTCCAACACTTTCTAATAAACCCAATGCATACTTACGCTGCCAAACTGAAATACCTTTGCTACTCCTTGCAATTTTCAGTCCAAGAAAATACTTCACTGGACCTAGATCTTTGAGTTTAAAAGTTCGAGCAAGAGTAGTTTACAGATCAGAAACAGCCTTATCATCACTGCTGACAATGAGGATATCGTCGACATACACCAGTAGAGCTACAAAGGTAGAATTTACCAACTTGACAAAAAGTGTATGCTCTGTCTCTGATTGACCAAACCCATCCTTCAACAAAACTTCAGAAAACTTCTTATTCCACTGTTGTGAAACTTGTTTTAGACCATACATAGACTTATGGAGTTTCCAAACAGCATCCAGAGGCAATGATTCAGCAACAGGAGGTGTATAACAAGGTGGTAATTGCATATAGATTTCTTCTTCGAGATCACCATGCAAAAATGCGTTTGTAACATCCATTTGTGTAAGTGACCATCCATGTTTTGGAGCCAGATCAAGAAGAAGTCTAACTGTCACGAGCTTGGCTACAGGTGATAAAGTATCAATATAGTCAACACCTTCTTGCTGTGTGTATCCCTTGGCCACAAAACGAGCTCTGTATCTATCAATTGTTCCATCTGCATTGTGTTTGATTTTGTACACCCATAGACAACCAATCGGTTGTTTTCCTTCAGGAAGAGTAACCACTGAGAATGTACCAGTCTTGACACAGGTTTGTAGTTTTTCGTTCATAGATTCATGCCATTTCTCTGACTTGACAGCTTCCATGAAGTTCTTCGTTTCATACTCAGTGGAAATATTCAGCATGAAATCCTGATAGGATTCGTTTAATCGAGTGTAATCAAGCACATATGATAACAGATGAGCAGTAGTACCACTTGACTATGGCAGGTGATAAACCAGATTGCAGTGATAATCCATCAGGTATGATGGGGTTTGAATGTTCCTCTTAGGTCTGTTTGCATTCACATTAGTAGTAGTCTCACCTTCTACAATGACATTACTATTATCAGATAAGACCTCAGGAAGATGAACAAAATTTGGCACAAATGGAATAGGAGAAGTCTCTGGAATAAGAAGAGGAAGGAGGTCTGAAGAAAAAAGATCAAGTGTGGAAGATGGAATGTCAGATGTTTGAAAAGGAAAGATGGTTTCATGAAAAAACACATTTCTGGTGATTGAGATGGGATGAGTTTCCAGATTAAGAACTTTGTAACCTTTATATCCAGAAGGATAGCCAATGAAAACTGAAGCTTCAGATCTTGGTGTGAATTTTTGACGGTTTTAGGATAGGTGGAAGCATAGCAAAGACTACCGAAAGCTTTGAGATGAGAATAGTCAGGTTACTTTTTCAAAAGAAGTTTGAAAGGGGTTTTGTTTTGAAGCAGGGGAGAAGGAGTTCGATTGATAAAGAAAACAGAGGTGGGAATGAAATCTGTCCAATATTGTAAAGGGAGATTAGATTGAAAAAGGAGAGCCCTGGCCACATTTAAGATATGTTAGTGTTTTTTCTCAACAACAGAGTTTTGTTGTAGAGTGTCAACACAAGAAAAATAGTGAAAATTTCCTTTTGAATCAAGAAGAGAGGTGAATGAAAGAAGGAGCATTATCTGAACGAATAACTTTGATTTTAGATGAAAATTGTGTTTCTACAGTGTGAATAAAAGAAGGAAATACTTGTAGAACATCACTTTTTGATTTAAGAAGGTATATCCATGTAACACATGTGCAACCGTCTACAAGTGTAAGAAAATATTTGAAACCTTATGTAGAAACAACTGAGAAAGGTCCCCAAACATCCAAATGTATAACATCAAAAGGATGGGGAGAAAGATAATTTTGAGAATTAAAAGCTAAACGTTTTTGTTTTGAAAGATGACATGTCTTGAAATGTGACCAGTCCTTGAGCTCGTTTTTCGGAATAGAAAGAGCTTCATAGATAACTTGAATCTTTGAAAAAGAAGGATGACCCAGCCCTGAATGCCAGAGAGAGCTTGAGTCAGAGAGATTGAGATTGCAAATGAATGATGAAGAGAACGTTGATGATTGGGGCTCTAAATCCAGAAAGTAGAGGTTGTTGTGGAGGTTACCCCTCCCAATCATCAAGTCCGGAGTAAACCCCTGAATTGTGCAAAAAGGAAGGAAAGAAGTTAACAAAGGAGGCACAATCTTTGAGCAGGGAGCTTACGCTTATGAGGTTGATATGAAAAGAAGGAATGAAAAGGACATTTTGGAGAAGGATCTTATCTGATAACTTGACCGTACCAGATTGGTTAATAGTAATCTGAGTACTATCAGGTAATTTCACAGTAGAATCAGAGATACTATTAATATCAGCAAACATATTTAAGTTGCAACAAACGTGTGTTGGTGCACCAGAGTATATTATCCAAACAGCAAAATGAAGGCAAGGTTCCTTCATAGTTGTGAAGATGAGGTTCCCTGGTGATGTAGATCCATAAGTGACACCAGGTATCTCATTGATGCTCGACATTTGAGGTTGAGCTTTAGTGTTTAGCTGCTGAGCCAATTGATGAAGTTGTTGTTTAGACAATTGAGCCAAAGCATTGGACACCTGATGGAAATGATCTTGGACTGCAGGGGAAGCGGTAACAACATTGCCAACGACATTGGTGCTGGGACCTCTCGGATATGGAGCCTTTGCATTGTTGTTGTTGTATTGATTACCACTGTATTGTTGCTGCTGCTGATAAGGCGCACTTGGGCGTTGCTGGAATTGTTTTGGAGCATAGCTTTGTTGATTAGGTGCATAACCTTGTTGAGGAGATGCATTTTGATTGAAACCCGGTGGATATCCATGTAGCTTGTAACATTTGTTGACTGTGTGACCTTGCAATCCACAATAAGTACACACTGGTCGTTGTCTAGCCTTGTATCCACCTCCTACGGCTCCAATGATTTCATTTGAATGACAAAAATTGTCAAAGCTCCCATTATTCTAATATTCAGGATTATAAGAGACTTGTTGAGGATTCGGTGAACTCATTTGAAAGATCACATCATCAGATTGAGGTGTCTCCTTGATCATCTTTTGATCCTCATGTTGAATAACCAGATTTAAAGTCTTCTCCAAATCAGGCAAAGGATCGACCATGATGATTTGCTTTCTGATATTTTCATACGAATCATTCAAGCCAAAGAGAAACTTGATGACAAAACTTCTTTTAAACAAATCCATCCACTATGAATCCAATTCACATTTGCAACCACCACACTGACAGATCGGGAAATCTTGAACACTCTTCATCTCTTCCCAAATCGTAATCAGTTTAGTGTAAAAGGTATTAACATCTAAAGATCCTTAACGAAGACCGTGAAGCTTCTGTTCAATTTTGTATAGCCTTGGAACATTGTTTTGTTTGAATCGCTTTAATAGTTTTAACCAGATTCCATGCGCAGTTTTCACATACAACACGCTTTGACCAATAGTTTTAGAGATAGAGTTCATCAACCAAGAACGTACCACATCGTTTATTCTGGACCATGTCGCGGCATTGCGATGACCATCTGCTGGTTTCAGAAGGCTTCCGTCAACTAAGCAAAGCTTGTTTCGACCGTTAAGCGCCATTATCATTGATTGATGCCACGAGCCGAAATCAGCCGCTCCGGTGAGACGATCTGAGATAAGCATGATGCCGGAATAATCATTTCCACTCGGATAATGTGGATTATCATACGAATCTCTGGATGTTTCGCCGTTGTTGCAGTTGCCATTGTTGTACGGAAGAGAAGAACGCCAAAATCAAGAAAGATACCAAAATAGAGAAACCAGAGCTCAAATTGAATGAAACAAATACCGATTCAAGACAAATGATGGTTGAATCGAAGAAAAATAAGCTCAAATCATGAAGATGAAAGCTCAAAAGGAGATCGAATGACAAAAAAATTGTTGGCGGAAGGGGAGAGAAAGCTCTGATACCATATTAGATTTAGGAAAGATAGAGAGAGAAAGTTTGTTATTGGGTGATGTTAATATATATATACATAGTTGACCATCTAATTAGGTATAAGGTAGCAGATAATTTGAAATTAGTTATTCAACAGAGAGAAAACAAACTTAGGTCAAAAAAATCCTTTTTAACTTGCTTAATTACACAAATGCCATTTTAACAAGTTTGTCACGGCAACACTATTCACTCTCCTTCCTGATAAAAATGTTCACTGTTCACTCCGGTAATACTATTCATTGTCCGCCTGATAACACTGTTATCAAATGTTAACTGCTGTTATTATATAATTAACGTATTAAACTAGTTAGCATATCGTATAAAATAGTATGTTAAACCAGTTATCATGTCATTAATAATATAAAATTTGGATGTTAAACGAGTTATTATATCAGAAAAATATTGTGTTTAACGAGTTATCATATCATATAAAATATAAACTATAAAAATATGAAAATTATCGTGTTAACTAGTTATCATATCATAGAAAATGTGAGTTATTGATTAATTAACTATGTTAACTTAACAAAATTATACAAAATTATGCCGATAACAACTTAACTATTTTGTTATTGTTTAACTTACCTTCAACACCATTGCTAACGTTATCGTCACCATTGTCTCCAATGCCACAATTACCGCTATTGGCGTTATCGTTGCCACCCTCAACTAAGTTATCGTTACTACCATCGTCGTTAACACCGAGTTTCATCACCACCGTGACTGTTGCAGCCATCGCAACAATCACCGTCGTTAGCACAACACCATCATCGAGTTTCATCTCCACTTTCACCATCATGCACCACACTTCTTCTTCTTCTTTTTCTTCTCCTCTTCTTCCTTCTCCTCCTCCTTTTTCTTCTTCTTCTCTTCTTCTTCTTCAATTATTTTCATTGGATGTGTGTCAAGAAAGAGAAAGAGGTTTATTTGTAATTAAGAGATGATAGGATGGATAGAAAAAGTTTTTGGTAATTGATATACCATAGTCAATAGTATAGCATGAGAGAGATTTAATTTTCATGTTATTGGTTGCTATGAGTTGCAATTACTCTTTGTTATTCTCATTAACTATAAAAGTATATGTTACATTTGTTTTTATACTGTATAAGATTAATGACTATACAAGTTTACTCGCAATACACCTGTCACCACATAATTAATATTTTTATAACTTAAAATTAAATTATACAATTAATCTATCTAAAAAAATTACTTTTAAATTGTTAAGAGACTCGTACTTTTAGTTTATGTCCTACATTACTTATTACTTACATCGTTTCAAGATGATGCTATTTCATATTATAATCTACATTGGTTTATTAGTTACATCATATCATATTTTGTGTTTATTTTTTTTTATTGTTGCTAAAACCAGTTATTAATTAGTTCAAAAATAAAATAAAAAATAACACTAGTTTAAAAACAAAATTTGTTTTAATGAAGAAAAATGAAGCATACTTGACGTTATAATTACAGTAAAACTCTATAAATTAATATTCGATAAACTAATAAACTCTATAAATCAATAAATTTCTCTGGTCTCGAGTTGGGTTGGTTCACAATATAACACAAATCGATAAAATAATAAAATCATATTTTTTTAAAAAATCTATGTAAATATACGGTCTCATTAATATCATAAATTAATAGTTACTATAAAAATAATCTTATACAAACCCTTGCACGACAACAATTTCCTGAGCGAGCTGGTTTGCAGGCTTGGACTTGATACAATCCACTGTCTTGTGTGGCGGCCCCAAGGAAAACTGAGGAAGTAGTCAAGATTTTGAATCATCTCGATGTGATCTTTGAGAAACTTCATATTGAATGATTTCCGGCATAATAATTCATCAAGGATCATAAGGTGGTAGGCGTACTTTATCTTCATGTCGCTCGTGAGGTTTTTTGACCTCTGCAGCATCGACACAAGCTTCTCACCAGTTACGTTTTCATCGCCACCAAAGAGTGTGAACCAGTATAAGGGACTTCACCAGGTTTGCATTGGAGTATATCACGTGAAGGGGGGGTTATTCGTTTGCAGCTAAGGACAGTGACAATTACAAACTCTCTAAGGAAGAATTTGATTGGCTTCCCACCAAAGATTATCCAAATCTCGTGTCTCTTCTTGATTTGAGCTGGCGGGTGAGGAGAAAATGAGCAAGTTTCCCAGAATGAGCCGGTTTGTTATAAACCTCCAATAGCTTCCCAAAACATGGGCGTATGACGTCAATCCCGATGGGTAAAAAGCTTTAAGCACCACTTCAATGGTGTTGAGTTTGAAGTAGGAGTTCATCCTGTCTCCTGTCGGCTCTTGTCCGTCGGCAAATATCCGTTCAGAGAGTTCATTATTGGTCATCACACTGCAATGCAAATAATGTAGAGTATTAACTGAAATTATATCATCAATAATCGAAAACTCCTCCAACAGTATTCATAATCGTCATACAATTGTAGACATCTACCAAAATATTTACAGAGAAATACTAGATGATTTGGATATTTTCCCTATTTCCTTTCAAAGAACATGCGACAAGATGTAATATATGCCTATGACATATGTATAGTATGGGTCTGTCCAATTCTTCTCTGAGATCAAAAGCCAAAACAAATTTGTGCTATCAAATAAAACTTTTGCAAGAAAATCGTGAAAAACTGATTTCTCTATACAACTAATTTAAGTATCAGACCATCCACTGACCATTTGGAACAATTGGCAAAAAAACCAAGCTGAAATTAACAATTGTTATGAAAGTAGAAGAATTGATCTCCATAACAACTTCCGCCAGTTTATTAAAAAAAAAACTCATAGCACGCATAGAAGGGAAAGAAATAGTTTACCAAGTAAATGATAGTAGAGCAAACGATCTGATTCCGATTTTGAAAAACCCACGATGCGATATCGCCTGTTCGCTGCCGGAAGAACAGTTATGCACCGGTCCATTTAGTTGAGATACAGAGGATGGTTGAAACTTGAAAGGGTTTACTAGGAAGCGGTGGACGCAAGGGTTTTTTCGAAAGCGGTGGAAATAAGAACTTTAGGGTAGTGACGATTGCAAAAAGGCGGGATGTGATATCCACCAGTTAAACAACCAGTAAAAACGATTAGCACCTAGATAAAAGAATTGTTCGAACAATGAAAAACTATAAAGATAAAACACGCAAACATTTTCGGGTATCAAAACTAATTTAATCATGATAGATGTTTCTTGTTCAAAGGCTCGGCGGGTAGGAGTAAAATCAATCACATAGATGACAAATTATTTTCATATTTAAATGTATATATTGCTTTAGTCCTTTGGTCATTTGTTCATTTTTTCAATTGTCCCCAATAATTTTGTGTACAAATTACATTAAAAATGGGACAATTTGGTGCGAGAATTTGGGTAAATATTAGTTGATATACTTAAATCATTTAGGCAATAACGTACATGGATAGAAGGAACCTACAAAAGGGTTTCATCCCATAAAATTTTTATTGGCAAAATTACCACTTGTGCCATCAGAGATGCGCGCGCGTAGAGAATGACTTAAATATGGGGGGCATGATATGTTGAGGCCGCCTGGTAAGAAGTCACAGACTCGAGTAACACATAAATAAATTACTTGCATTCCATGATATATTAAATGGAAGCAATATGATTGAAGAAAAAAAAAATTCAGAATATTGATAGATTAAGTATTTAAATTTTTAATAATAAAAACAAATTTTACGAATAAATAAAATATTAAAATATATGATTGTGAGGGAGTTTAGTCACAATTGTACCTACTAAAATAAAGGTGTAGATAGACAAGAGAGTACTAAAAACATCCTTTATTTTCAATTTTTCCATAAAACAAATGATTTTTTTCTAACACAGATAGATACACTAATATGAAAGTTAAGTATATCAACTAATACAATTACCAAGTTAAGTAGAAGATTAGAGATATATTTTATATTAAAATAAAATAAGAAATAAGATAACATATTAAAAAAACATATAACTTTACATTTAATAATATATATTAAGTGATATAGATATGTATCTACTTAGTTGGTCATCTATATAGTAAATAATATATGTATTTTAAACGTTAGAGATTGATTTCAAAAGCTATGACTCTTCCGAGATCTACACCAAAATCTATGTAAGAGATTATAGACCAATACAAAAATCTATACATTCTTCGTGAGAGATTGTAGACATATATCAAAATATATGCGAGAGATTATACACCTATACAAAAATCTATACATATGTATATTAGAAGTTTCGTTTGGATTAATGATTGCAAAAAAAAAAAAACAGCCTATCGATGTTTATGAAATAAAAATCTAGAAAGTATACAAACACTCATACCTCAAGTTTTTTCTTAAATCCCAATAATAGGGAAACTGGACTTCAAACCATCGATTTTGAAAAGCACAATAATTGTAAAAATTCAGAGATATATGCAGACACTACAAGAAAACAGCCTTTTCGCGACTACAAAAACAGTTGCTAAGCAGTCGCAAAACCATGATTTACTACTAATTAGCGACTAAAATAAGTAGCCTCTAATATTTCGTCGCTAATTTCAGTAGTCGCAAATTTGCGACTAATAAGCGACTACGTATATGTCGAGTGAAAACAGTCGCGACTTAGTCGCAAAAGTAGCGACTAACTTGCGTCTTTTTAACGACCAAATTGCGACTAAGTTTAGCCGTTTTCAAGTCGTAAATTATGTAGTTACAAATTAGTCGCTAAATAATGCGACTGTTTTGCGATTCTTTAGTGACTCTTTCAGTGACTAAATAGCGACTAATTGAGTCAATAGGATAGTTAATTTGTATCTGTATTACGACGAATTAGCGACTGTTTTGTGACTGATTTTGCGACCTTTTAGCGACTAATAATTTAAAAAAAAATCAATTTGGTAAAAGCATTTTGGCTTTATTTGGTTTTGGTTTTGTTTTTTTTTTGTTTGTAATAATGAGTTTTGAATCTAAGAAAAAGTCTTATAACCCATAAATTACTAATAAGGTACATTGTCTTACAAGAAATCATCTTAACAATAAAAGATAATACAAATATTACATTTCAGTTTGAAACATAGGAACCTAAGAAGAAGAGTGTATAGATACATCTCTCCTTTAACACATACACCATAATTACATGTTTTTCGGCCCTCGCTGTGATTGTACGTATGAAACAAATATCCTCTTGTAAAATAGATAAGCCAAGTTCTGGCCTTGTTCACGGGTCCATGCACTATCTCTTGACCCCAAGTAGGAAAATGATGTGTTTCATTCCAGTAAGTAACCTGCATATAGATAGACAATATTAAATATATAGAATTATTGATACATAAATATTTAATATATACATACTTAAGAAAATTATTCAGACATACATAATCTTTCACCCATAAATGATATTCATCAGCTCTTTTCGCGTAGAAATCTTTTTCGGAGAGATCTAGATATTTTGCAGAAATAAACTCTTCGAACATACTGTTTACGACAAATATGTATATGAGACCGACACATTGTGGATTATGTTAATCACAATTTAATTTATGCCATATTATACCTCTCAAATGGCTGAAAATAATCTTAATTTCGCAAAACATATGCATGTGCACATCGATAGTCTTTCTCTAAAAGCCAGAGTTCATGCATTTCTCCACTTGGACGACCGACGTGAGTAAATATATTAGGTTCTCCAGGGACATGATATTCAGGGACTTCACTTTCATCGAATCTTGTTAACCTGACCAAATTAGTTAAAAGAAATTTAGAATATATAGCATGTGTCTCCATATGTGATTAATTATAGCATTTACCTTGATTTCGTTTGTATATTCGAGGCAAAATAATGCTCTGTGAAATAAGCTACCTTCTCATTTAGATATAATTGAACAATCGATCCTGCTGCATATCTTTTGTTTTTTGCTTTCCCTTTCAACTTTTTGAAAAATCTTTCAAAAGGGTACATCCACCTGTATTTGGCCCAAAATTCATAATTGTAAGAAACAAGTACTCCGTGTTCATGCACATACCAGGGGGTAAATTATATGGAATCAAGATCACATGCCAAAACAAATGATTCCAAGACATGTCAAATGGATTGAACCCATATGTACATAATCCAAGATAAACGTTACAAGTTTCTTGGGCAAACTGGGGATGTTGAGCCTGAAAATATTTCCACTCCGCCGAATCAGACGGATGACACATTTCTCCCTCCTTTGATTCGTGCTCGGCATGCCATCTCATTGTCGCTGCAGTTTTCTCGTTCTGATACATTCTCTTTAATCTGTCAGCAATAGGCATATACCACATACGGCTATATGGTACATTGTTCCTACGGCGTTGCTGGTTAGGCCTCCATCTTGGTGCATCACAAATCCGACACTTATCTAACATTTCGTCATCCTTCCAGAATATCATACAATTGTTGATGCAAACTGTTGGGTGAAATAAATTCACTAGCCGGTCAATCCTAAAATCGACTTGGTTAATGACGTAGTTAAACGGTCATTGCTATCTTGAAAGCTCCCAGTCCTATATAAAGTTGATTATGCTGATAGTAATCAAAATGGAGTGACAGACGACCATCGACAAAAGTCTTTTAGCATCGAGAATGACTAAACATTGGCTAATAGCTCGCGTTAATGGTTTAGCATTGACATACAGTTTGGTACAAGCGATCGGTTCATATGTTGGATTAAGGATTTACATGAGGCAGCGACACAAACTTCTAATTCAAAGAGAATGAGGAGCGACTGACCTAAAATCCTAATTCAAAAAGAACTAGGAGGGATCGACATAATATCCCGATTCAAAGAGAATTAGGAGTGACCGACTTAATATCCTTATTCAAAGAGAATCAAGAAGAGCGACCGACATACCAAGCCCAATTCGATTGAAGCTATGACCAAGCCCAATTCGATTGAAGCTATGACCTTATCATGCCCAATCTCATGATGATTAGGGTTGACATAAACTTATAAATAGAGAAGTCCTAGAACAAGGACAGGGGGAGAAAACAATAAGCATATAAACCCTAAGAGATATATTCTCGTCGCTTCCGAGCTACTGATAGGGGTCTAGTTTTACCCAAATAATCAACCACTGCAAGTGCACAGCAATGCAGTTGAAGTATAAGGGGTATTGAATCCTCAGGGAAGTTAAAGCTACACTTATGGTTTCTAGGTTTAGATTATGCTAGGCGAATAATATTATTGAAAACTAAGAAATTAAAGCAAGTAAATAAATCGGATTTAGATGGATTAAAGTTCAGGAGACGAGGCGCTAGGCAAGGATAATTATCAGGTTTGAATCCAAGAATGCAGAATCTAAGTTTATTAGGGATTTATTAAGAACCGTCTAGAACTCGAAACTCTAAGTTAAAACCAATCAACTCTCGTTTCAGAAGTTATCTATACCTAAATCCCTAAATTCCAAATCTCTTTGCGAATTTAAACAATCAAGACAAGCAATAAGAACATGTTCGATTTGTTCACAAATTACCTAAACCAAATCTCTTTGCGAATAGATAATTTGTTCACCTAAGATTAGTTCAAGTTATTAATAATGCTCTCGCATCTATTAAACAACCTAAGGTTTGATTTCTAAGTGATCAATTCAAAGAATCAAGTTAAGCACAAATCTAGGTGAAGATCCAATTGATTTCCCTAATAATTCTAGTGATTCTACAAACTTTTCATCAAACCCTAAATCACCCTAACCTAACTAGCAAACTACTCAGACATAATAATGCAAACACAAAACATGGCTGAATAATATTGCATAAAAGAATAGAGAATGATACAGGGGTTCGAAATCTGGCTCAGATGAGTTAGAATTGTCTCCCCAAAAGTTCAGGATCAATCTCTCTCTAAGTCTCAAAAACAGAAAATAATGATCAGGTCATTGGCTAAACAATGCCTGAAAACTATTTATAGAAGGGGATTTTTCGTCCAGGGGTAAACTTTTAATTCTTCAAACTTGCTCTTCTTTCCTTTTTCTGATTGGAAACCGTCAAACTTAGCCGTCCTTGATTGGTGTCGATCGATACTGATGGTGTCGATCGACACTCAGCTCGTAAATCCAGCCTCTTGACTTCATCACTTCGGCTGCTTCTCCAAAATGCTCCAAAACGTCCCAGTTTCTTCCATTTAGCTCCAAATGCTCTCCATCCTGTAAAGACTCTAAAAAGACTCCAAAACTAGCAAAAGACTCTATAAAAACACTTATATCATGGCTTAAAAACGGGTAAAAACCATGATATATCAGCTACACTAACAAAAGACCTAACAATCGATTCCAAAGAGCTTTGTCGATCGACGACGAGTGACAGACGATTCCTTTTTAGGAGATCTTCGATATTTGTTCGTTGTAATTCGATATCAATTGATTAATAAAGATAAACTCTTCTCTGTCATTCCGTATTACTGTTCTTGTGCGAACCGGTTAAAATTTGCCCAAACACAAACATCAATTTCATGACATGAGAGCCCTAAATTGCGCATCAGTTTTTCCGCCTCGTAATGTGAACCTGTTGCCTGGTTTCCTTCTGTTAAATACTCTGTGAAAATTTTGCATATCGAATCCACTAATTTTTTACTCATATTATGATCTGCCTTATTTTGCATGACCCGAGCAGTTAAAGATAATTGCGAGTGACCTTCACGACAACCATCGTATAATGGATTTCTCGCTCCTTCTAACAAGTTGTAGAATTTTTTTGAATGATTACGTACAGATTCTTTTACATTCTGATAACTACCATGTTCTTCTACATTCGGATAACTACCATACTGATGATAGTTATCAAAATTAACGTTATCACGAAATGCATCATTCACCATATCCACATTTCTATCTTCTAGTACATTACCCACTTCTTCACTCCCACTACCCCACGTCGTATCAACATAACTCGTTCCTAAACCCATATCGAGTTCTTCACCATGCTTATACCAAACATAATAATCTGGCATAAATCCATTCTTATACAAATGCTTCCAAATTCTACTTCCCGGCATAAATTTGTCGTTTTTGCAAACACTACAAGGACAGTGAAACTTACCGCCATTGCTCCGCGCAAGAGACTGGCTATTTGCATATTTCATGAATTGATGATCCATCCCCGCTATGAACTCTGCCAAAAAAATTTCCGTCGCTTCATCAAACCTCTTATACATCCACTCCCGACCATTCATAAAATTGTAATTTCCCGACATTTTTTTTCTTGCAACAAATTTTTTTTCGTTTTTTTTTGTGTTTCTATGAGTGAAGGGAAGGAAAGTGGAGTGAAGGGAAGGAATGTGTGAGGTTTGCATATATATAAACTTTTTAGCGACTAATTTGCGACTACGCTTTTGAGTCGCAAATAACAGTTACACCAACCCCGGCAACGAATAACACGTGTTTTTAACCACTAAAAAATCGAGTATGTAGCAACCCACCGAATTTGGTCGCAAAATGGTCGCTAATTTTGCGACTATTTTGTGACTACAGTTTAGCAACTCATATTTAGTCGCATAATAGTCGCTAATTCGCGACAGTGACGACTACCATATTTAGTCGCACTACCATATTTAGTCGCAAATTTGCGACTAATTTACAACTACGTTGGATTAGTCGCAAATGAGTCGTAAATGAGTCGCTAATTAGTCGCTATATTTAGCGACTGTATATGTAGTTGCAACTTGTAGTCACGAAAAGTCTGTTTTCTTGTAGTGAGACATGCAAAAATCAACCTTATGATATACTGTAGTGACGGGTGATTCGCCAAAGATTAAAAGAGGGGGATAATCCCAAAAATCTGATGATTTTGATGCTGCTATGGTTGCAGCTCTTGTTGCTGATTAAGATAGAGGGATTAAGAGAGAAAGGGATTAAGAGAGAGAGAGGGATTAGGAGAGAGGGGGTGAGATGAAGAAGACGATGAGAGAGAGAGGAAACAAAAAGTGAAACAAGGAGAAAGAAGAAGGGATAAGAAAGGTCAACTCATTTATTTATGGGAATGAATAAAATAATGATGGGAAATAGAAACATATTGATAAGGCGTGTGGAGAGTAATATCCACTTCGGTGGTGATTAAATATTTAGATGTTTGAAAGTCTAAGAGCATCTTCAAATTTGAGGTTAGCCAAATCTCAAATTTGAGCTTTGCAGTTGTTTGTCTCCGATAACAGAATCTCAAATATAATTTTAATATTATTATATTTTTCATTTATAGTATTTACTATTGATAGTAATTAATTAAAATCATACAACTTTATAAATAAACATAAAACATATACAAAAATATAAACAATAATAACTAAAGTTATAACATAAAATTTATAAATAATTATATAATAAAAATTACACTATAATATGATATTACATAAACTTAAAAAAAACATTACATAAATTTTATTTTTGTATCAAATTTGCTTAGCGTAATATTATTATTGTGTAATATTTGTTTTGAATGAAATGTAATATTTATTTTATATAGATATTTTTTGTCATTTACGCTATTTATTTAATTTTATATGTAAAAATTAAAGTTATAAGCATATATGTAAAATATTAATAAAACATATAATTCTAAGATAAAAATGATAACAACAAAACTATGAAGATATTTTTTATAAAATAACTAATTAGAAGGACTAAAATGCAAATAAAAACATAGAATCTCAAATTTGAGGTTTTGAAGTTTTTTTTTAAATGAACAAAACCTCAAATTTGAAGATTTGATGTTTCTTTTGGAAATGCTCTAAATACCTCTAGTCAGTTTTTTATTTGACAATAAATTCAACCGATTGTTTTTCAAAAATTGAAACGGCAATTAAAAAAAAAAAAAAAATCTCAAGTGACTTTTTTTTGGGGAAGTTTACTCAGATATAAAAAAAGTAGGTGATATGACCAGAAACATACAAAACTTTTTTTATTACTATCATATTTTGCCTATATTTTCCATACCCAGCGTGCCCTTGTTACATGTTATAGGAAAAAACGTAATTACAAAGAATGCCATTACTTTTTAATTCCACATCCGAAAAAATGTGCCGCCACGTCAGAAATCGCTGACGTGTATTAATGAACTCAGCCGTAAAGCGCTACAGCGGCAATCACGACTGAGTTACAGTATGTTGCGGCTGATTTAAGAAATATGTCTGAGTTATGAGAAAACGGCTGACTTACGAGATAACTCAGACATAACCTACGGCTGAGTTAACGAAATATGTCTGAGTTATGAGAAAACGGCTGACTTACGAGATAACTCAGACATAAGTTACGGCTGAGTTAACGAAATATGTCTGAGTTATGAGAAAACGGCTGACTTACGAGATAACTCAGACATAACCTACGGCTGAGTTAACGAAATATGTCTGAGTTATGAGAAAACGGCTGACTTACGAGATAACTCAGACATAAGTTACGGCTGAGTTATAACCCGATGGTTGAGTTGTCAAAATTTGGCTGAGTTATTGTCTCGACACGGCTGAATTAACTTTCTTCGGCTGGCTGAGTTATTGCTTCGTTACGGCTGATTTTCGTGTAAGTGTCATAACTCAGCCGTAACGAGTTGGGTTAACAAAAAACTCGACCTAATTACGGCTGATTTGGTAACGAAAGATTAATTACTACAATAGCATGTTTTGACGGCTGACTTATGAAACGATACGGCTGAGCTAAAGATTTTCATTTGAGTTACGGCTGAATTTGGCAGCCGTTTTTTTCGTTTTTAAACTGTAATAGTATTCATGTTACGACTGACTTAAAGTTTTGTTTGATGGCTGGTTTAAGACAGTTGATTTACGTGATCGCTTGGTGGCTTACTTGCCACTTCATCAATTAAAAATGATGTCGGATGCATATTTCCATGTCATCATCAACAGAGAAATACGAAACGTCGTCTTACTCTTCGTCTTCCTCGCCGTGTTCATCGTTTTTATCGCCGTCGATGTCTGTTCTTCACATGAACAGATCTGTTCGTCATCGTCTTCCTCGTTCTTCTTCATTTTCTTTCATCTTTCTCCGATATATGATGGATCCGGTTTCGGTAATTGTAGTTTCTGGTAATTGGGTAAAGAAACACAAATATGTATTTAACACCGACGATAGAGGGTGTAGAGTTGTGCATATAGATGCGAAAAACAACGCACGACAAGCTTGTGAAGTTGGTTCTCGATGACTACGTATTGAAGGAGTTGAACCATCAGGTAAAGTTGAGCTACATGTTCTCGAACAAGGCAATGAAAAATATGTCGCATGATACTCCACCAGTTTATGTCTCCAATGATCGATAGTTGCAATGTTTTCTAAGCCTTTGGAAAATCGATCGGCTACGTCTCAGTGTGGAGTTTACGGAGAAAGAGCCTCCCGAAATTAGTCAGAATGATGGATCGAGACGAAGGATGAAACGGCCTTCTGACTCAAAAGTTGAATCTAGATACGAAGATTACGGTGGGGGATTTGATAGTTTCTGTTATGATTATAGTAAAAACAGAGACGAAGAAGACGTTGAAGATGTCGAAGAAGCAAATGACGAAGAAGAAGATGATGAATTTTCAAGCCGATTTGATGTTTTCGACGACTCCGATGGTGCGTCATCTGATGATGACAACTTCACTGTATACGGCGAGCCTCAGAAAAACGAAGATTCACCGACTCTGCCTCCTAAGAAGAGACCTCAGAACATTGAAACGACCGGATCGATTGGGAACTCGGAGGCTTTAAGGTTGAAGATGTCTTCGCTAAACCTCGCTGTAGGACAACGATAGGGGAGGAAAGACGAGTTGGAGAAACGACTGAAACTTCTTTCGGTAAGGGATGGATTTGATTTTGATGTACCAATATCAAATCCGAGTACAGTGATTATGACTTGCTGGGTGGATGGATGTCGTTGGAGAGTTCGTGCATCTAAACAAGGGGATGAGCCGCATTTCTATGTTCGTATATACGATTCGGAACACACATGTTCTGACTCTGTGACGGAACGTTCTAATCGATCACGACAAGCAACACCTGATATTTTGGGAGCTCTTTACAGGGACTTTCTTGGTGACGTTGGTCCGACCGTTAAACCTCGCCGTGTCAGAATAATTATCAATAAGCATTTTAGTATAAAGGTAATAGATTGTTTGCGGCTGACTTATAGATTGTTTTATGGCTGACTTATTCATATATTATGGGTGAAATGTCATTTTGTTACGGCTGTGTTATTCTCATTTCGGCTGAGTTATTAATACACTCCGGCTGAGTTATAGGTTATTGACGGCTGATTTCTCATGACGTTATGGCTGGGTTATTCTCATTTCGGCTGATTTATTAATACATTCTGGCTGACTTATGGATTGTTTACGGCTGACTTATAGGTTGTTTACGGCTGAGTTATAGATATATTATTGCTGGGTTATTCTCATATCTCGGCTGGGTTATTCTCATATCGGCTGATTTATTAATATGTTGGTGTCGACAGATGGATTATTGGAAGTCATGTCTCTTATACACATCTAGATGTGTATAAGAGACAGGCTTTCGGCTGACTTATAGGTTGTTTACGGCTGAGTTATAGATATATTATTGCTGGGTTATTCTCATATCGGCTGATTTATTAATATGTTGGTGTCGACAGATGGATTATTGGAAGTCACATAGGACGCTAAAGTTTGCAAGGCAGATCGATCTGGGGACTCCAGAGAGTAGTTTTAAAGAATTGTCTTCTTACCTATACATGATAAGACGAGCAAATCCGGGTACAGTCACGCGTCTTCAAATTGATGAGTGTTGAAGATTCAAGTATGTGTTCATTGCTTTTGGTGCGAGTGTTGATGGGTTTCCTTTTATGCGCAAAGTTGTTGTTGTCGACGGTACGTTTCTCCATGGTAGTTACAAAGGGACGCTTCTAACAGCCCTAGCTCAGGATGGTAATTTTCAGATTTTCCCAATAGCGTTCGGTGTTGTTGACACTGAAAATGATGATTCTTGGCGTTGTTTTTTTACGCAACTGAAAGTTGTTATTCCTGACGATAAGGATCTTGCGATAATCTCGGACAGACATAAGTCAATAGGGAAAGCAATTGGTAATGTGTATCCGTTGGCTTCTCGTGGAATTTGCACTTACCATTTTGGTGAAATTCATAGGAAAACATTTGTTCTCCTTGGTGAAAAAAGCGGCAAGGTGTTTTAGGCTGACTGATTTTACTTAGGCGTTCAATGAAATTGAAGCGCTTCATCCTGAACTACATGGATACCTCGAAAGAGCTGGTGTCCGAATTTGGGCGCGTGTTCATTTCCCGGGTGAAAGGTACAATTTAATGACTACGAATATTGCGGAATCAATGAACAAAACACTTTCAAATGCTAGAAATCTTCCCATAGTTCGACTGTTAGAATCGATACGGACTATGATGACCAGATGGTTTGCCGAACGGAGGGAGGATGCGAAATCGCAGCTAACAACGCTCTCACGAGGTGTTGAAAAACTATTACAGGTAACTAAGTTGTAATCGTTTACATAAGTCAGTCGTCAAATGCTCATAAACCAGACATTATTTTGATAAATCAGCCTTAACATTTTTTTTGTAAATAGGCCCGTGTCACCGCAGTAATACTTATGGATGTACAATCGATTGATGCTTTACGTGTAGAGGTAACATATGGAACATATTTGCATGTTGTAAATGTGGATGCAAAAAGATGCACATGCCGTCGTTTCGAACACGAAAAAATACCATGCGTCCATGCAATCGCAGCTGCAGAGCATATGGGTGTGTCTCGTATATCCTTGTGCAGTCCTTACTATAAGAGCGGCTATTTGGTTAACGCATATGCCGATTCAATCATGCCTTCAGATACAGCGCTACCTGTTCCTGAAATTGGAACTATCCAACCGTGCTTGCCTCCGATTGTTGTAAACCAGCCAGGAAGGCCAAAGAAAATTAGGATTAAATCATCTTTGGAAGTTGCCTCTGGAAATAAACGCCCTAGGAAGCAACACGCATGTTCTCGATGTAAACAATTTGGGCATAATGCGAAAACTTGTCCGACGTAGTATTGTTGGCATGTATTTTCTTTTCCCTATATGGTAATATCGAACATGACTGGTTGTTTATGTGTTTTATGTTTATGTGAAGTATCATAACTCAGCCGTAAAGTATCATAACTCAACCGTAAAGCATCATAACTCAGTCGTAAGGTATCATAAGTCAGCCGTAAAGTATCATAACTCATCCGTAAAGTATCATAACTTAGCCGTAAAGTATCATAACTCAGCCGTAAAGTATCATAACTCAGCCGTGAAATGTCATAACTCATCCGTAAAGTATCATAACTCAGCCGTAAAGTATCATAACTCAGCCGTGAAATGTCAATTTGGCGCGAAACCATAAGTTAACCTATGCAACCTTTCGGCTTCCATGAAGTATTATAACTCAGCCGTTAAGTATTATAACTCATCCTTGAAGTATCATAACTCAGCCGTCAAATGTGAATTTGGCACGAAACCATAAGTTAACCTACGCAATCTTTCGGCTTCCATGAAGTATTATAACTCAGCCGTGAAATGTAAAGTTGCCTCGAAACCCTAAGCTAGTCTAGGCAACCTTTCGTCTTCCTATCTCTTTTTTCTCTTTATATCAGATTCTCCTAAATCTTATATTCCATCTCAATCTTGCGATATGGACGTTGTTCCTCACATCACAGGACAATTTCTCAGAGATGTTGAAACGATCCTTAACGCCGTTGATCCCGTTCTATACCCTGGTGCGGGTGTCTGGGTTAACAAAACCACTGTTATGTGGTTCAAGTTCAATCACTTTCTCTTTGTCGCGATCAGAGAGATCCTCCAACACAACTGGCACCATGAGTGGCCGACGTACCGCTTGATTCCCGACCATTATAAGACACGATGGTTTTTCCTTCTCGCGGTAAGCACCAATCTTTTATATAAAGCACAATAAAACAAAAACCCTAATATGATTCTATACTCTATAACTTATTTTCTTTTCTTAATTTGTAGCGTAAATACACGTGGGATCCAAAACATACTTCAACGGTTTGGACGCAGTTTAATTTGTGTGCTA
>JAHZTW010000001.1:465994598-466010870 GCA_020283515.1 Alliaria petiolata | reverse complement strand
GTAAAGAACAATAACTCAGACATAATATTGTATCATAACTCAGCCGTAAACAACCATAACTCAGACATAGTATCATAACTCAGCCGTAAAGAACAATAACTCAGACATAATATTGTATCATAACTCAGCCGTAAACAACCATAACTCAGACATAGTATCATAACTCAGCCGTAAACAACCATAACTCAG
Organism: Alliaria petiolata; assembly: GCA_020283515.1. Taxonomy (NCBI): domain Eukaryota; kingdom Viridiplantae; phylum Streptophyta; class Magnoliopsida; order Brassicales; family Brassicaceae; genus Alliaria; species Alliaria petiolata. The sequence goes on along the minus strand of JAHZTW010000001.1, from coordinate 466,010,681 downwards.
ACAAAAAGTAATACTGACCGAATCGAACAGCCATACATATTTGTTATCTGGCCAATCCTTTCTTTCGGTTATGATAATCCTATAGAAGTCAACTTCGTCTGTTGCCCTGCTCAATGGGATATTCCTAACAGATAAACACAAGTTAATATACACAAATAGTGTTAACAAGCTGTAATTAACAAGTTAATAAGGTCTAAAGGGTCATACTCCAATGGCTTTAGGTAATCCTTAAGTTTCTGTAATTTGGTCGGATCAACCGGTGCCAGAGGATCATATATTCCAGGTGAAGGTACACAATTCTTCCTCATGCACGTCAGTCCGTTGTCTCCAATATAAGGAAAAACCCTTGATGGATGATCTTGTTGTGGATTCAATGCACTCTCCGTCCTTAAACCTTTAATTCTATCCATCTTAATCTTTTCCTCATCATCATCATCAGACTCAGGCAACATGTGTCTGTTATCAGCGACAAACTGGTTTGTGACATCCCATACTTCACTGTCACCTTCCTTCGGGTCGTTATTGTCAGCTTCTTTCGTGACTTCATCTGCTTTTTTGTAGGAAGTGGTTTTATTTTCAGCTTCGTCACCGTTTAAGGCTTTCTACCTCTTTTATTTGGCTGCTTATCTTCGGCTGCTGTCTTCTGTACCACTTCTTCTCTGGCCACCGTTTTATCCTTTCTACCTCTACCCTTTGGCTTATTATCTTTGGCCGGCATCTGTACCTGTGCTTCTTTGGACGCTTGGTTATTTTTATTTCTGGGGCGTAGTCTATTAGCAGCAGGAGACGACTACTCAATGAAATTTACAGGATCCTCTTTTCCATCAGTGGCCTTAACAAATTCCTTATACAGATTCTTATTGACCCCACCAACACCACTGTCCTTCTCTACTCGGCAACATTCTTCAGCTGTATAACAGAACGAATAAAATTAGATAACGATAACTCAGCCACAACGTTACGACAACTCAGCTATACATTAAACCGCAAAGTATTGATAAATCAGCCCTATGTATGCCACTGATAGCTTACCATAGGACTAGTAACAAAGTGGTTTTATGGTCGTTTCCGTGGAACTGCAGGTGTCGGTAGTTGTGGCTTCTTCTTCTGGATCAGATCCTTAATTCTGAAATCTGAGACTTCATCGTTTTGGTCAGTTTGCCTTACCCCCATGGCATTCAGGTGCTCTTTAATATGTTTGAATTCATCCTCAATAGATCCAAGCCTGATTTCAACGCCAGTCATCCTTGGGACAAACCTTGCATCCATCCTCGCTTCTACTCTATCTCCAATCACCTTCTCCAGATTTGAAGACATTTCTCCAATGTTTCTATCAACGGTGTCGAACCTTAAGTTTAATTTAGACACCATATCCACGACTGTTCTAACCGACACATCGTCCTCCTCAATAACAACTTGCAACACATACACAAAAACGCATAAACAAGCTAACTAAACGGTATATAAAATATATACTCACTATATACCATATCACTTACCTTTGATTCTTTCTTCTTCTTCTTCTTCTTATGTGCATCTCCTTCACCAGATTCAGCACCCTCACTGTTAATCACTTCCAAGGTTTTTGAGACCTTATGGACTTTCTGCTTCTTTGCGGGAGATTCAGACTCAACAGCTGCTTTAGCATTTACTTTTTTCTTCTTCTCATTCCTCTTCACATCCCAAAAACCTTTGACAAACTTATCCTCATGTATGTCTTGGATCAAGTGATCAAGTGCTGGGTCTTCTGCTTGATCTGGCCACGTATGAAATAGCTCTCTTACATCATCCTTCATAACCATTTTACTCACACGCACCTATAACATAAGAGATTATGAAACCCATCAATAAGTTTTAACTCAATCATCAATAGGTATAACTCAGACATCAATATAGCATAACTCAGCCATTACTAAACCATAACTCAGCCATCACTAAACTATAACTCAGCCATCACTAAACTATAACTCAGCCAAATTGTAACTCAACCATCACTAAACTATAACTCAACCATCACTAAACTATAACTCAGCCATTATTAAAACATAACTAAGCCATTAACTATCATAACACAGCCAGAATCTTACCTCACCATACGTTCTGATCTCTTCAGCAATGGTCGATTCCATTGTTGAAAGTGTACGGTTTCCACCCCTTCGAAACAATGGTATCTCATCATTATTGACTATGTTCCCAAATCGGTCTCCAAAGCATTTGACTGAATCATACGCCCAAGCCTGTAACACGTAAACCATACCACTAATGGTGTACAACTTTCCTATAGGACTCAACATNTAAAATAAATTGGAAAAATGGAGAATTTAGTATGTATCTGTAAGTTTTGGAAAAGATGTTGAATAACAAAGTCATAACTTTGAAACAATTTATGGAAGATGAGAAAAAAAGTGGTAGATAATAACAAACACACAAAAAAAATATTATGCAATCTTGAAGATAAACTCTACAAAAGTTTCTATTTAGTTAAAGAATCTATAATAATCTACAAAACTCTTTGCAAAATCTAAATTAATCTGAAATTCATTTTAAATTTAATAAACTCTTTTAATTTTTAAAGTCATTAAAACTCTTTTCAAATACACAAACCAATAAACCTAAATGTTGATGAAGTAATCTTCAAAAAAGCCTTTATAGCAGATGAATTGGTTGTGGTCGTCGCTGGAGAAATGGTGGTTACAAACACAAAAGATAGATTAACCGAAGAGTGTTTGTGCAAGCAGTTTAAACAGCCAGAAAATAAAGAAAATGATGAATGGACTGAGGAAAGTGAAATTTGTTGATGTAGTGGTGGCAAGAGCATTTGCTTCTGCGTCCACTGCTTCTGGCAGCGAAGGAGAAGCAGACAAAAACACAAATGGTTTCCTTTGTTTTTTCACCGTTTCTCCTTTTCCGCTAGAAGCAGTGGTTGTAGAAGCAGACAATCATATTGCTATGACATCATCGAATTTCAATTTTCTTGGGCGACTTATCTTTTTCTTCATATTCTAACTATTTTCACCGTTTCCACCAACTCTCATCGCTTGATCTATTTTCGTCTTTGTAACCGCCTCCACTATCTTCAGCAGCAACCAGAACTAATTCACGCTTTGTTGCGGATAGCATCATCGACATTAAGACTTTTTATTCTATAACCTTGGCCGTGTCCACCCGAATTTTGACACATGTTTCTATTTTCTTTTTCCTTGTGTTCCACATAGTTTTTAATTTCTTCCCTCTGTCTTAATATTTTCTAATAAAAATAGCAAATAAGGTTTATTTCTTATTCCTAGTTTAGGATATATAGATAGCTAAAAAAGAATTATGATCCAAAGGATAAAAATCATATTATTTATTGATACGATTACTTCATACATCAATGCCATTAGTGCATTTGCTTTGAACTTCTCGATGTAAATTTGTAAGTGGGAAAAACTGCCTTGAGTTTAGTTTCTATACACTTCTTTGAAAGACTTGATCAAAATATGTGAAAGTCATGAAATGATTTTTTGAAATTCGTGGAATTGCTGGAACCTTTGCCTTTCCAATAATCTATTCTAATATTTCAAAGTTTCACATAAAGACAAGCTCTAAAAAGTTCGATCTTTGATGTCTTTACAAAGCAAAAATTATGGGATATAAGTAAACATTAATAATATTTATTGGGATATAGTTTATTAGTTTTGTTCTTGAAGATACAACAATTTATAAAAAAATTTAAAATACTACAAACCTAATTTGCTATTTTTATTACAAAAAATAAAAGAGAGGGAGGTAATTAAAAACAATGTGAGACATGTGGAAGAAAAAAATAGAGACATGCGTCAAAATTATGGAGGATATGTGGCAACCTCTTAGAGCTTGTGTTTAGGTGAAACCTTGAAATATTAGAAATCAACAAGCTTTTTGTCATGGTAAAGATATTCCACCTTAAATTTGTTGGCAAAGCTTTCATAACAAAATAAGAGAAATTATGAATAGAAAAATACTCAGATTGAAATCGATGATGTAAAAAAAATATGTGACTTACTCTCGTGAAGTATTCCAAATAACTAAGTTTTACTTCTCCAGAATTGAAATGGTTCCACATTAACCGTTGTATTTTTTTCTGACACTGGAAACCCATGTCAAACCATAAGCTTCGAGAGAGGCAAACAAACAAAAACAAAAAAGTGTCACGTTAGAAATTTTTCAGGCGATAGAGATTTCAAGCATGAATAATACTGTAATTGGAGTTTAGTTTTTTTGGCAAGTCTACGTACATATTACATTTTTTTTTCTAGAGAAAGTTTAAGCCCCTCTTTTTTTTTTTTGGTCAAACCACACACATTCATTAAAAGGTTTCAAGCCCAACTTACACGCAAGCCCTTAAAGCCCGCTTTGCAACAGTATCCGCATCCATATTAGATGTTCTTGGGATGAAATGAAATTTAATATTTGAGAAATAAAGAGACAGAATTGAAATATCTGCAAGAACCCCATGAATCTCCAAAAAAGACGATCCTGAGTTGATTGCCTTGATCGCTTTGAGGGAATCAGATTGCAAGGTGAGGGAGGTGATCCCTAAATTCAACGCGTTGAGAAGGGCAAATCTGATAGCCAAAATTTCCGCCAAAAGAGCCGACGAAATGAAAGAACATGCAGAGGAGTGGGAGGAGATCTGCTCACGATCCTGGGAGAACACCCATCCGAAACCTGCATACCCAGCTGAATCATTATCATCTACCCACGCTGCATCTGTGCAGCAAATGAGAGACCCATCATCAATCCCTAATCCGGTCCGAGGAGTCAGATTTTGGGGGTTCCGTAACGGCGAAATTTCTTGGGCCAAGCTCCATTCCCGTGCATCTAGGATGGCTTTAAGGATGGTATCCTCCACCGAGAAACTTCTCTTTTCGAAAATTTTCTGATTTCTGGAGATTCAAAGAGCCTAACAGATCCATGGGTATAGAATTCCTCTGTCCATTCCGATAGGTGGCAGAGTATAAAGAAGTTTAACCGCTGAAAGTCCTGCGGCTAAATTTGCAACCTGAGTTGGGTTAAACTCAGTATTGAAAGGTGCTCCTTGCCAAACGTCTTGAGCAAACTGACATTGGAAGAGGAGATGAAAAATTGTTTCAGGAGCATCACATCTGCAGCATTTAGTATTCACTTGAATCTGTCTGATCTCCATTTGCTCTCCGACCGGTAACGCTCCCTGAAGCGATTTCCAAAGAAACAACTTTATCTTTGGTGATGTTGTTACTTTCCACACCTGATTAGTCCAGTTGATGGCAGGGATTGGCGCTTGAGGAAGATCGTTTTCCTCTGTTTCTGCTGCAACAAAATATCCAGATTTTGTAGTATACTCTCCTGATGGGTGCTTGAGCCATTTCATTTTGTCAGCAGCCCCTAGCACGCTTGGCTTTAAGGAAAGGATTTTATCCTTGTATAAAGGTAAGGCTCCACCTTTGCAATATCCCAATCTGTTGAATTTGGTAGGAAAAGATCTGAAACCTTTAGATATTGTGATTCCTTAGTAGGTGGTCCCATAGGCTGTTTTTTCTATGTAAGTGATATCCATGGGTCCTCCCATACTCTGATTGAAGAACCATTCCCAATTACCCAACCAAGTTGTTTCCTTAGCAGGTCTCGGCCTATAGAGATGCTGCGCCATCCCTGGGAAGAGGATGCTGGGACCTTACTGTCCAGGAAGGCTGCATTATGGAAATATTTTCCCGCAAGGATCCGTGCCAATAGACTATCCGGATGATTTAGGATACGCCATCCTAACTTTGCAAGTAAGGCATCATTGAAGTTATTTATATCTTTGAAGCCTAAACCACCAAAAACTTTTGGTTTTGCCATCTTGTCCCATGCTACCCAGCTGATCTTTCTTTTATATGGTGAAGAGTCCCACCAGAATCTGGTCAATGCTGACTGAATTCTTTTGCACTGGGATTGTGGTAGCTTGAAGCAGGACATCGTGTACGTAGGCATTGAAGCGAGGACACTCTTAAGCATGATCATCTTACCAGCATTTGATAACAGCTTGGTGGACCNATTGGTCTAGTAAAAAATTTCTTCATATCGTTTATATTATTTTGTCTCTCGATTAATATTTAAATTTTCAATTTTTTAACTGTGTTATTAGAAACAAAATAAAGATAAGAAAAAAAATGATAAGACACCATTTATAGTAATTTTTTTATTCAAAAATAAGAGGAGAAATGTTGCATTTTAATTTTATAACATAATTCAAAGTTGTCAGGTTGTAGCATGGCACGTGTCAGTGTTTGGAAGCTGTTTAAGTAAAAAAAATTACTATATTAGAATAGTTTGTAAAGAGTTGATACATATTTTTTTTAATCGTAAACTGTTTATATCAGATTTTTTGAAGCTATGTCAATTTTTTTGTTTTTTAACTTAAACTTGTTTTTTTTTAACTAAAACTACTTTTTTAACAAAAAGCTAAAAAAATTTATTAATGAATAATAAAAAAATTAAGATGATACAATGGCAGCATATCAAAGCTCGACCTAAAAAAAAACCTTACTATATTAGAATAGATATATATATATATATATAGATCAACATGTTTTTTTTTTGTCATGGTGAAGATATTCCACCTTAAATTTATGCGCTTGTCTATTATCATCTGGTAAAACACTCTTTACTCTAATAACAGTCGGCATCATAACAAAATAAGAAAAATTATGCATAGAAAAACAATCATATTGAAATCGATGATGTAAAAAGAATATGTGACTTACTCTTGTGAAGTCATCCAAATAAGTAAGTTTTACCTCTCCAGAATTGAAGTGGTTCTATCTTAATCCTTGTAATTTTTCTAACATTGGAAGCCCATGTTAAACCATAAGCTTCGAGAGAGGGAAAACAAAAAACAAAAAGTGTCGAATTAGAAATTTTTCAGGCGATAGAGTTTTTCAAGCATGAGTAATGCTGTAATTGGAGTTTAGTTTTTTTTGGCAAGTCTACGTATGGATTAGACTTTTTTTTTCTAGAGAAAGTTTCAGCCTCTCTAGTTAAGTTTTTTTTTTTATGTTAGTCTTCCCCTCTCTATTCTTCAATTTTGAAGATTTGTGAACCTCCTGAAAATAAATCAATAAATTACCGATTTGAATCCTCTCCGCATTAACTCACTGAGCAAACAAACCCTTGCTAAAGCATTAAATCAATGTATCAAGCAGATCAAAAGGGTGGAACTTACCATAGTTTCAAGGAGAGTATGCATATGTTGTAGATCGTTTGAATCTGATTGATAAAGCTGATTGTATCTTAAAGTACCCTCTCGTGTTAAATGAGAAAAGTTCTTCATTCGTTTGTCCCTCTCACTCTTACGATGCACGCTTTCACTTGGCTTTTCCATATTGATATCACAAGATCCTCTCTTTCTTCGTTTATTTGATTTTTTGTGTGATGAGTTGTGAATCCGTTGCTAAAAAAATCAATAAAGAACTCTTCAGTTTCAACAACGAACATGAATATTCATCAAAAGCAAAGAACATGAAGATAGAGTACATGTGCATCACTCATTTTAGTGATGGAAACTTTCGGAAGACGAAAAATGATCTCTGCCAAATGTTTGGAAAGAGTCAAATGAAAAAACCACATCAAATAAAAAAAAATATCAAACAGATTAGGAAGGAAGAACTTACCATCGATTCAAGAAGAATAATCGTCTGATTGATTTGACAAGGAAGAGGAAGAAGAAGGTTATGTTATATATCAAAGGTCTTGAGTTTTGAAAATTAAAATATGAACGACACTTACTAGTTTTGATTACAATTACTATAACGGAAGGCAAACTTTTTAAAGTTATCTTCAAAAAAAAAAGATTGTGATAATGGCAGAATATGTATTTAATCAAGTATTCAAAATTACCCTTTGTTAACCACATAAATGGAAAGAACATAAAACATCTTTTAAATATTTACTTATATCCCATATTTTTCGTTTTATATTCGGATATAGTTTATTAGTTTTGTTCTTGAAAATACCGCAATTTATAAAAGTTTAAAATACCAGAAACCTCATTTGATATTATTTGTAAATTATTCAGAACGGTAGAACCGAAACGAATTGGAAGACACTGAACTGAACCGGAATCGATCTAAATACCGGGATGGGTACTACCCAAAAATAAAAGGCGTAGTTTAGCTCTCGGCAAATTATTCAAAACGGTAGAACCAAAACGAATTGGAAGACACCGAACTGAACCGGAATCGATCTAAATACCGGGATGGGTACTACTCAAAAATATTTGTTGTATTTACACTTTAAATATCTTAAATACTCAAAATTACAATTATAAACCAAATATATAAGTAATGTTTAGACCGAAATAACTAAAATACTCGAAATATTTGAAGTTTTAGTTATATTTGTCAAAATTAAATATATTTTTTTTGCAAAATTTGACTAAATAACGGATTTTGTTTTTTAGGTTTTTAGATAAATTTTAAATAATTAGGGTACCCGGAATTAACCCGAACCCGGATGGAACTGAACTGAATCCGAACCGAAAAAATATCCAAATGAATCCTATTCTCTAGAATCGAAATACCTGAATCTGGAAAAAACTAATCCGAACCCGAACGAATATCCGAATTCCCAAGACTAGCGTAGTTGATGGTGATTGGTGAGAAATGAGAGGAGTCTGAAAGATATAAGACTAAATCTCATCACGGATTGGATGGCGAAAAAGCCAATATTATGCTAGATAGAGGAATCAAAATTTATCAAGTTCATGCAAGCTATAGAGATCCATTTTCGCGTATAAAGTTTTTTTTTGTTTTGGTTCACATCAATTGCAATAGTTGGGGCCTAACACTCTCTCCAACAATAAATTTCTTCAAGTGCTAATATTGTTTAATTACCATCCCAACTTTAGTAGCTTTTGAGCCGTGCCAACCATACAGAGTTGTGCCAAAAAAAAAAATTATCATAAAAAAGTGCTTAAAAATAATAAATATGTCACATACTAAAAACAATAAAATGGAAACAACAAGCTAAATAGTAGTAGTTTTAAAACGTAATTTTATTTCGTTCTATTCTACTAAATCGTTGATCAAACTTTCAAAACTTCCTTAACATTTCTCTTTTGATAAATAAAATACCCAGATCACTCAATATTTTTTTTTAAAATAGACATGAGAACATAAGATTTAATCAGTTTTAGCTTTGACAAATTCATTTCAAAATGCAACTTCGAATATTCATAATGCACGAGCACATAGGAATAAAAAATCACCATTAAATAGAACAATCAGGTGTTTATCATATGTTTAAAAAGTTAATTCCTTCCTATTTAAAATTTAAAATTGTTTTTGATTAAAAAAATATATAGTTAAGTTCAGTCATATTCCAAATTCAATTTTTTAGGTCAATTATTCTTAGATCAATTAAAACAAAATAATTTCAATAATATTTTAAAGATGATCGTGAACAACAATTATTTTAAATTTATATTTTAAGTTTTAGCTTAAAAGTCATTTGTTAGTGAAACCTTTTAGTTAAGATACATATTTTTGACATATCATAGTCTTTAAGATGTACAAACTCACATCCAAACTATATTGTAAATCAAATCTTATTTTTGAACTAAAAAATTAAAATTAAAAATCAATCTAAATTAAATAAAAACCAAATATTTATAATAATAAAAACTCCACAAACTAACAAACCTAATATGGTTTTTAGTGTTAAAAAAGCTTTTATGAAGATAATCTAATATATATTATTAATATAATTATAAAAGGCTCATTAAAACATATGTGTAAAGTAAGAAAAATGTTTAAATTAAATTATATGACAAACGCAAAGGAACCTTCTACGCCTTCTAAGTTTAAAAAAATTCTACATACTTCTTCTTTTTGTAAATCAGCATTACCTCGCTAATGATAATAATAATCTATTAGTTTTTTTATTTTATTTTTGGAGTTGCTAATGAAAAAAAAGACACTACACGATTAGAATAAAAGGGAACAAAAAATAATTAGAACAATGAGATGCTTGAGTTGGCGATCATATATTTGATAAATTATTTCGTTTTTAATTTAAAATGAACTTTTTTCTATTAAAAAGGAGAAAACATATTTGTGAAGTCTGGGGATCCTAATGAAAAAAAAAAAAATACTACACGAACTCGATCAGATTATAAGGAACCAAAAATTAATTAGAACAATGAGGTGCTTGAGTTGGCGATCATATGTTTGATAAGTTATTTCGTTTTCAATTTAAAATGAAAAATAATTTTCGACTAAAGAAAAAAAACTTATATGTGGAGTTTGGGGATGCTAATGGAAAAAAACATTACACGAACACTATCCAAATAAAAGGAAACAAAAATTAATTAGAACATGAGGTGTTTGAGTTGGCGATCATATGTTTGATAAGTTATTTTTTTTTCAATTTAAAATGAAAATTATTTTCGATTAAAGAAATAGAAAACATATTTGTGAAGTCTGAGCCGCTAATGAAAGAAAACAAAAATTCTACACGAACTCGATCGAAATAAAAGGAACCAAAAACTAATTAGAATAATGAAGTGCTTGGGTTGACGATCATATGTTTGATAAGTTATTTCATTTTCAATTTAAAATAAAAATTGTTTTGATTGAAGAAATAAAAAACTTATATGTGACGTTTGGGGCTGCTAATGAAAAAAATCATACTACACGAACACGATCGGAATAAAAGGAAACAAAAATTAATTAGAATAATGAGGTGCTTAAGTTGGCGATCATAAGTTTGATTAGTTATTTCGTTTTCAATTAAAAATGAAAATTTGTTCTTGATTAGCGAAAGAGAAAAATTATATGTGGAGTTTGTGGATGCTAATGAAAAACAAAAACACTACATGAACACAATAAGAATAAAGGGAACTAAAAATTAATTAGAACAATGATGTGGTTGAGTTGGCAATTATATGTGTTATAAGTTATTTTATTTTCAATTTAAAATGAAAAATTGTTTTCGATTAAAGAAAAAGAAAACTTAAAATTTCTGAGTTCAATCATATACCGAATTCAGTTAAAAAAAAATAATATTTTGAAAGGTGGTGAATAACAATGAGTTTCAATACGTATTTCAAGTTTAGTTTAAAATATAATTTTGACACATTCAATGAGGTGCTTGACTTCGTGATCATATGTTTGACAAGTTATTTCGTTTTTCAATTTAAAATGAAAGAATTGTTTTCGATTAAAGAAATAGAAAACTTATAGTTGTTGAGTTCAATCATATACCGAATTCAGTTAGAACAAAAATAATTTTGATAATATTTTGAAAGTTGGTGAACAACAATATGTTTCGATACACATTTTAAGTTTTAGCTTAAAAATTAATTTTGACATATTCACTTTGTAAAAATTTTTAGTTAAATCACAATATATTTTTTGGACATATTAAAATATTCAAGATGTATAAACTCACATGAAAACTATATTGTAAATAAAATATTATATTTAAAATATCAAATTAAAGTTAAAAATTTATATAATTTAAATAATAATCTAATGTTAATAAAAACAATTCGCGTGTAGCGCGGAAAAACCCCTAGTCTTATATATTATCACATCTGTTTTTTCTATAGTTATGTAGTTAATTATAGTTTTTTGGGTTATTCATCCATATAACATTATCATTAAATTAAGAACAATAAAATAAAGAGATAAAAGAATTCAATGTTACAATTATGAAGGACACATCAATTTTTATGTGTTTCTGTTTTTTTCTTTTTAAAGATTTGAAGATTTGTGAGCCTCCTGCAAAAATCTTCAGGAGGCTCATTTTTGGACCATGATATAATTATTTTTATTGAGTCTTAGTATTGTTTTTTTTTTAAGATTCAATGTTACAATTATGAAGATTTGAAGGTTTTTACCCATTTTTGGACCATGATATAAGTATTTTTATTGAGTCTTAGTANTTTATTAAACTCTAGGTTAATGTACTTGATGTTGAATCATCCATGTCATGATAAGTGAGATGGAAGTTAATCACATCTTTGAAGGTAGAGTTACTTGCTTTTAGTATTTTATCGGTGCTAAAAAGGAATTTTGTGTGGTAATAAAAGTGAGTTATGTTTGTATATTGTTGTATTGTTCTTGCTATTTATATATTGTTGTAGAATCTCTATTGCAGTTTTTTGTTTTTGTTTTTTTTTGTTAATTGTATTTAATTGTCATTATTATTTTTGTTTAGTGTAGTTGAATTTTTTAATTCACTTTTTTATGAATTGTGTGGTAATAAAAGTGAGTTGTGTTTTTATATTGTTGTATTATTCTTGCTATTTATATATTGTTGTAGAATCTCTATTGCAGTTTTTTGTTTTTGTTTTTTTTGTAAATTGTATTTAATTGTCATTATTATTTTTGTTTAGTGTAGTTGAATTTTTTAATTCTCTTTTTAAATGCTTTATTATATAAGATGTATAATAAATGCATGACACATGTCAAATTCTGAAATGACATGTGGCAGCATAGCAAAGCTCTTCTGAAAAAAACCTTACTTTATTATATAAGATCACATCTGTTTTTTCTATAGTTATGTAGTTAATTATAGTTTTTTGGGTTATTCATCCATATAACCTTATCATTAAATTAAGAACAACAAAATAAAGAGATAAAAGAATTCAATGTTACAATTATGAAAGACACATCAATTTTTTATGTGTTTATGTTTTTTTTTTTTTTGAAGATTTGAAGATTTGTGAGCCTCCTCACAAAAATCAATAAATTACCGACTCGAATCCTCTCCGCATTAAATCATTGAGCAAACAAACCCTTGCTAAGACATTAAATCAATGTATCAAGCATATCAAAAGGGTGAAACTTACCATAGTTTCAAGAAGAGTATGCATCTGTTGTAGATCATTGATTGTATTTAAAATACCCTCTTGTGTTAAATAATAAAAATTCTTCATTTGTTTGTCCTTCTCACTCTCACGATGCACGCTTTCACTTGGCTATTCCATATTGATATCACAAGATCTTTTCTTTCTTTGTTTTTTTTGTGACGAGTTGTGAATCCGCTGCTAAAAAAATTAATAAAGAATTCCTTAGTTTCAACAACGGCAAAGCAAAGAACATTAAAGATAGAATACATGTGCCTCGCCCATTTTATTGTTGTAAACTTTCGGAAGACGGAAAAGGATATTTGTAAGTGTTTGGAAAGAGTCAAATGAAAAAACCACATCAAATCAAAAAAAAATTTCAAACAGATTAAGAACTTACCATCGATTCAAGAAGATTATTCGTCTGATTGATTTGACAAGAGGAGGAAGAGGGTTCTGTTATATATCAAAGGTGTTAAGTTTTGAAAATTAAAATATGAAGGTCATCGTTCATAGAGGCGATGAACGCCATATGTGGCTTGCTGAGACAATATTTAATGGAGGATGATATATAATTATTTATATGTGGGGAGAGCTGAGGTAATTAAATGTTAAGATCGAGAAGTTGGTAGAGTAATACTTTTTCAAAACTGTTGGTCGCGTTAAATATTTGGAGCTTCCTTACGGATTGAAGTTTCAATTGACGAACAGATGAAAAGTTGATACCGCCGCCATGTGCATTGAGGAGTGGGAGTTGCGGAGAGTGGCTAGATGAAACCTACGATTTTTTCTCAGTTGGGCTTGGGCTAAGTCAATAAGTCTTTTGTGGAGTGGGCCTAAAAGTGTCTGTTTTTATTTTAGGAGGATTATTAACGGGTGATATATGCGTTTGTTTTGGGCTTGAAGTGTGGAGATTTAAAATAAAACAGAGTAGTGGTTGCTGTTGTGGAGGCTAGGTGGTTTAAAGAGAAGAGAGAAAAGGTATACGACAAACTTCATTTGCTATTTTTATTACAAAAAATGGGAGAGAGTAAGATAATTAAAAACTTGGAATTCCTTGAACAAGCTCTCTTCGTATCATTGACTTTATGGTCTTGAAGTTAACGTGTCCTAGCCTTGCGTGCCATCTGCTCGACTCGCTTCTTGATTTTACGTGTAGACACATATTGTCAATCACTCTCATATGGACTTTGTATAATCAAGAAGCGAGTCGAGCAGATGGCACGCAAGGCTAGGACACGTTAACTTCAAGACCATAAAGTCAATGATACGAAGAGAGCTTGTTCAAGGAATTCCAAGTTTTTAATTATCTTACTCTCTCCCATTTTTTGTAATAAAAATAGCAAATGAAGTTTGTCGTATACCTTTTCTCTCTTCTCTTTAAACCACCTAGCCTCCACAACAGCAACCACTACTCTGTTTTATTTTAAATCTCCACACTTCAAGCCCAAAACAAACGCATATATCACCCGTTAATAATCCTCCTAAAATAAAAACAGACACTTTTAGGCCCACTCCACAAAAGATTTATTGACTTAGCCCAAGCCCAACTGAGAAAAAATCGTAGGTTTCATCTAGCCACTCTCCGCAACTCCCACTCCTCAATGCACATGGCGGCGGTATCAACTTTTCATCTGTTCGTCAATTGAAACTTCAATCCGTAAGGAAGCTCCAAATATTTAACGCGACCAACAGTTTTGAAAAAGTATTACTCTACCAACTTCTCGATCTTAACATTTAATTACCTCAGCTCTCCCCACATATAAATAATTATATATCATCCTCCATTAAATATTGTCTCAGCAAGCCACATATGGCGTTCATCGCCTCTATGAACGATGACCTTCATATTTTAATTTTCAAAACTTAACACCTTTGATATATAACAGAACCCTCTTCCTCCTCTTGTCAAATCAATCAGACGAATAATCTTCTTGAATCGATGGTAAGTTCTTAATCTGTTTGAAATTTTTTTTTGATTTGATGTGGTTTTTTCATTTGACTCTTTCCAAACACTTACAAATATCCTTTTCCGTCTTCCGAAAGTTTACAACAATAAAATGGGCGAGGCACATGTATTCTATCTTTAATGTTCTTTGCTTTGCCGTTGTTGAAACTAAGGAATTCTTTATTAATTTTTTTAGCAGCGGATTCACAACTCGTCACAAAAAAAACAAAGAAAGAAAAGATCTTGTGATATCAATATGGAATAGCCAAGTGAAAGCGTGCATCGTGAGAGTGAGAAGGACAAACAAATGAAGAATTTTTATTATTTAACACAAGAGGGTATTTTAAATACAATCAATGATCTACAACAGATGCATACTCTTCTTGAAACTATGGTAAGTTTCACCCTTTTGATATGCTTGATACATTGATTTAATGTCTTAGCAAGGGTTTGTTTGCTCAATGATTTAATGCGGAGAGGATTCGAGTCGGTAATTTATTGATTTTTGTGAGGAGGCTCACAAATCTTCAAATCTTCAAAAAAAAAAAAAACATAAACACATAAAAAATTGATGTGTCTTTCATAATTGTAACATTGAATTCTTTTATCTCTTTATTTTGTTGTTCTTAATTTAATGATAAGGTTATATGGATGAATAACCCAAAAAACTATAATTAACTACATAACTATAGAAAAAACAGATGTGATCTTATATAATAAAGTAAGGTTTTTTTCAGAAGAGCTTTGCTATGCTGCCACATGTCATTTCAGAATTTGACATGTGTCATGCATTTATTATACATCTTATATAATAAAGCATTTAAAAAGAGAATTAAAAAATTCAACTACACTAAACAAAAATAATAATGACAATTAAATACAATTTACAAAAAAAACAAAAACAAAAAACTGCAATAGAGATTCTACAACAATATATAAATAGCAAGAATAATACAACAATATAAAAACACAACTCACTTTTATTACCACACAATTCATAAAAAAGTGAATTAAAAAATTCAACTACACTAAACAAAAATAATAATGACAATTAAATACAATTAACAAAAAAAAACAAAAACAAAAAACTGCAATAGAGATTCTACAACAATATATAAATAGCAAGAACAATACAACAATATACAAACATAACTCACTTTTATTACCACACAAAATTCCTTTTTAGCACCGATAAAATACTAAAAGCAAGTAACTCTACCTTCAAAGATGTGATTAACTTCCATCTCACTTATCATGACATGGATGATTCAACATCAAGTACATTAACCTAGAGTTTAATAAA
>JAHZTW010000001.1:465973508-465988414 GCA_020283515.1 Alliaria petiolata | reverse complement strand
GTTCTTCATCTGGATTTGTGATTAATGTTTATTCTAGCTTCGCGACCTAGAATCTGATCTTAGGTTGATTAATAGATGCGAGAGTATTACTAATTGCTTGAACTAATGTTAGATGAGCAAAATACCTACTCGCAAAGAGATTTAGAATTCTAGGGTTTAGACATAGATAATCTTTGCAGCGAGAGTTGGTTGATTTTACATTAGTGTTTCAAGTTCAAGAACTGATCTTCATAATTCTTAATATCCTGTCTAGACCTACAATTAGGATTCACCTGAGAATTTCCCTGAACCTAGCTTTTGCCTCCTGAATTTACAAAGTCTTTTAATTACTTTCTGTCTTTTACATTTAATCTTTCTTCCTAACTTAATTCGAAATTAGAAATTCGTTGGGTGACTATCCCTTTCCCTGTGGATTCGATCCCTAAATACTACAGTGATCTCTTAATTTGAGAGAGTAGCTCTAGGGTAAATTTGAGAGCATATCAGACTTTCTTTGCCTCTGATACCACTTGTGACGCCCCGACTCATCTAACTTAGTCGAGACATCTAGTACCTTTTAAAATTCTCTTTCTGAAAACTTTTCCCATTGAGCGATTAGTCCCACACCCTAAACTTAACGCACCTGTACACACTGAAAAAGGGGAAAAAAGGGGGTGAGTAAGGAATTACTCAATGAGGGAGATCATCTCTGCCCACCGAAACATACTTAACATTTCTACGATTATATCATACTCATCAAAACACATAAACCTAGACACTAACAAACATATAGCCTGATTTCTTATCAAGCTATAACACATAGCATTCCTCTTGCTCATAATGCAAGACATCCACATAAACTTTAGGTCCATACATCCCCAAGACGACGTTATACCTTGCGATAGCCTTAGGACCCCATGCTTTGGAAGCTGGCCTTGGCACAGACACTCCTATCCCGGGCTCGTCAGCCAATCATAATCATATCGTGTCTCATATCTCATAACATCATACCAATCATCCTACATGCTATCATCAATCATCCTACATGCTATCATCCAAAATCATCAAAGTCTAAGAGTTTCAGAAAAACAGTGTCGCTGGAGAGTTTTCAAGAGATCGTTTGGATGGTTAAAAGGAGTCTGATCAAGCTGATATTTGGTAGCAAACATGGTGGCATATCGGTCTTCATAATCAACGGTGGGATTGAGAAGTTAACGGCTAGTTTGGTACTTATGCATGTCTTTATGGAGCTGTTTGATGCAGAGTAAATCAGTATGTTATGTCTGACGAGTTTTACTGTTTGGTTGGGCAAATGAGCTCGGTTTGAGCTGAAATTTGGTAGGAGCATTCTGGATACGTGGAACTAGCTCTAGGTTGAAGGATAATCGATTTGAGTATCAGGAACTTCGAGAAACGTGTTGTTGAAGTGGAGATAGTGAATATGTCCAAAGAAGAAGAAAGGAGGAGTTGAGTTATGTCTTCGACATCAAGTGGCAAAGGTGAGGGTTGGGATTTGTGGAGGCATAGTTCACATTATATTGTTATATTATATGATTCATGACGCGTATGCTTAGATCTGATTGCTAGATTTAGGTTCTATGGTGACATGCATTTTTAGGGTTAGTTTACGATATAAGATAAGTATTACGATAGGATATGATATGACATGTTTTGAAGATATGTGATGATAGCATGTAGGATGATTGATGATAGCATGTAGGATGATTGGTATGATGTTATGAGATATGAGACACGATATGATTATGATTGGCTGACGAGCCCGTGATGGGAGTGTATGTGCCAAGGCCAGCCTCCAAAGCATGGGATCCTAAGGCTATCGCAAGGTATAGCGCCGTCTACGGAATGTGTGAACCTAAAGTTTATGTGGATGTCTTGCATTATGGGCAAGAGGAATGATATGTGTTATAGCTTGATAAGAAATCAGGCTATATGTTTGTTAGTGTCTAGGTTTATGTGTTTTGATGAGTATGATATAATCGTAGAAATGTTAAGTATGTTTCGGTGGGCAGAGATGATCTTCCTCATTGAGTAATTCATTACTCACCCCCTTTTTCCCTTTTTCAGTGTGTACATGTGCGTTAAGTTTAGGGCGCGAGACTAATGGTTCAATGGGAAAAGTTTTTAGAAAGAGATTTTTAAAATGTACTAGATGTCTCGACTAAGTTAGATGAGTCGGGGCGTCACAAATAACCCACAAAAAAAATTATAATTTACCCCATGACCAATTTTCTCTCTATCTCTTTCTATCTCTCTCTAAAAAATTGGTTAGTTTCTTTAATATAATTTTTTTTTGGTTATTCACTAGCCATGGGCATTCGGGTACCCGTTCGGGTTCGGATCGGGTCTGTTCGGTTTTTGATTACTTCGGTTTTAGACTATAAGTCCCATTCGGGTATTTTAAAAATTCGGGTCCGGTTCGGATCGGTTCATGCCGGGTTCGGGTCGGTTTTGTACCAATGATGAGGAACCGGGAATTAACCGAAATCCGATCGGTTTTGAGTACTTTTCGATTTTAATAACCAAAGTAATCAAACTTACCTATCGGTTCGGGTCCTATCAGGTACATTAAGTACCGTATATAACCAAATTAGTACATTAAGTACCTGAATCCAAAGTCGAAAATCTGTTTGTATTTGGCAAATACCATTCATAAACTGAAACAAAATACCAAAGTTTGTTTTCAAACATTTAAAGAAGCAAATAAGAAATGAATCTGATGTGATAGAGAAAGAGATAAGGAAGGAAAGTGCCGAGTGCAAATGGAGAATTCCAGAGCAGAATATGTCAATCTTCATGCTCCTGTGAGTCAGAGAAACCAAATCACAAATTCAAATTCCCAATTCCAACTTACAAATCACAATGGTTCAAAAGTTCAAATGAAGTTAGTTTGTTACCTTATAGCCGAGTTGGAAAATTCTTCACTCTTCTTCTTCTTGTATTGTTTCAGTATCAAACTCTGAAATAAATTGAGACAAACAAAGTGTTAAGCATTTAAGTCTGAGATTGTAAGAATTAAACTTAAAATCGAGTAGAATAATAAAACTTACCTCTCCTAAGCTTATCCTCAGATGCAATCTCAGCTTGCATTTGTTCCACAGTAGTCGGAACTCTTGCATCACTCAACCAAATTTCTGACTTCAGCCACTACTCGGTACACATAAAAACCTCAATCATATAGTGAGTCAGAGAACTCCTACAGGGAGTTACGATGCGACCACTAGTGCTAAAAGCAATTTCAGACGCAACTGAAGACACTTGCATTGCAAGTAAATCTCGAGCGATTTCGGATAAAACAGGGAACTTGGATGTGTTAACTTTCCACCAAGACAATACGTCATACTCTGTCCCACTCATAACTGCCGGTATCTCAACAGGTTCCTTGAGATATCTTTACAATTCATCTTTGGTGTCTTTGACTCCCAATTCATCCACCTTTTCCTTGTACATAAAATCCATCCTCTCATAGCCGAAATCATCCTCCACCAATTGCACTGCTTCTTGCGATTGGAAACTCATTGAGGATGCTTGAGTAGATTGAGACGGTTGCTGAATTGGACCATGATGTCGAAGTGTATACTCATCAATAATGAACGAAGAAAATCAAGGACTGATTTACTCATTTGTATAGCATCAGCCGATTCTTCTCCATACAGCTTCTCGAAACACATATTAGCAAAGTCCATCTTCTTCCTAGGATCAAATACCGTAGCTGCAATCAACATCTTGTTGATCCCTTTCATTCCATCCCAATACTTGTCGAATTTCTTCAACATATCTTCTGCCTTTGACTTCAACTCTGAATTATAACTATTACTCAGCTGAATCAGGTTTCTCTCTATGGTGACTATCTCGCCATAACACTTATACGCATTGAGAGACTAAGAAGCCGACATAACCAAAGTCGGGTTGTAAAAGATCACTAGGAACTTAGCTAACCTTTCAACAGCATTCCAATCGCTCCTACTTGGAGGTCCAATCCGTTTGACACCATTCTCAAACTCTAGGAAGTAGTCATTGTATAGCTTATCTTCAGCCTCCATCTTGTCAAATGCCAATCTAAATTTCAATGCCTTTGACAACATGTTGAATGTAGAATTCCATCGTGTTCTAACATCCAATGGCAAACTACCTCTTGTTACCCTTCCCGAATCAACCCTCAACTTGAATGACTTCAATCTGTTTGTAGATGATCTAACATATAAAATCGCATTGCGTATGGCATTCACACTGTCATCTACTTCAGCTAAACCCTCTTTCACAATCAAATTTATTATATGCGAACAACATCTAACATGCATACAGCTCCCACCTAACACGAAAGCCTCGTTAGACAGCAATGAAAACTCACTTTCGAACCTCCTTAGAGCCGAATTATTGGCAGTTGCATTATCAACAGTTATGCAGAATACCTTCTCTAAGCCCCACTCTGCTAAACACTCTAAAAGAACAGTTGCAATTGTTTGACCTTTGTGATCTGTGACGTTCTTAAACCTAATGATGAACTTCTTTAACCTCCATTGTGCATCAACAAAATGCAATGTGATCACCATATAACTCGCACCTGTTAAAGATGAAATAAAATCGAGTCTTAATATGAAAGAAATAAGAAAGAATATGATAACATACAAACAGTAGCTAAGAAAATTATACCTGTAGGCTGACAGGTCCATATGTCTGTTGTAAGAGAGACTCTCTGCTTGTTAGCAACAAACCAATCCTTCAGAGCTGTTTTCTTCTTCGCATACATCTCAACGATGTTTCTTGTTGCTGTTCTTCTTGAATGAGGGTCGTACAGGTTCACCATTTTGCAAAAGTGTTTGAAAGCCATACTTTCAACAAAAGAGAGTGGCAATTCCCCAATCACAATCATCTCATCCGTAGGCTCTTTGAATACTTTCTCAGACACTTTCGCATCCTTCAGACCTCCATCATCCTCATTGATCACTGTCTGAGTCTTTCTCTCTTGGAATGCCTTGAAATGTTTGCAACATAATAGATGGTTTTGCAGATTTGAAGTCCCTGAGGATTTTGGACATGCGAACAACTTGTGACAATAGTGACAGTTGTATTTGTTACGGTTTTCTTTTGTCTTTGTGAAATGTCCCCAAACATCAGATCTTGCAGGGAGTTCCTTCTTCTGCTTGGTCGACTGAGAATTAGCTCCACTTGATCCAGCAATGTCCTTTCTTTTACCTCCACGACTCTCAGGAGTCCTAAACTCTTGTTGTGTCTCTTCCATGTCTTGCGATTTGTCTAACTCCATGTTTTCTGGATTTGTGAAATGTCCTCAAACATCAGATCTTGCAGGGAGTTCCTTCTTCTGTTTGGTCGACTGAGAATTAGCTCCACTTGATCCAGCAATGTCCTTTCTTTTACCTCCACGACTCTCAGGAGTCCTAAACTCTTGTTGTGTTTCTTCCATGTCTTGCGATTTGTCTAACTCAATGTTTTCTGGATTTAGAGAAGATGAAGAATCCATCTGAAAGTAAGAAGCAAAGAAAAAAAAAATCAGAGAAGCATAAAACATTTTAAAAAATGACTTCAAAGCATAATTAGATTAAGACAATGTTAAAACCACAAAACCTTAAATGTGTTCTAAAGAAGTTACTAAACAGAAACTGCAGCATGATCTTAACAATATACAATGCCATGAAACACATGTAACACCCGAGAACGAAACAGTATACAATACACATGACAACAAAACAGTATACACTTAGCATATCGGCAGAAACTAAGAAGAATACACTTAGCAGATCGGCAGAAACTTGCAATGTATACACTAAGCTTAGTCTATAACTTGCAATGCATCCGCAAAGAATCATCTCAGACATAGAACAATAGCTGCCAAACTAAGACTAACAAAATCAAATCAACTCAACGTAGAAGAATCGAGTAGAAGAATTAAACCCTGAAGAGAAACCAAATCCCTAAAATTACCACAATCCACAACCGAATCCCTAAAATTACCCAAATCGCAAAATCAAAACTACAAAAAGATTTTTATACAAACTCGATGAAGAAAAGGGCAAATTTTTCCATTTCAAAAAGATCATTGATTAAAAAGAAACAAACCTGAGATCGATTTCGTGAAGACTCAGAAGGAGGAAAAAATGGGCGATAAAGGTTTAGAGATTCCAGATTTACTAGCTTGGCCCTCCGGTTTCTGCTTTTAGAGCTCGGGAAAGGTGAAATTTGGAAAGAGAGAGGAAGGGGAACAGGCAATCGACAGTATAATCGGAGCCCTGGGCAAGGAAACGTTAATATTTCATTCGGTTACGTTCGGATACTAAATCGGGTATCGGTTAATATTCGAACCGAACCTTTACCCGAAGTTACTAAGCATCACGCCCCATTCGGTTAATTCTTTGGATCCGAACCCGATCGGAACCGGTTTTTTCAGGTCGGTTCAGGTCGGTTCTTTGGGTCCGGATATTGTGCCCAGGGCTATTATTTACCAAAACAGCCCTAAAAAAAATAAATATTAGCAATATAGAATAAATGGAGAAAATAATTAAAATGTTACTATAAAAATAAGATTTTACTTTTATTTATCTACATCTCTATATAAGTGTCATGTATGTAAAATGTAAGACCAAATTTATTATAGTCTATCTTTGTGGGAATTCTTCAAGTCTTAGCTTTGTTTGAGGTAAGAAGAAACTTTTCTCTCTATATGACTTGGGTCTAGGCAAGATTCAATAATTGTACGATGAGCTTCTCTAGTTTTATCTTATCATTTTTGTTTTTAAAATTTCATTTCGAGCGTTTTATGTTTATATTGTGAAATAAAATCTGGATTAACAAGGTTCAAATTTTATGGTTGGTAGCCTTGAAATTCATTGCAATATTTTCTATGATTTTCTACGGTTATTAGATCTGATGCTTGAATGTTTTTGTTAGTATTTTGGGATTATTTCGAATTTGATTATTTCGAATTTGATTATTTGAAAATATAGGTTTTGAATTTGTTTACTGTGTCTTGCGATTGATTTACATTGATATACTTTCTCTTTCGGTGAATAATTAATGAAATTCTAGGTAATTTCAAATCATGGTTGTAAAGAGGCAATCTACAAGAAAAGCATTTCTGAAGGTCGTGAAGGACTTCAAAACTAAGAGGTATATTCTATGTGTTAACGATTGATTTTCCTCTTGGATTTGTTCAATGTTTTTTTTTTTTTTGAAAAAAAGATTTGAATTTTTTCAAGTTTTTGTCCACATAAAAACTTTGATGGTATTTTCATTGCAGAATTTGCCGTAGTGGTGTCATATCAAGGGTCAAAGATCTCTTCAAGGGACACCACGAGCTTATTTTGGCGTTCAGCAAATTTTTGCCGAAATCTTACAAGATAACACTCGAGAGTGACAAAACTCTACGAAAAGAGCCTAAGTTTGAGGAAGCTCTTGCTTTTATGAATAAGGTTAAGGTAAGCACACTCACCCATGGTAGAAAACAGGAATGGACAATTCGGTTAACGATTTGATTTTACTTATTTATTATTCTACCAAAATTTTGAAAACTGAAAACAAATATAACTCCAAATTGTATTTTAAGCCTACTATATTGCTCTTTCTGTTTTTGCCATTTTCCTGTAATATATCGTTTATCTGTAGGCAAGGTTACAAAACGATCGCGCATACCAATCATTTTTAAAGATATTGCAAATGTATACACAAGGCAAGAAAAGTGTTATTGAGGTCTTCCATGAGGTTTATATATGTGTGTAACATTAAAATTGTTTTTTCTTTGGTTCAGTGTTCGCGTATTTGGTTTGATGAATACCTATTTTGCAGGTGTTTGATGTCCTTTTCCGAGACCATGACGACTTGCGAATGGAATTTGTTTACTTTCTCCCTCGTTACAAATAATATTGTGGAGAAGGGTGAAAGTGCAGTTTGAATAAGTTGGGGTAATAAGTTATATATGTAATAAAGCCATGTTGTAATCATTGGTTTGTTGTTGAACTGGTAACACATTTTTCATTTGGGTTGAAACTGATAATTCAGTTCAATTATGATTTCATCTTTAAACCGCATATTATGGAAAACATATAAATTGTTTCTCAAATTTCTTAGACAATTGTGCCCAACACAAGTTACATTACCAAGAAATGGATTCATTTACAATCTGGTTGAATATAACTTATCAAGACTAATATTTACCATTTTTTTTATTTTAGACTAGCTTTCAATATTATTGTTCAAGTATGTTAGATTTCACAATTAGGTTTCTGTTTGGTAATGATGATTAGGGTTTATGGTGTCATAGATTTCTTTAAATAACGATTTAAAGTATTAATTAGAAAAATGTTATCGTTCAAACAAGAAAGATGAAAAATAATTGCACAACAACAACATAATTTTCTATTAAAAATTTATTTAACAATAATAGTAATATATTAGACAAAAGTGATCTTACAACGCAAAAAATTAGAGGCGTACAAGACGACATAACCAATAAACTATTTGATAGGGTTGAAAATCACATTGGATAAAATAATTAATTTACTATTATATATATTATAGAAAACAAACCTTATATGAAAAATAAGAATATATAAATAGCTAACAAAAATTGAATTACGTAATATGGCAAAAAAACATATAATGAAAAAAAATTAAATCGTCAATTGGAAGTAGTAAGTACGAGAAATAGTGTACCCAATAAGACATCATCGATGTTCATTAAATATTAAACTTTTGTATTTCTAACTTTTTCAAGGTTTTGAATCTTTTTATATATTTATATAAACTTTGATATATTCAACAGTAAAGAACTATACATTTTCCTCATTTGAATTCTTAATTTTTCAAATCTAACTCTTAATCCATAAATATTTAAAGCGAACATTTTCTTTGATTTCATCGATTGCGAAACAGACCCAACCCTCTTGGGAAGAAAACAAAGCTGATAAAATCGTCGGATTATAATATGGGAACTAACAAAGTATTATAGATAACAGAATATGCAAGTGATGATAAAATAATATAGGGGACAGCTGATGAATAGGCCACTGTGGGGAGAGGCGTGAGAGAGAACGTGTGAATAGACTATTCGAATAGAAATATAGACAATTGAACAAATTTGATCCAACTAGTAAAAAAAAAAAAACCTCGAAAGATTTGATATCAGACAGAATATTGCATAGAAATATCATTAGAGTAAGAGTGAATCACATTGAAATAACTTTTCAAAGGGCAATAAGAACTGCTTTTGGGTTTCAATATTCTTGCCAATTGGTTTCCAAATAAACCTCAAGGGTGATCAAACTCCACCAAAGAAGCTGATATGTTGCGTTTTTGACGCATTTTAACCCAAAGTTTTCAATTGTTTTTCGAGTCAAAGTATGTTTTTAGAGTATTTTAGTCTTTTATTGAGTCTTTTCAGGTTTTAAGTCGCTTTGGAAGAAAATGAATCATTATAGGTGCAAACGGACATTTGAAGATGCATAACCATGTAGAGAGGTCTGAAATTTTACATTCGTTGAAGCAATTTCCACCGATGGATCGAGCTGAGTTTTGGTTTAAACTACATCTTTGAGTTAGCTTTCAATTGAAGGTGGTTTGAAGGTGATCCAACGGTACGATCAAAAGTTATGACAGCTTTTGTGAAGACAGTCTAGTCTGGCAAGCAGATAAGCGTGTGCAGAAGTAATCATTAGATCGATCGATGCACTATGTGATCGATCGATTCGACATCAAAAAAATTTTCCATGAGTTTTTAGATCAATCCGAATCTTACAGATCGATCGAATCATATCCAAATCTATTCTAGATCGATCGATCCCATCTCCAGACGAAAAAGGCAATCCAAACTTCCTGTTTTGCCCCGGAATCATCCTAACTCAACCTATCCGGACCCAAGACCTATATATAGATATTATTTTAGCCACTTTTAGAGGAGGAGCTTTATTTTCTATTGCTTCTTTTGGTTTTGGATTTTTGTAAGCTTTGGGGAGAAGAATCTCTGACTCTACATCTCTTGAGAAGATATTTGAACCCTTTTGGATTTCTTATTTATTTGATTATGAGTTTCTCTTCATTTTCTTGCTTATTCTCTGCATCCATATCTGATTAATCTCATAGTTAGGTTTAAGGTTTTAAGGAAATTCATGAATCATTAAATTAGATATAGATAGAGAATTATCTTGTGGTTTCTTCATCTATTGTTGATGTCATTGCTGAAACTTGATTAGCTACCTAGTTTCTGATTTTAGGTTTTTTAACGCATCAAAAGTGTTTGTTTAAAAGCTTGAAAGAACATAGATGAGCAAAACGTCCTTAGCCAACGAAAGCTGATGTTAAGGCGTTTTGTGAACATATCAAACTCGAAATTAATGCTTGTCTAGAATTCTAAATTCAAACGACATTTTGGAATCTTAGGCTGGGAGGTACAGCTTCTCACTCATTGCTAATGCATCATTTTGCACCTTAATTAGTTTAAATTCTGTCTACACAATACTCTTTATGATTTCTGTGGCCCCGAAGAATCTGATGGTATATATTTTCATGGTAGAATTGATACTAACGGTTCCACAGCTAGACTGAAAGAACTTTTCAAGGGGAAACAAGAACTACTTTTGGGATTCAATGCATTCTTGCCAAATGGTTACGAGATACAACCCTTGAGGGTTACCAGTTCCACCAAGGAAGCATGTTGAGTAGGAGAAAGCTATAAGTTTTATCAACAAGGTCAAGGTAGAGATTTTGATGTTGATGCAAACATAAGTATGCCTTTTTTTCTTTGTTTCCGTTTCATTTTCGCTCATACAACTTGGAAGTAAAGTACGAACTAGAAACGAAACGCGAGTTACTTGTTCCTGTAAAACAAGGAAACAAATCACCACTTACTTATTGCGCAATACGAAATTATTAAAAAAAAGAAAAGAAATTGGAATGATAACATGAGTGGCGTTTCCTCATTTCTGAGTGTCTTTGCACCTCATCAAAATAAGCATAGAAAGCATTGCCAAACAAAATAAAAAGAAAATAAAGGAAGTTGAACCGATCACGCAAATGCATAAGAGTTCTAATTTAGAAGTTTAGAACGATTATGAATAATAAATTATCCCATATATGTTTCCAAGGAGACTTGCAAGCTTCCTTTCTTTACAAGAAATTTACTTCAATCACACAAGAGGTTATATATATAGCAATTCTATATTCTGCCTCTTTTTTACTAAGTAACTAGTACAAAGTACACACCACTATATTACATGTCGAATATGTACATGTAATATATACATGGATTATGGATGAATACATTTTACATTATTCGAAAAATATATATATATATGTACATGATAAGTTACAAAAATTTCAAATACGGCGAAGCACAACTTTGCGTGAGATGAAGCCACCTTACGGTTCGATCCCCGAGATAAAAGCGATTGTTTTTGGATAACCACCCAAGCTGCCAATATATTGACTAAGCCATCATCAGTTCTGTGTTTGTTTTTCTTCACCAGTAGTACATTGTTAAGTTTGCAAATATCTTGGCTTTGCTTAGTTTTATTTACGAAATAATAGTAAGGAGCATCGAGACGCTCCTATTTCTCACTGCAATGTCATATTATATTGGTCATAAATCTGACTTTGATCAAAATTTCTAACAGAAAATAAATAATACAGAAGAGTAACAGAAAATAAAACTCACCCAAATTTAACTAACTCAACGTACTCAGGTCTAGTTCACCGGCTTTAAATAAAATGTTTGTTGGCCATAAAGGTCAC
This sequence comes from Alliaria petiolata, assembly GCA_020283515.1. NCBI lineage: Eukaryota > Viridiplantae > Streptophyta > Magnoliopsida > Brassicales > Brassicaceae > Alliaria > Alliaria petiolata. Next base: position 465,976,678 of record JAHZTW010000001.1, on the reverse strand, counting down.
GGTCTTATCTTAATTATAATCTATGCTATTTTATCATTATTTAAACCAATTTAATATTCTTTATTCATATCATAAAATAAAAAATGATTGAACTCTATGCATGATCACAACAATCTCAAACCCCGTTAGAAAACAGCTGGTTTGGGTTTCAAAGACTCTCTCCGAAATAGTGTCAATGGCAAAGACACTAAGAAGGTGATCAAGGTGAGGAGGTGCATTGTGGGTAGGATAGATCGTTTCTATAAGTTTCTACGAGTAGCCACTCAACCTAATTATGGGCCCTAGGACAAAAAAAAATTCACACCCTTCAAATTTATCTTTTAAAGTTTTTTGTGTAATATTTTTCTAGATTTTTTTTATTAAAAAAAAGTTATACATATAAAATATTTTAATGAGCCCCCTTTTAATCTAATTTTTAAAAAAAATTAATACAAAAAAAATCGGAACATAGGACATGGGTTGGGGGCCGGAGCGTCGCACTACGACAGGAACGCTAAGCTATAAGCCTATATAATGAAGCCACTGTGTGGTCTAATCAAGAATACGCAATGAAGGCAATTACGTTTGAAAACCACCTTTACCTGCAACAATTTTAAACGTAGTCCAGAGACTTTTTTTTCTTTTTTCTTTTACCAGGACCGTCACAAAGGTCCTTGACAAACTTTTTCCCAGTGTTTAGCCTATTTACATTACAATCTGAATAAATCTCAAAATGTGGAATTTTTTTGGTTTGGAAGTGCTTACCTTTCACTGATGTGAACAAGTGTTTAAATACACGAAAGAGCTGAGGGATCTCAATAAGAGATAAGTCCAATCTTGGCTGCTAAGTTTCTAAATCATGTGCGTGTGCGGGGTAGCGGTTTAGTCTGAACATCCACTAACTATGTTCAAGCGTTAACGTCGTTCTCAGGTCAGATTTACGCCAGCAACGTACTATAATTCTAAACCTTAAATCACAAACCCTAATCTCTAAGATGTAAATTTTCTTAATCCTTAAAAAATAATTTCTTAATCATAAAATTTAAAAGATGTTGTCTTGTTTAATGTTACTATTTAGTTTTTTTTTTCTTCAAAATCTACATCCCATAAAACAACCCAAAACCCGTGTTCAGTAAGGATCAAACTTGTCCCTCTCTGCACTTTTGCTACAACAGTACGATGATGTTCTCTCCTTTTACCTGGTTTTGTTTCTTCTAAAATTTTCGTTTCGAGTGTTTGTTTCTTATATCGAAGTATGCCTGAAATAATAGAGGATTAAGTTACGATCCATCAAATTTTCTGGTTGATAGCTTCAATTTTTGTTTTCTTCGATTTTCCTATGATTGTTCTTTAGTTGCTAGATCTGCTTCGTTTTTGTTCTAGTTGTGATGATGTCGATTTTGATTTTTTGAGTATATATACGTACATTTTTAGTTTCTTTGTTCTAAAATTGAGCGATAGTTATATATTTTCCATTTTTCCATTGTTGTAAAAATTGTGATTGGAGACAACGCAGTGATCTGTTGTTGCTGCTAAAACTGTTCTCCCTTTTTGTTTCTCTTTCCCTGGATAATAATGAAGGCACTGGGAAATTTCAAAGCATGGTTGCACTAAAGCCATCTCAAGGGGATGCAATTGAATACGTGAAGACTGTGAAGGCTAAATTCCAAGATGATTGTGAAATATATGACGAGTTTCTTCAAGTCATTAATTAGGGACTTCAAAGCTGAGAGGTATAGCTTTGTGCTCCTTGTTAGTGCTTGATTTTGCACCTTAATTAAATCAGTTTTCGTCTACATAATGACTCTTAATGATTTAGGTCGAATTGAAGAATCTGATGGTATATATATCAATGGTAGAATTGATCAAAGTGGTGTCATACTGTCATATTAAGATTAAAATAACTCTTCAAAGGGCAACAAGAACTGCTTTTGGGTTTCAACAGATTCTTGCCAATTGGTGTCCAAATAACCTTCGAGGGTGACCAAACTCCACCAAAGAAGCCTTTTCCGACGTTGGATGAAGCTATTAGTTTTGTCAACAAGGTCCAGGTAGAGGATCCAAGCTATGATTAATATTCTAGTTTTTTTCTTTGATACTTGCCTATAAAATATCTTCGTTTTTACTCCCTGCAGGCAAGGTTTCTAAACATTTGGAAGACCATTTCTCTCATTGTTGAACAATAACAGAATAATTAAAAAATAGCAAAACACCTAATCCAAATACTTTTGGTTTTGGTTTGGTGATCTCTTGTCGGTTAACTTAGGTGAACTCTCTATGTGCGCATCAAGCCATCAATACTCCACCGCCGTGTAAATTATAAACAAAATCAAACAAATACAAATGTCGCAAAACAAATGGTCAATGTATTTTTCTTTTATGTTCATTTTTGCAAACTTGGAAGCTATAAAATTATGCCAGAAAATATACTAACATTTATGTATTTTTAGAATAAGGTGTTGATGAATATCCATATTATAGATAAAATCAAACAATTACAAATGTCACAGAACAAATGGTCAATGTATTTTTTTTTTATGTTCATTTTGCAAACCTGGAAGCTATAAAATATGCCAGCAAATATACTAACATTTGTGTATTTTTAGAATAAGGTGTTGAATATCCATATTATAGATTTTATTTTTTTTTGACATCCCATATTATAGAGATCAGGAAAGGAATAACTTACCTTTTCTTATTTAATATTAAGTTTCCTTTTTTTCTTTAGTTTTCTTTTTTTCTATTTTTTTTTCCCTTTTAAGTGTTTTTAATAGTCAATATAATATTAATTTCTAAGTAAATTGATAAAATCTCCTTAAGCATTTTTGTAATTACACATCAACATTATATAACATTTACATAAAAAAATTTCATGGTTATGTTGTTATATTTTGAAAATATATTTGCCTCTACGATGATCGACCATACAAGTCGTTTAGAGACAATTTGAGCATGCATAGAAAGAACAACATGTCCATTACTGATGTCTACCGGGAGGTATGTTCATAAGCACTTGCGGTATAATGTTTTTCATTGTTTTGTTGTCCTTCTTTGTCTTAGTTTGATATGTAATTTGTAGGTGACCACGATTTGCTTGTTGAGTTCACTCTTTTCCTTCCTTATTAGTTTGGATTACCTTTTTATTTTCGATTTTTGTAATTCATACGAGGGGAAGTGAGCAATTGGAGAGA
>JAHZTW010000001.1:465949881-465970794 GCA_020283515.1 Alliaria petiolata | reverse complement strand
ATTTGGAAGACCATTTCTCTCATTGTTGAACAATAACAGAATAATTAAAAAGAAACAGCAAAACACCTAATCCAAATACTTTTTGGTTTGGTTTGGTGATCTCTTGTCGGTTAACTTGGGTGAACTCTCTTTGTGCGCATCAATACTCCACCGCTGGGTAAATTATAGACAAAATCAAACAAATACAAATGTCACAGAACAAATGGTCAATATATTTTTCTTTTATGTTCATTTTTGCAAACCTGGAAGCTATAAAAATATGCCAGCAAATATACTAACATTTATGTATTTTTAGAATAAGGTGTTGAATATCCATATTTAGATAAAATCAAACAAATACAAATGTCACATAACAAATGGTCACTGTATTTTTTCTTATGTTCATTTTGGAAACCTGAAAGCTATAAAAATATGCCAGCAAATATAGTAACATTTATGTATTTTTAGAATAAGGTGTTGAATATCCATATTATAGTTTTTTTTTTTTGATATCCCATATTATAGAAATCAGGTAAGGAATAACTTACCTTTTCTTGTTCAATATTAAGTTTCCTTTTTTTTTTAGTTTTATTTTTTTCTATTTTTGTTCCTTTTAAGTGTTTTTAATAGTCAATATAATGTTAATTTCTATGTAAATTGATAAAATCTCCTTAAGCATTCTTGTAATTACACATTAACATTATATAACATTTACATAAAAAAAAATCATGGTTATGTTGTTATATTTTGAAAATATATTTGCCTCTTGATGGCATACATATAAACCTTTAAAACAAAACAAGCCCTTTCCTTTGATGTCTATGCGAGAGTCATCACCAAATCGTACCTTCCATGTTACAGAAGCATCGATTGATGAGAAATATCCTCGATCTCCAGTCATTTGATTACTAGCTCCATTGTCAAGATACCAGACATTCTCGTCTCTAATAGTTGTTTTGTATTTACTTGGAATGCAATTCTTCTCATTCAAGTATACTACTTCGTGCATCATAAGTTGGTCCGCATCTCGTGTGTCATCATTCTCATCCTCCTCAGCTTCTTGTAATTTGAGTAGCTGATCGGGCATACAGAGGCATAGTGACCTAGCTTATCGCATCGATAACATATCACCTTTGATGTATCTCTTCCACTGTTAGTCTGTCCGCATCCTCTTCCTCTGAACCGTCATCCTCGACCTCTTCCTCTGTAATCTCCATTGTCTTCTCGACTTGACTGGTTTGATTGGTTTCCTTGAGTTTCCATGTTTAGATACATGAGCTTGTTTTGATCTTCTTGAGCTTCTTCTTTCTCAAAGATACGTTCTTCGTATGCTTTTAATAGACCAACGATATCTTCAAAACTCATAATGTTAAGATCTAACACTTGTTCAAGTGAAGCCACTATGTGTATAAACTTTTGTCTGGAAAGACTCTTATGAAACTTCTTAACCAGTTTAGACTCATCAATGTTCTCTCCTAGGGCAGCTGATTTGGATTGTATTTCGGACAATTTTCCTGCAAAATCATCAATCTTATCGGAGTTTATCTTGAGTCTATCGAATTCCGCCATTAATGTTTGCAACCTAGCTTCTACTCTTTCTGCTCCCATATGTCTAGCTTTAATGGCTTCCCATATCATCTTTGCTGTGTCGAGGTCTCCGACTTGCAGTACAAGGTCTCAGGTATATATTGAAACAATAAATTGGTTCGATGTGTAGAGCGATAGCCATGTTGTTTTTCTCTTCATTGATTGGTTCGATGTTGGGGTCGACGACTCCCAATACTTTATGAACTTTCAGTGTTACCTTCATCCTCATGGCCCATACTGTATAATTTGTTTGATTGAGCATAGGGCACATGATTGATGAAGGTCCTCCTCCTTCCCTAGGTTTCGTCGCTGCCGCTGCGGCGAGGTCTCCCATCTTTCCTTTGTGATATCACAAAGCTTTCACAAAGTTCTGATACCAATTATTGAATATAATGAAGGTTTGAGAACACAAAGATAGAGAATAACTCTTTTTATTAGCTTAAGAAAATAACTCAAAACTTAAGCTCTCAAAAATCTCAAACTCATAAGTATAATCTCTACTTATATAGAGAAAGACCTAAACAAATTTCATTTTCTCTTTAGGACAATTTCCTATTCTTTTATTTAGATAACTCCTAAATATAATCTCTAATCCTAATCTCTTTAGGATTACTTCAAGCTTAATACAACAACTTCACCGGTTTGTAATTGTATGAAAGGGTTTAAGTCGATGAATGAGGAAGCGTGGGCCTTGAGAGATGATTCTGCTGGTTGTGTGAGGAAAACGAGGCTTAGCTGTGACGGTAGAGATGGGTTTGTGCGGTTGGAGAAGATGAAATTGCCGGATACTACCGAGACTATTGTGGACAGAGGCATTGGGTTGAAAGAATGTGAAGAGAGGTGTCTAAAAGATTGTAATTGTACTGCGTGATATATCATGGTTTTTACCCATTTTTGAACCATGATATAAATGTTTTTATAGAGTCTTTATACTATTTTCGAGTCTATTTGAGTCTTTTACAGGTTGGACTACGTTTGGAGCAAAGTTGGAGATTCTGGAACATTTCGGAGTATTTTGGAGAAGCAACCGAAGTGATGAAGTCGAAAGAGTGGATTTACACACAAGGTGTCGATCGACACCAGACGAGACCGACCAAAGATTTCGGACTACCATCAGAAAAAGGAAAACAGCTGAAGTTTCCATTATTTACAAGTTTGCCCCTGACGCGAGTTTGCCTATAAATATAGTTTTTCAGCCATTGTTTAGGCTACACTTTACAACACACACATTATTTTTAGAGAGAGATTTATAGAGAGTTTTTGAGAGAAGAATTTGTCTCCTTAAAGCAAATTTGGAACTCCCTTTATTTATTCTATTGATTTCTTTTATGCTTTCTATTCAAGTTATGATTTCTGTTTCATTGATCATGTCTGAGTAGTTTGCTAGTTAGGTTTAGGGTTTTTCAAAGGTGATTAATGAATTGTTAGGTCGAATTAAATTGTTAGGATAAAATCATTAGAGTTCTTCATCTGGATTTGTGTTTAATGCTTATTCTAGCTTCGCGACCTAGAATCTGATCTTAGGTTAATTAATAGATGCGAGAGTATTATTGATTGCCTGAACTAATGTTAGATGAGCAAAATACCTATTCGCAAAGAGATTTGGTTTAGGATTTTGTGAACAATCGAACCTGAACTTTAATGCTTGTCTGAATTGATAGGATTTGCAAAGAGATTTGGAATTCTAGGGTTTAGACATAGAAAGTCTTCGCAGCGAGAGTTGGTTGATTTTATTGTTGTGTTTCGAGTTCAAGAACGGATCTTAATAATTTCCTAACATTCTGTCTAGACCTGCAATTTAGATCACCTGAGAATTTCCCTGAACCTAGCGCCTTAGTCTCCTGATTTTAAGAAACCTAATTCGTGATTGCTCGTTTACTTCCTGCTTTGTTTTACTTTCATTCTATTTGACCTAGCATAATCTGAACTTAGAAACCTTAGTGTAGCATCTACTTCCCTTGGGATTTCGATACCCCTTATACTACGATTGCATTTGCTGTGCACTTGCAGTAGTTTTATTAGGGTAAAACCTGAGCCCTATCAAGTTTTTGGCGCCGTTGCCGGGGAAGTAATAGCTGCCTACGGAATCTAGTACTAGGATTTTGACTAGGTTTTGTTTTTGTTTTTGTTACTAATTTAGTTTCCTATCTTTTGTTTCAGGTGCATGCCCAGTACCAGAAGCAACCAGGAAGAGGAACTAATCGCACTGAACCAGGAACTAGGCTGTCTCGAACGTACGAACCGCAAATCTGCCCGAGCGTCGATCGACACAACTAGCATCGATCGACACCCAACCTTAGTGTCGAACGACACCCCTAGTATCGATCGACACCTTGCGCAGACCGAGATGGCAGAACCTGTGATCATGATACGCAACGAGGCAGGTGACTTTGTTGACCTACAAGGCAATAGAAGGAACGCCCAAGGCCAGAGACTTGATGAGGCTGGCGCCGTCATCATAGAACCAGAGATACAAATCGCCCCTGCAGATGTTGGACGTGGAAGAACGTTAGGCGAGTACAACCGCCCAGACCAGTTCTATGCTAATAGGGTTGCGATCCGTCCTCCTGCATTTCAAAGGAATGACTTCGAGCTGAAGCCTGCTTACTACACATTGGTGGCTCAGCATCCCTTCCATGGTCTTCCAAATGAGCATCCCATGGACCACGTTGAGAGATTCGAGGACTTAGCCTCAAGCATCAAGGCTAATGGAGTTACATATGATTATCTCTTCTGCAAGCTTTTCCCTTACTCGCTTGTTGGAGATGCATCACACTGGCTGAAGCAGTTGCCAACAGGATCCTTGACTACATGGGAAGATACAAAGAATGCATTCCTGTGCAATTTCTTTGATGACGCGAGATCCGAGGAGCTGAGGATGAAGATCACTACATTCTCTCAAGAACCCACTGAAACATTCAAGGCTTCTTGGGTGAGGTTCAGATCTTACCAGAAGGACTGCCCACATCATGGATTCAGCGAGCCGCAACTTATCGGAATATTCTACCGCATAATTGATTGGAGATACCAGATGGCCTTAGACGCTGCGAGCAATGGCAACTTCAACACAAGATTCCCAGAAGGTGCGATAGAGCTTATAGAGAATTTGGCCTCTAGTAACAGCACCAAGAACGCAGACTTCGAGAGAAGACAAAACGCAGGAGTAGCTGGAGGAAACCAAATTGCTGAAGTCAACAAGAAGTTGGACATCTTGATGGGAAAGAAGCAAGTCCATTTTGCTAATGAAGTAGAGACCTTTGAGCGAGAGCAAGAAGAGGTCAAACTACATCAATGGTGCTGGTTTTCAAGGACAGAGGTTCAATAATCAGCAAGGCTATGGTTCTTCCTACCAGAAGCCTTTTCAGAGCAACAACTTTAACAGAACTTATGGTTCTTCCTCTTACCAAAAGCCTCCTGCACAAGACAATAAGATGGATTCTATGCTAGAGCAAATTCTGGAAGGTCAACAGAAGATGAACGTGGACTTCAATGGGAAGATTGATGCCTTGTATACGGATCTGAATGGGAAAATTGAGTCTCTAGGTACTCATGTCAGGCAATTGGATGTTCAAGTTGCTCAAACTGCTGGAGCTTTGAAGAGACAAGAGGGATTTCTTCCTGGAAAGACGGATACAAATCCGAAGCATCATGTGAAAGACGTCACGTTTCAGAATAGAGGGAACCTTCAACCAGTGCTGAAAAGAGGTCTAAATGTGGAAGACTTCGAGGAGTTTGAAGTTGAAAAAGGAGAAACTCGAGCTACAGATCAAGAGTCGATCGACACCACTGAGTGTCGATCGACACCAGTAGAGATACATGATTTTTTGAGCTCGATCAGCACGAGTCAGTCGATACAAAACGCTAGTGTCGATCGATACCGACTTGGTGTCGATCGACACCCTTCCCAGACATCACGAGAAGCGTCCACAACCGCAGAGGAAAGAGTGTACACGCCTGAGGTTCCATATCCTCCTATACCCAAACACCTAAGGCCGCCCTGCGAAAGAGCTGGCTAGTTTCAACAAGAAGGTGAAAAGGATCTCCAATGAAATCTCATTTGCTGAAGCCTGGGAGGATTATCCTTTGTGGGTTTTCTTTAAGAATAGCAGAGAAAGTCTTGAAGAAATTGAAGAACTCTTCAACAAAGCAAGGAGTACACCACAAATGAAGCAGCTGCTTAAGATTGAAGATCATGGGATGTTTATGGTTCCATGCTCCATTGGTGGAGTTGAGTTTAAACAATCCCTCTGCGATTCAGGAGTTAGCGTGAACCTCATGACAAAAGACATTGCAGAGAAGCTGGGGATTGCTGACATTCACCCTTCAAGCATGACTCTTGAATTTGCCAATTCTTCTACCGCAGTCTCATATGGTACAATTCCAAACCTACTTGTCAAAGTTGAGAGTTGCTTGGTTCCAACTGATTTTCAGGTTGTGGAAGTAAGCAGAACGTCTATCATGCCATTCATCCTTGGAAGACCATTCATGGCCACAGTAGGAGCTATTGTAGACATGCCCAATAAGAGAATGTCTTTCTCTAATGTTGACAAAGAAGTGTTCTACAAAGCTATCCCTACTACTGAAATTTCCAAGCACATCTCATGTATTGCTGTGATCGCTGGAGAGGAGCTGGATTCTAAAGAGCAAGTGAAAAAATTGGTTGTTCAAGAAGCATTAGCTGAGAATTCTGAGGAAGCCGTGGAGCTTGAAGATTGGGGTGGAAATAATCATATCTTCAAAAATATGGGTGAAGATGAAGGTCTAATCAATGCCAAACCAATGGAGGAAGACGTTTTCACCATAGAAGCAAGGATTGCAGAGATGAACTGCAGAAAAAGTGAAGACATTCGAGCTACTGACCTGGTGTCGATCGACACCAATGGTATCGATCGACACCCTTCGCGGATCACACCAGAAGCTGTTTCAAATGCTGCACTTCCATCACATGTTGTCAAACAGCCGCCTCCACATCCTTCTGCCCAGAAACCTCGAAGAAAGCAAAGGTATGTACTTCCTGGACTCAATTCCAAACCTCCTGATCATCTCAATAAGAATTTAAAAGGTTCAAAAGATGCTGCACACTTATGCAAGCCACGAGATTCTCGTAGAAGGCTTGGTGTTTCCTTTGATGTTTCTGCAGGAAAACGAAGTGTTCCACCCGAACTAAAGTCCCACCCTGCTGCTGTTCATCATTTCCTTGGCCGCTTACATGCACATAATGCCTATACTCCACCATAGATGAGAAGACATTCGTCTGGGAAGCATTCGATGGCACCCTCTGATCCACCAGACGTCTGAACCCCGACACAGTCAAGCTAATGACTGAAAACGAGCGCTGAGTGGGAGGCAACCCACTGTTAGGTACGTTTTTCTTTTTATTTTATTTTGGTTTTACTTAAGTCCTAGTTTGAGTCAGTTGAAAAAGGAGACATTGGACTCGACCTTGACTGTGTCGATCGACACTACTAGGTGTCGATCGACACCATGCGCAGACAAAGGTAAGTCTTCTATCTGGTATTTTATGTTGTTTCTAATCTTTCTTTTAACCAACTTCGGACTTGATAACACTGGGGACAGTGTTGTTTAAGTCTGGGGGAGGTGATTACTGACTTTGTGTTTTGTTTTGAGAGTCAGTTGTGTCTGTCAAAAAAAAATTTGTTTTATTGAGTCAAAATCAGTTGAAACTCTCAGTTTTTCTAGGAACTAACCACAGGAAGTTGACACTTGAAGAACCATTGCTATAAGAGTTGATTGCAGGACTTACTAAGTAGAAAGCTGCAAGTGGAATCAGTCTAACAGGGCGAGTTCAGATCCCCTTATAAGAACTAGGTATGCGCAGAACTTGATTCCTCTTTCAGTCCGAAAAGATAGGCAATTGCAGTCTCTCCTTGATCTTCCCTTGAAAATAGAAAAGAAAGAAAAAAGAGTCTAAGTCTGGGAATAGTGCCTTTGTCATGAGCCTGTCTCCTCACAAGGAACAATATTAGTGATGCTCTTGAACACGTCTCCTCACAAGGAACACAAGTAGAGAGTAGCACTATTTCCAGAGATCCCAAAAGAATAAGAAGAGTCAACGAAAAGATCTTAGAACACCCTGAAAATGGGCAGAAGTTGACTAAGGGAAGAGAGAATAGGGGAGCTGCATGAGAATGTCTTGTTCAGGCACTAAGGAAGGACAAAGAATCTGTAAAGTTCTGTGGCATTACCACTGTTAGAGTTCGAAACTTTTACCAAGGAAAGGATCTGAATTCAAACTGGGAGATTGCTAAGCTTGTGGTAAGTACACTGAACATTTCCTAATGTTGGCTCTATAACCTGTGGATTCAAGAAGTGTTAATCAATGTGGCGTTTTGAAGGGGTACTCGAAAGTTCCTGTTTTCAAACTTCTACTTCATTCTAAGTTTCTGTTTTGCTTGAGGGCAAGCAAAGGCTAAGTCTGGGGGAGTTGATATATCATGGTTTTTACCCATTTTTAGACCATGATATAAGTGTTTTTATAGAGTCTTTTGGCTATTTTCGAGTCTATATAGAGTCTTTACAGGTTGAGGTACAATTGGAGACAAATTGGAGATTTGGATACATTTTGGAGCTTAATGGAATGAAGTCACGAAGTGATGAAGTCAAGACTGGAATTACACGCAAGGTGTCGATCGACACCATGTAGTGTCGATCGACACCAGGTTTTCCAATTTCCAGAATCGAGAAGTTTCCAGTTTTTGAAGAAAAGGAAATCTCCAAGACTTTTCCTAATCTTAAAAGGAATTGAAGACTCGTACCTAGGCCTATAAATATAGTTTTTCAGCCATTGTTTAGGCAGAATCTCATACTTTAAGAATCATAGAAGTTTAGGTTTTTGGAGAGAAGAATTTGTCTCCTTAGAGCAAATTTGGAACTCCCTTTATTTATTCTATTGATTTCTTTTATGCTTTCTATTCAAGTTATGATTTCTGTTTCATTGATCATGTCTGAGTAGTTTGCTTGTTAGGTTTAGGGTTTTTCAAAGGTGATTAATGAATTGTTAGGTCGAATTAAATTGTTAGGATAAAATCATTAGAGTTCTTCATCTGGATTTGTGTTTAATGCTTATTCTAGCTTCGAGACCTAGAATCTGATCTTAGGTTGATTAATAGATGCGAGAGTATTATTGATTGCCTGAACTAATGTTAGATGAGCAAAATACCTATTCGCAAGGAGATTTGGTTTAGGATTTTGTGAACAATTGAACCTGAACTTTAATGCTTGTTTGAATCGATAGGATTTGCAAAGAGATTTGGGATTCTAGGGTTTAGACATAGATAATCTTCGCAGCGAGAGTTGGTTGATTTTACATTAGTGTTTCGAGTTCTAGAACAGTTTTTTATAATTCATAACATTCTGTCTAGACCTGCAATTTAGATCACCTGAAAATTTCCCTGAACCTAGCGTTTCGTCTCCTGAACTTACACCGTTTTTAATTGCTTTCTGTCTTTTAATTCCATATTATTTATTAGCTTAATTTGAAATTAGAAAACTGTTGTGTGACTATCCCTTCTCTGTGGATTCGATCCCTAAGTATTACAACTGATTTCTTAATTTGAGAGAGTTGTTTTAGGGTAAATTTGACTCATATCACTGCGTTTACGAATACCGATATCCATGGCGGGTCGGGTTGTGTGATATGGACCGGAGAGATTTTCGATATCTGGAATTATCCTAAGGGAGTTCAGGATCTTTACGTTAGGCTAGCTGCTGCTGATCCGTCAAGCGGCATTTTCTCGACTAAACATGAAACCAGAGGGTTCCCTGAGTTTTCCTATTGATTACTTGGTTTTCAATTTCACAGCGAATAATGAAGAAGTGATTTACACATACCTAATTACCAAAACTAACATTTTTATTAGATGATTTAAATATGATTTTGTACATAGCCGGATTTATTTGGTTAGATATAAATAGTTTTTCATCCGGTTTGTTCCGGTTTATTTACAACAATCTTATTGTATAAATTTTAATGTTTTAAAGTTTGTTAATTAACATGATTGTGACCTGTGTTAGGTACTGCAACTTATGGTAGTTTTTTTATTTTTTTTTGCAAATAATTTTTAGATTTTAAAACATCTCTTAGAGCAGACTTGACTTAGAAACAACAATCTATCTAGTTTTCCATGCACCATGCACCATGCACGATTCTTGTCTGTACCAACATAATATAATTCCAAGCTTTTTTGAAATTTTTTCTTACCAAAATCGCACACGAAAGTGTATGATCTCACTCATGCCCGATAACTAGAGAGTTGTAGGGGATTATGCATAGCTAATAAATTGTAATATGCGCAATGGAGAGCGATGAGTCTTCACTCCTTCTCTATGTCACTTCCTGATAATTATACACTACAATTCTTCCTTTGAAAACTCGGGATCAGCTGGTTTGTGAGGTACATGAGGTAACACATGTGGAGAGCTAGAACTATCCACTGTATTTTCCCGTCGATTTCGCAATGCTTTGGACACAAATCTCGACACGTAGAGAGTTGCTCCAAGATTGAGTTGTATGCCTTGTGAAATCTTCTGATGTTCTCTTTCAGTGTGAATGATCTTAGAAAGCTTCCTGTTGCAATGTTCCCGCCATGCTTCCTGTATGAAGCATGCCGCCCATGATCTCCAATTTGGCGAATAGAACCTAAAAAATGGAATTTGAGTCTTTACGGTAGTACAACAGTTAAAAAAAACGTCAACTGCTTGCTATATTGGTTTCGATAACTTACTTGAACATATGTTTGAGTCTGCTACTGTGAAAGCGATTGAAATGAGAAGCTACAAACTTGAGATCATCATGCAAGAGAATGAACCCTTCAACATTGGTAACAGTCAATACTGTTCTGTTTGAGGTGGGGAGACCAGAAGAAGGATGTGGATCAAGAAGCCAAAACAGAAGATCTCCACATATGTCACCTGCTTCGAGGTCAGATGAATCGTAGTAACCGGTTATTTCACTAGACGCGGTCATACTTTTCAGTTCGCCTCTCGTTACAATAAGCATTTCCCCAACCGGGTCACCCTCTCTCACTATGAAGCTATTCGCCGAGTAGAACACAGACTTCACGCGGTCACACAGTACTTCTAGTAGCCAGGGATCATCCATGATGTTGAGACAAAAAACCTAACAAGTCAAAACGCTATAGTTAACAATTATATCTAGGTGAACCCTTGACATACAAAGAAGCTTACACTGTTTAATAGAGTAAGGTAGAGATGGCGTTTGGTCTCAAGTCTTAGGTAACTTGGAAAGTTGCGAAGAAAAGCTTCCTCTTCAATGCCTCTGGTTTCTCGCCATTTGTAATTCTCGTATCTCCTAATGCGATCCTTTAGATACTCTGGTAGCATCCGATTCGACATCCATTTTTCTGTGTCTCTCTTTTTCTCCTCCATTTCATCTAATCTAATCGTAGTTGATTGCAAGTACTTTTGTTATTTCCAAAAAAAACAAAAAATCTTTTAAGAATCAACTTTTAAGAGATCAAAATATGTTTGAGCATTACCTGAACGTTTCCAATGAGCACAGCAAACAAGATTAAACCAGAGACGCAGATGATGATAGCAAAAACAATATCCCCTACAGAGTTGCTTGTCTCCAGGTTTTGGCCTAAAGCACTGTAATCGTTAAAGAGTGGGTTAACCTATTGATCTTCTAACAACATAGAGTTGAAATGTACTAACCTCAGAAGATTAGTCGGGTGGTAAAAATCCGGATCATACCTTAGTATTAAAAAGAAAAAAAGTGTACAAACCTAAGATTTCGGAGACCCCACCAAAAGCAGTAGAAGAACTTCCTCGGAAAATCCCTTGGCTTTACCTCAACGATCCCTGACTTCAATGCATTAATGTACATACCAAAGTTGAAGACTGTGTAGTTTGTTATTTGGCCAGGCTCAATTAATGGGCATGAAGTGTTCAGATAACGACTGTTGGCTCCACCACCTCGTGCACAATACTGATTCACTACATCGCATCCGGATGTCCTAGCACAAGCTTCATGCCAACATTTGTTTTTCTTTTCTATTGCACTCAAGTACCAAAAAGCCCCAAACACCTAGCCATCATCACAGTTGGAATAGTTCTTGCTTGCTATATAACAAAACAATGGAGAAGCAAGACTTACATAACTGTGTAGCATGTAGAGGAAAAGGTTGAAAGCAGCACCGATCCACTTTGTTTCTGCTACCGTACCAGAGGCTCTTGTCACTTCTACGGAAAGGGGATAGATATGAATGATTCTCGGTATATATTGAGAAAGTATAATCCATTTGAGTATTTCCTTTGACACCATTGAGTCAGACCGTTGCATGAGAGTGAGAACCACAACCTACAAGGTTTTGCATTGCACATCTTTAATGCTACATGTCACAAAAAAACACATAATATTCAACCTGAGGATTGTGCCTGACAACAAAACCCACCAAATTCACAATTAACTTTTCCCAAACCCCTAAGACAACTTATATAGATAAACAATACCATAACCTATTTAAACCATGGTTATTTGAAAGTAACCACAATAAATTTTATTACAGTTAGTAATTATAAGTTATAAATGCTACATATCACAATAAAAAGAATACATAATATTCAACCTGAGGATTGTGATAATAGAGCTCTTCACACTCCATTACAAAACCCACCAAATTGACAATTAACTTTTTCCAAACCACTAAGACAACTTATAAAGATAAAGACTAAATACCATAACCTATTTATACCATGTTTATTTGAAAGTAACCATAATATCTTTATTATATTAAATGTTGGCCAAAGGAATGAGGAGGAATTCCTTTTCATTCTTTAAAAATTACACCATTTATAAGTAATATTTTGTATATATGATTCTTTTTCATTCCTTTCTTTATAGGGAACTATAAATCAAAAATACTATTTATCTAATTTTGGAAGGAACAATAATTCATCTTCTTTTATTCTTTTTCATTTTTTTTTCTACTCATTTATATTGTTCTTTTAGTGGTCACTAGTTAGAGGTTTAGTAATTAGTTATAAGTCCTTTAGATGTCTTCAAAAACCACTACAAGAAAACATGTAATTTTCCAACAACAATTTTCCAGCCGAAATATTTTCTTGGAAATATTCCGATGAAGATTCCGACGAGAAAACACTAAATTTGTCGGAAAACATTGTAAGTTAACTGCTTCTATCATATTATATATCATAATATCAACTTATAAGATCGACAAAAGAAGTGAAACACACCTGAGGAATTGGAAGAACAGAAAGAATGTCAACGATGAAGTGAAAGAGGACGTTTCTTTTCCTTATAGCCTTAGAATGCACAATGAGTTCACCTCTTAAAGATACTTGAGAACGAGGAGTAATGAGCTCGGTGATAAAATTAACAATGATGTAAATCACATATAACGTGTCAATAAACGAACGGAGGACAGAAACAGCTGCTCCAAGCTTCTTGTCGAAAGTGAAGCAGAATCTAGGAGAATCAATCACAGGGACAAAGAGAAACAAAGGGTCAATACCCAAAGCAGCCACGCAAACTAAGAGAACTGCCTTCCTCCTGTTTTCAAGTGTTTTCATCTTCCCGTAAACTTTCTTTAAGCTTTCTTTAACATTCTTGAAATTCCCATTTACATATCGCATGCTTGAAGATCTCTCCATTTTGCAATCATCAAGCCTGCATCAATAAGATAAAGCATCTCTCCATTTTTTTTTTTAATTGAATGTCAAATTTTATTCAAACAGAAAAAAACGTTTTTATGTCATTATTATTACTGTGTGAATTGTATATAATCAGCGGAATCAGTTTTAAAAACGTGAATGGCAGATATAGCTACAACAACAATTCCTCACAAAAAGCTATTAAAATTTAGAGAAGCCACCTCTCAAATTTACTCCTTTGGTGATTCATGTATGTATGTACAAGAAAATCAAGTCCACTCGATCTTCTCTACCTAAACAAAATTGATTCCATGGAAACAAGAACTAATTAGAAACCAAAAAAAAAAAAAAGTTGATTATAGAGACACAAACTCTCATTGATTTCGATCAAAGAAAGATAAAACAAACCTTACAGTCAGAAATTGTGGGAAAATCGATGATAGTTCAAAACCTTTCCCCAGATTATTGTTCTAAGATTTGTCAAAGCAGAGGAGGTTTTCGAACTTTCAAAATCTTCTCCCAAAACCAGAAAGTCAACACTATGGTGGGAACCAAATCTGAGTCATTGAAACGAATGGGGGCTAGTCAAATCTAACTGAATAAGTTTGATATGACTACCGGCTTGGTACGGGAAATTTTGATTGGTTGGTTTTTGATTATAAGTCATTAAACTTAATAAATTAATTAAATATAATTAAAACAATGTTTTTTTATATCGTTTGTCTTTGAAGAAAACAGAGAGTTCCTCTTCCAACCCAAGCACCAAAGACAAAAGAAAACAGAGCAACCAAACAAATGTTGTTTGATTAAGGTTTTCTGTTCAAAAAAAGGTTTTGGTACGGCAAATTTTTATTTGGTTTGATTTAGTTCAGTTTTGGATTAAGCATATATATATATCTTATCAACTTATTTTAAATTATATCCATTAAAAAAATATATTTTAAATTAACTATATAAAACATTTACTGTAATTAAAAACATTTCTTTGAATAATTTAATGTTATGCAGTTTGATCTAATCTGACTAGAAAGATTAGGTTTTTAAAAAAGGTTAATTAGTTGTATATCAAAAAATTTGGAAAAATATTATTAGAGTGGGGGATATATATATGTTTTTCAGTTTTATAAAAACAAGTGAGAAGAAAAATAGAAAAAATTGGATAAAAATGTCCTTGAAAATTTGGGCGGCAAATGTTTATTCCAATTGCAATAAGCAAACCCGTTTGTGGGGGTGATGATGGATCAGATTTTACCCCTAAAATAAAGCTGAAAATGAACATCAATCACTATAGTATATTAGAAAATCAAATCGACAGAGATTTTATGATACATGATGAGGGGTTAGGGTTTCGGTTTCACACATGGCACATCGAATTACAAAACTTATTGTTTCCGTTGAACATTTTTAAAAGTAAAAAAGTTATTTGATAAAAAAAATGGAAAACATAATGTTCTAACATTTTTATAGTTATCATGAGTTTCAATGTGTTGCTTATGAAAAATTGGCTATTTAGTTCAGTGACATTTGGTATTGTCATGCCGATAAATTAGTTGTATGTGTTTTTATTGAATGGCGTGTCGTTAAATAGATATGTTAGTTTTATTTTTCTATGGCTATTATGTTTAGTTTCTTAGAGAATATGGAATAAGGTATTTTAAAATATGTTTGAGTAGGTGAATATCAGTAATTATATTCCTTGGATCCATACATTGCTATAATACTTGTTGTGCACTTGGAGTAATTATATAAAGTTAAAACTTTGTGTATTAATGTTACTAATTTAAAAATTTATATAAAATCAATAATAATTAATAATTCAACACGCAATACTTTTTAAATTTTTTTTTAACATATGATTTTAGTATATATATGATTAGAATAGGATCCGCGTATAGTGAAGATTATAATAAATTATTTTAAATCCTGTAAAACAAAAATTAAAAACAAAATTGGATCATCCATAATAAAAAAAAATTAAAAATATCCAAACAAAACTTCCAATAAACAGTCTAACATTTATTTCTTTATTTTTATTTTCATTTGTTTGTAACCAAATTTTATTAATATTTTTAAACAGATAAGATCTTTATATTCATATATGAATTAGGTTTATTTCTAATGATTTAGAAACTTATATATTTATTTATTCTACAATTTAAAAAAATTGAATCACGATTATTTTGATCTAGTTTAAAATCCCTGTATATTTTTAAGTTTTAACTAACTTTGACGCATTGTATTTTATATAATAATATAAAATTTAAAACTAATACTTGAATCATATAATTCATTTTTAAAATTCAAAATTATTTATAAAATATTTATCCCACCCAAGGCAGGGGAAAACACCAAGTATGTGTATATATATCGTTGTAGTCATTTGCTGTAAAAAAAAAAAAAATGTTGTTGTCATTTGCAATAAGCAATTATCTCTTATCTCTTACCACGTTTAATTTGGTTGACGAGAATTGGGCCTATCTGATATCTGCCATGCCCAGCCCAATAAAATACACACTGGCCTTTATATAAGAGATACAGAGCTCTCATCCGCAGGGACAGGTTTAACAAAAATTGAAAAGCACCCGGAAGCGTCACTTATATTCTCGATAACTCCATCGGGACCCTCATCGGAGATCACGAAAGCCGAAGCCACCATGTCCAGGTTTTTCCCCAAGGCCGACGAGAAGACCCGCTGTAAGATCTATCCCTTGCTCAAATTATAATTTTAATGGATCTAATTCAAGATCGTAATTGTTTATTTCCTTCTCCGTTTTGCAGGCCGTGACATACTTGTCTTGTTGGACACCGAAGATTACTCAATCCTTGAAAGTCTCGATCCTGATTATGTTGTCTCTAACATCAGGCTCGCTCAGCTTGGGTTATTTTGGGTACATCACAGTCATGGTTGTCTTTAATGATGAGAAAATGGCGGAAGACTTCCGGATTAAACATCAGAATTCCCCAATTTTAATCAACTTTGTACCCAAAGGTGAATTCCTAATTTCCTTTATTTTCTCTTTTTGTTCCTATATATGTCTGTAATCTATATCTCGGGTTATATATACTATTTCCAGGGGAGAAAAGTAGAAGACTCTACGAGACTTATGTGACCACTCTTGTCTGGGCACGGATAAGAGTTTTTCATGGTAAGCGAGCAAATATCTTGTTTCTCTCCCAAAATATGGAACAAGACGCCAAGTTCGAAGAGGTTCGTGATGGTTTGGAAAAGAGGGGTTTCAGCGTTTCCGTAGCATCTCCTGATTTCATCCTTCACTTTTATGAAGATCCTAATGTGCCATGTTCATAGGCCATTGATCATGTTTCTGATCTCACTGCTTTTCGGGTTTCCATTTTGAAGCGTCATTTCGAGGCCCAATCTATTGAAGCCCAATAATATGGGATTTTATGTTATAGACAACGCCTGTAACTCAAGATAGGGTGTGACGATACAGTAATTCTCACACATCCATTTGTTAATATATTTTATCAGACTCAAGCGATCACTAAGTCTGTCTTAAGCGTAAAAGAAAATGAGGAAGTCTTCCGAAAAACAGGAAGTGACTTGCCGTCCAGAGGGGCCCGGAAAAGTGGTGTGCTGCTGAAGGGAAGGTGATTGTCTAATTTTACGTTTCTAATCAAGCTTGAAATAAATATGAAAGAGAGATCGGGGTGTCAAGTGGGTTCTGATTAGGCGAAAACCAAGAAATTTAGTAATTTGTGCGGAATTTTTATGTCTTGTCACATCAGGTTACTGTGCTATAGCTAATTGAGGCGGTGGTTTCTGGCGGGCTTGATGAACTTTTCGTCGAAAATGGGCCTGGCCGGCCTTCTCCCGGGCCTAGCCGGCCTTCCCATCTATTGACTTTGTGCCTTCTTCTGTTGACTTGTGTTTTTAACTTTTATTTTTTATTTTTGGGCTTAAATCGGATTTAGGTCGGGCCAATGTGATGAAACCATAAGACAGTTATATTGGAGTATCATTAATTGTAAATTGATTCCCGGCTAATAAATCGGCCATGCAAACAAAATAGCAGAGCATTCGGTATGTTGTAAAGTTTGTGTACTTTGAAGTTCCTATTAGAAAAAAGTTACATAAAGCCATTAAACACAAAACATGGAAAAAAAGAGATACGAAGTTTACAAAATGAACAATAAAACATAAAATCTTGCAAATTCAATGTAATTGATGATTTTGACTTGCGTCATTGTATTTTGTATACATGTTGCACGATACCAATATACACATAAATAATATATCAATTGAGAAAGAAAACAGTACAATTGAAAAAGTACTAAAAAATGATCGAAAACTATAATGTGATGTCCATTATAAACCCATAAGCCTATTAGGTTTTACTTTGTCACCAAGTAAAACCCTCTCTTATACTTCTATATAAATGACCCCTTATTCATTGGAATAATACAACAACACCAATTTCTTATCTCTTCTCTTGTTTCTTCTCTTGTTGACAACACGTTATCAGCACGAAATCCTAGCCGCTAAGTAACTATGAAATCCTACCCACCTAAGCAAAACCCTAGTCCACTTTGTCTCCGTTCTTAAACGTTGTTCCCGATCTATAACGATGTCTTATATTTCCGACGACTTCTCCGAAACACTTGTCGAGATAAGTACCTTTATATTTTAATTCGATAAATAGATCAGATCGCTTTATTAATATTTACGGTGATCGTAATGTTTTGTGAATTCTAAAATAATATATTCATGGCATATGATGTTTTATATATGACCAGATTCATTGTTTAGTTTAACTTCAATTTGTTAGTCAAAATTTGTTGCTGCATAACCGACCCAACTCCAATCTCACTCATCGTTGTTACCGATTGAGGTAAGTGTTATTTCATACTTATTGCTTAATCGTGTGGTTCGATTAATTCTCTAGCTACAGCCAAAAAAGCATTATATATATTTATTGTTTATTGATTTGGTAAATTATTGTTTTGAGTTAGTTTAGTAAATCGTTGGTTTTGATCGATTATTGTTTCGTTATTGAATTATGCACATGTTTGGTCATAGTTAAATCAACTAGATTATTGATATGATTGATGAATTTTGTAAACAAACTGACACATGTTTATTAATAAGTTTACTTGTTATTATTTAATTTGTTATGTTGAATGCTTCGGTTTTGATCCAATTGTCACGATCTGGTTAAAATATTGATCTTGAGTAGATGCAATATATATGGAGAAAATAAACCTAGAAAATCGATAGATTATAATACTGAAAGTTCTAAAGATAAATTTTGTTTCATCGAATCTTGTTAATTATGGATCTATAGCATATTGACTATTGTGTAATCTGATTTTGCATACTTCGTTGTTTATCGCTCTATTGAATTGGTATTTATTGGTTTAGTAGTTCATTGGTTAAAACTGGTTTAACTTAATTCAATAAATAAGTTTAAGTTAATATAATAAATTGGTTTAAGTAAATTTAGTAATCCAGGGCTTATGGTTTATTTTTTTGGTTCATGTGGTTAATAAATCGATAGTAATTTATTGATTTTGAATTGGTTTGATTGTTTAAATAATCATTGGTTTGAGTTGGTTTAAATATTCATTGGTTTACATAGACACACGCTTTGATTAATTGAGAATCATTAATTGTAATTTGACATAGAATTGTCAGTTGGTTTGATAGTTTAGTTTCGCGTTGGTTTCATTGTTTGGAATCATTGGTTTTCGTTATTCTTTTATAATTCCAAATCGTTGGCACTCATGAAAGAATTTGATAGTTTATATCTTATTATATAAAGTTGGATGCGTCAACATTGCTAATTCACTTGATCGAGACACATGACAAGTTAATCGATAAGATTTTGACACGTGTTTTGATTAAAATCTTATTATATAAAGTTGGATGCGTCAAAATTGCTAATTCACTTGATCGCGACACATGGCGAGTTAATCGATAAGATTTTGACATGTGTTTAAAAAATTAAACCAATTAGATTACGACACATGGCGAGTTAATCGATAAGATTTTGACATGTGTTTAAAAAATTAAACCAATTAGATTTTAACGTAATGTTTACATAAATATAAAAATTAATTTTTTTTTAAAAAGTTTATTTTATGTTTTCTAATTAGATTAAGGAAATTGTATAATCAATTACTAATACTAAAAGAAAAAATAAAATAAAAATAAAAAGTAGATAAAAAAATTAAGAAAAAGGAAAATAAGTTTTTTTAATGTTTTTCATTTAGATTAAGGAAATTGTATGATCAATTACTAATATTAAAAAAAAATCAAAAATTCATAAAGGTAGATAATAAAATTAAAAAAAGAAAAATAAGTTTTTTTCTTATGTTTTTTTTTTGTAAGAATAGATTTAACCATTTTGGTTATCTGTTTTGATCGCTACGGTTCACACTTCGAATTAACCATAAATTATTTATTTAATTTAATAAATGTTTGGTTTGGCTACTCACATAATAACAGCTATTCGAGACTTAAAACAAAATCATGATATAACTTAAACAATAATAAAATAAAATTGTACTTTTATTAACAAAACGCCATAAAAATATATTATTTTTTATTATGATTAAAATATATTAGTAAATAAAAATTTAGATTAAAAATTATATAATCAAATATTAATCCTAAGAAAATGATTAAAATAAAAAATAAAAATATACTTCAATGAAAATTAAAAATAAAAAATAAAAGTAAATAATATTAACTAATGATCGCGACACGTTTAAAGTATACCGATCAAATTTTGACACTATTGAATAGTTTTTGTTTGTGAAATGTAAAATTTATATTTGTATTTTTCGCAACAAAATAAATATTTATTTTATTATATCAAAATTATATCAGAATCCTATCTGGAAATAGTTATAAAATTCAATTACAAAAAATAAAAAATTAATAAATTTTATATTTCTTTTTTAATTTTACATTTCTTCACAAGTGATTGGATGTTTTTTTCAAATAAGTTTTTACCGGTTTAAAATATTTTATTTAAAATCCGCATATATGCGGGTCCTATTCTAGTTATAATATATTATACAATGTTTTATATATGATGGTTTTTTCTTTTTATTGATTTATATTATTGGTGCTTTCCACTTAGATTTCTAACGGAATATGATAGAATCAATTATAAAATAGCATTTTCTACTGGATTTATACATGAAGTATGTATGGTATATTGTTGACCAATAGAGTTTTGATTAAGAATAACTTGTCACGCTAATTGATCTGATGAAGTTGATTTTACATTTTGAGTAATAAATCGATTCTTTTAGTGTTTTGTTTTGCCAACTGAACTTCTTTGGTAAATTGATCGAAAATCTAGTTTAAAGCATATGATAGTAAGTATATTGGTTGATTCATTTTATGTGAATATTATATTTGTTTATACTCTATGATCACATTATGTTCCACCATCTCTTTGTTGATGATAAGATCTATGTATTTGACCGTATAAGATACAAGTTCTTTAGAGCAATTTAAAAGAAAAGTATGATCATCAGAATATGATATGACGTAAAACTCTTTTGGATTCTGACTACAAGACTTGAAGTCTGTAAATAATCATAAAACTCATTATGAGTCTTTACATCTAAGATTACCAAACTTGAAGTCTGTAAATAATCCATAGTGATGTTAAAAGTTATGTGAAGAGAATATATATGATGCAGAGATGTTAGAAGGCA
>JAHZTW010000001.1:465908472-465944699 GCA_020283515.1 Alliaria petiolata | reverse complement strand
AGTGAAGATTCGACAGACAGATTTACCAAGGCGTTACTTTCAAGAAGTTATTTCATCATATTGGATTGCGTCATCTTAAAGATCTCAAGTGATGCACTCATGAGGGGGAGTTAATGCGCGCTGTACTATGATTTTTTCCATTGAGTTTTCCTGGTAAGGTTTTTAACGAGGCTGCATCATACGCCCTTATAAAATATTTTTGTATAATGAACATCAAGGGGGAGTGTTATGAACTATAATGTGATGTCCATTATAAGCCCATAAGCTCATTACCACTTAATTCACTTAGAAAATATTTTTGTTAATTAATGTAGATTACCGATTATTACGCACAATATATCTATAAATATATTTACAAAAAAAAATCCGAGTTAAACAATTTAAAAATATATATACTTCTATATCAAAAACATTAACATAAAACATCAAAGATACTTTTCCTCTGCCTTGACCTTCTCTGCTCCGCACACAAGTTAGTCCTCAGAATTAGCAAGAGCAGTAGTATCTTCTCTCTTCCGCTTTTCATCTTCAACGCTTTCAATTTCAAGGCTTTCCAGAAGCCAATCTAGATTACCAGGAGGAAGTTCCCAACCTGGATCAGGGTCGGATAAGAGAATACCATAACGTCTCCCATACAAACTCTCAAAATGGTCAGCCTCTCTTTGTGTGGTGATTTTTTATGTAACTACAAACAAATTTCTCGGTTCTTCACGTTCTTCCAGTGTCCACAAGAAAAAATTCTCGCATCGTTATTTTCTGGAAAGTATATAAACGGAGATCAAGATTACAGACATATGTTTAAATTAAAAAGGGTTAAAAGTGTTAGATTAGAGAACTTGATAATATTATTGATGTACATCGGACAACAAACAGAGAAGACGCTATACAAGGAATGATAAAGACGTTAGGAGATATACGAGAGTTAATGAAACGAGATTACAGGAAATTATAATAACTATGAATATATACTTGCTATATTCTAACACACCCCCTCAAGATGGACCACCAGAGAAGAGGCCAATCTTGACTCGCAATGATTTATGTCGTGGACGGGAGTGGCTTGGTTAGGGCATCTGCTAATTGATCATTAGTTGAAACATGTGATACCTGAACCTGTCCAGTTTGCACCTGATTTCGAACAAAGTGATAGTCGAGGGAAATATGCTTCATGCGAGAGTGAAATACCGGATTCGCTGCTAAGTACGTTGCGCCAATGTTGTCGCAGTATATTGCCAGTGTTTGTTCAATTTTAAGACCGAGTTCTGTCATGAGAGATCGTATCTAGCAGATTTCAGCAGCCGTGGATGCAACAGAACGATATTCGGCTTCTGTGGAAGATCGAGCTACACCGGTTTGTTTCTTCGAGGACCATGCTACCGGATGGCTTCCTAGATAAACAATGTAAGCACCTGTGGATGTGTAATCATCCTTGTTGCCAGTCCAGTCTGCATCTGTGAAAGCATGGAGAGTTGGAGTGTTCTTGGTCGGGAAGAAAGTTCCGTGAGACATTGTGCCAGAGAGGTATCGGAGGACTCGCTTGACTGCTGTCCAGTGCTCCGTTGTTGGTCCATGCATGAATTGTGAGAGTTTGTTGACCGCAAAGAAGATGTCAGGTCGGGTGAGAGATAAATATTGTAAGCTTCCGACTGTTGCACGGTATTGTTTGGCGTCGTCTAGAGCCGTGCCGGAGAGTAACGATAATGATGAGTTGGAACACATTGGAGTATTGATAGGCTTGGCATTCGTCATGTTCATCCTATGTAGCAGATCTGCAATGTAACGGTTTTGAGATAAATGTAAGCCCTTAGTAGTCCTTGTAAATTCTATGCCAAGAAAATAAGATAAATTATCCAAGTCTTTAATAGCAAAGCGTTGAGAAAGGGAAGTGATAAACCGGTTTATGTGTTGCGTACTATTGCCGGTGATAATAATATCATCGACATATACCAACATGTAAAGGAGAATGCCATTGTTGTTGTAGATGAAGAGAGAGGCATCGGTTAGAGAATTTTTGAATCCGGATTGGAGAAGAAAATGCCGCAGCTCATTGTACCACGCCCTTGGTGCCTGTTTTAGTCCGTATATTGCTTTACGGAGCTTGCACACTGCGTTCGGATTGTCTTTGTCAAAAAATCCTGGAGGTTGAGCCATGAATACTTCTTCTTGGAGATGTCCTTGAAGGAAAGCCGTGGTAACATCTAACTGCCGTAACGGCCATTCACGTGTTGTTGCTGTGCTTAGGACAATCCGAATTGTTAGTGGTTTCACCACCGGGCTGAAGGTGTCATGGTAATCAAGTCCGGGACGTTGATTGTAACCTTTAGCTACTAAGCGCGCTTTGTATCGTTCGATGAATCCGTCTGGTTTTCTTTTAATCGTAAAGATCCACCTACATCCAACAACATTTGTAGCATTAGTAGCATCAGTTAAATCCCAAGTTCTATGTTTAACCTGAGAGTCTATTTCTTCACTCATGGCTTTACGCCAATATGATGATTTGAGAGCCTCAGCTACAGAGGTCGGGACAGTCGTTGGGGGAGCATCCACATGTGTGTAGAGATTGAACTTCTGGACCGGTTTCCGTGGTCGAGTACTTGCTCGTGTCGGAGCAGGAGCTGGTGGTGGAGCTGGTGGTGGAGCTACTACATCTGGTTGTCGTGGTGGAGAAGCTGATGCTGGTGCAGGTGACGTTTGATTTGAGTGTTGGGGTTGAGCCTCCCCGTCGGATTGGGATTGTGGAACGTGTGGTGATGATGATTGTTCAGGATCGACTGAATGTGCAGGAGAGTCTGTAGGTGCAGGTGGAGCTGCAAGTGGAGTAGGAGCTGCTGTTTGGGGAACCTGCAGATTAGAAACACGACTTATAACAGAAGTATGTTGGTTAGAAACATCAAGTGAATCAGTTTCGTCAATTGGTTGTAAAGGACGAGATGGAGTTTGAAAGGGAAAAACTGATTCATGAAAAATCACATGACGTGATGTGTAAATCCGAGACGTAGCCCTATCAAGGCAAAAGTAAGCACTTTGTGTGACTGAATAGCCGAGAAAAAACAAAAGGGGTGGATCGATCATCAAGCTTGTGAGCTGCATATGGTTTGATCCATGGAAAACAAAGGCATCCAAAAATACATAGTTTGTGAAAATTGGGAGAATGACCAAATAAATTTTGAAAAGGTGTTTGAAAATTTAAAATTTGTATGGGCATTCTATTAATAAAATAAACTGCGGTGGCAAATGCATAAGTCCAATACGACCTGGGCATCGAGGTATGTGACAATAAAGCAAGTCCCGTCTCAACGATATGTCGATGACGGCGCTCGGCTATGCCGTTATGCTCAGGTGTATGAGGAGGACTTGTCATATGCGAGATGCCATGAGTTGCAAGAAAAGACGCAAGGCCAATATATTCACCCCCATTATCAGAGTACAAGGTTCGAAGCTTATGTTGAAATTTGTTATCAACCAAACTTCTGAATTTTGTGAAAACTTCAAAAACATGTGATTTTTGTTTTAAAGGATACAACCATGTATACCTAGTAAAATGATCTACAAAAATCACATAATACTTGAAAACATCAATCGAATGCAAAGGAGATGTCCAAACATCCGAGAAAACCACATCTAAAGGATGAGATGATCGCAAAGAAGAAGACGTGAAAGGCAACTTGTGCATTTTATTAATCGAACAAGCTGTGCATGGTTGTGGCAGCAAAACATTTGAAACAATTGGTAAATCGAATTTAGAAATAAATTTTTGAAGAATCGGAAAAGCCGGATGGCCTAAGCGAGAGTGCCAATCCGCAAGAGTAGTTTTAATAACTAAAGCAAAAGCAAGTGAAGGAGGTTTGGTGTTGGTGATTTTTGGCCACTCATAGGTGCCATCTTTAGGCTTGCCTTCCAGACGAAGAGCCCCCGCTTGTAAATCTCTCACCTGAAAATATGTGGGAGTGAAAATAACAGCCGCATCATTAGTTTTGCATAATTGAAAAACCGAGATTAGGTTCTTGTCTAAAGATGGAACACAAAGTATGTTATTTAAAAAGAACGGTTTACTGTAAGAAGGGAAGGAGGCAGAACCACTGTGCGAGATCTGCAATGCAGAACCATCGCCAAGCAGTACGTCATCACCACCATTGTACGGAGAATGGAGTGAGAGATTTGCCAAATCAGATGTCATGTGGTGAAACGCCCCTGTGTC
The DNA here is from genome assembly GCA_020283515.1 of Alliaria petiolata. Classification (NCBI taxonomy): domain Eukaryota; kingdom Viridiplantae; phylum Streptophyta; class Magnoliopsida; order Brassicales; family Brassicaceae; genus Alliaria; species Alliaria petiolata. The sequence goes on along the minus strand of JAHZTW010000001.1, from coordinate 465,940,501 downwards.
AACAAGCCATGTGGAGGAATCGGACATCATAGCTGCATTAGCACGTGGCTGCCATGTCTGTTGAGGTGGGAATGATTGCCACTGTTGTGGATTCCGAGGAGGAGAAGACCATGGGGAAGAGAAATTACCCCCTTTGATTATTCAAAATTCTGGGCAATATTTGGCACTATGTCCCTTTGTGCCACATGCTTGACAGCGACCGAGGTATGGTTTAGAGAAGCGATGATTTGAATTATGTTGAGTATTGTGGTTTTGATTGTGATTCTGGTTGCGAGGCGGATAACGCGGACGGGTGTCAGTGGCGTGAGCGACAATGGGAGCAGCAGGAGATGAGTCAGTGCAAAGAATCATTGCTTCGCGATTCAAGAGACGTTCGTGAAGCTCGGAGATGGGGTTGTCACGACCATTGATTGCATCGATCTCCGGTTTATATTCCTCACTAAGTCCCGCGAGAATCTGTTCGGTGAGATATTCTGGATCCATTGGTTTTCCCAGCAGAGCAAGTTCATCTTATTTACCCTTAATGAGACGTAAGTACTCACTAATGGTTTTTGTTCTTTTAACACAGGTCTTGATCTGATGCTTGATTTGGCGTATGTGACCTCAGGTTGGATTGCCGAATGTGTTTGCGAGAGTATCCCAGATTTCTTTGGTGGTATTTGCACTTGACACAACCGATTGAACCGGCATAGATATCGCACTGATAAGGGCGCTATACAGAAGCCAATATTGTCGCCGCCATGGAGCATATGCTGGATTTGGGGGAAGCAACACCAGCGACAGGGAGAGTGGAAGGAGGAGCGGTTGTCGATCCGTCAATAAACTGTTGTAGTTCATGACTGATGCAACATGATTTAGAGTCTGCTTTCAAGTTTTAAATTTGTAACCCTATTGCCTGCAAGTACACAGATGTGCGATGTAGTATTTAGGGTATCGATCCACAGAGACTAAGTTGTTTCTAACAAATCCACTAAACCGAAAATCAATAAGAACGAACAAATGAATATTGGGGGTTGTTGGGTGTTGTGAGTGGTGACGAATATAGTGAATACGAAAGTTAATAACAAGATGAAATCAATACGGGAAAGAGTTGGGAGTTAGGGAATTCGCAAGGTACAATGAATTACAAACGAGACAGTTAAACGGAGGAAATTGAAAGATGTTCTAGACTAAACTACTCACGTCGTGTTAATCACGAAATCGAAATTAGACCAACCACGAAATCTATCAACTTAGATGGCTAAACTCCCGTTCATTCTCTAAGCGTCTAGACAACCTAATTTGCCAAGTTCGCAAACAGCCCTAGACTAACTCCCGCAGCCTAAAGTTATTTGTTCATCCAAAGATAATCCCCAATCTATCAACCTAGTAATCGATCCATGAATTCCTTTGAAAAACCCTTAAACCCAACAAAGAAACTACTCAGACATAATTAAGTAAATCACAATCATGGTTGATAAACGAAGAGATGGGAAGTAATTTATGATAGAAGAACGAAATAAAGAATAAAAAGGGTTCAGAAATCTTCTCAATATCGAAGCATAGAGTCGAGATCTTCTCCCTTGGAAACGAAAAGAACAAAGAAAAACCCTAGAAAAACGTGGCTGTGAATTGTCTATGATGGGGGCTGCGTGGCTTTCCAAAATAATGAGTAGAGATGAGTATTTATAGGTCTTGAGGCGTCACTTAGGTTTCTTTTTCGTTTTACAGCAATTGGGCTTGACGGGCTTGCAAACGGGCTTCAAAAACGTGTTTTATGTTGGCCTTTCCACGGACCGCTCATGGCCCGGCCACATGGGGTCTGGCCGCATGAGGATGTGGCCATGGTGCGGTGGAGAGTGCTCTGGCCGCGGTCACGAGCCTTGGTGGCGCGGCCACTGGTCTTGCAACTTCTACGCTTGCTTCTCCAGCGAAACTGCATAATATGTATTAAGTAAAAACGTCATAACTCCAGATCTAACCGTTAGTTTGCCTTCAAACCACTTGGATATGAAAGCTAACATTCCCCTTTATCTGTTTGTAAAATTTGAGGAAGATCGCATGGTGGTAATGTCTTGATCGGATGTTAAACTTCTAGCAGCTCGAATCTGTCCAAAATAACGTTTTGCTCCAAAAAGCTCCATTTTGCATCCTTTTTACTAAGTTAACCTGAAAAGAGTCTTGACCATACAAATACTCGAAAACTAATATTATTGTATGAAAAACCGAGTGAAACACTTATTAAAGTGTTCACTTATGATAGGTAAAAAGGGTAAAATATCGATGTTATCAACTCCCCGAGACTTAAACCTTTGTTTGTCCTCAAACAAAACAGAAATCTAAGTAAGGAAAATAGGTTTGAAAACGTGGAAACTCACCAATACTTGGGAACTCAACAAGTCTAGCAATCGACCCGTTGAGCCACGTAACTCGGAATTTAAACTCAAAGTGTTTGGGTCTAGTTACCTTGAGCTCTTCACCCCTTCCAGATACGCTTCATGGTCCCTTTGAGTATTTCGAGCTTTCTCTTGTTGACTCCTTTAGTCATTTAGGCGTGTGGTCTCATTCGAGGGAGTATCAGTCGACAAGACATTATACTCTTCTCTTCCAAACATCTAGACAAAGACATTTCAGACACAACTCTCCTATTTTCTCTTCCCTTAGTCGATTTCTCCCTACTTTTCTAGGGTATCATTTTATTTTTTCTATCGACTTTCTTTTCAATTTTTTTTCTTTTATTTTATTCTTAGCTTGAGAATGATCACTTCTTTGAAGTTTTCATGATGTCTGCGAACCGTCATGGTCCTTTAAGGAACTCGGTTGCCATCCTCAAACTAAGGCTTTTCTTTCTATTTTTTTTCTTCTTTTCTATAACAAGGGAAGATCAAGGAGAGGTTGCATTGCATCTACTTAGTCATGTTAGAGTTTAAAAGAGGAGCAAAGTTCAAAGTACCTTAAGCCCCTTGACGAGAAGTTTTGATTCATTAGGTGCAGAGTCAACGCAAGATCCTTCGAGTATTCTAGAGATTAGAACTTTATCCGCTGGAATGATCCACTCGCAGTGTTCAACTTAGTAAACCTTGCTTCTAAATCCGTGAGAATTGTCATCAAGGTTACTTGTTCGAAAGGACTTGTACCTAGCAAAGTTCATAGTTTCCGAATAATAAAAAAAAGTTTTGACTCTATAAAACGACTCGATAAATGATGCATGTATGCTTAAGACTCATCAAATCAAAGCATAGTTAGTAATATAAGAAACCCCCCCAGACTTAAATAAAACTGTCCCCAGTTTGTTTAAATCGAGTTGAGGTGAAAGAGATAGGTAAATTCAAGTACAAGCTTGTGAAGACTTACTTGAAAGTGGCATTAGGTTTGGTATGGGTGGATGGGCGTGTGGTATGATTGAGCTAAGGACTTAATCATTCTCCTTATGTCCCTGCTTAGAATCGATTTAATTAAACTAAAGAAATCGAAAACTTAGCTCGAAAGGAAATGTGTTGCGCGGTTGAGCTTCCTTGCTTCGTTTGGTGGTGGTGAGCGTGTGGTGGTGATGGATGATGGTGGTGTTAGGCGTTTGGTGGTGGTGATTGGCTCGCCTTTGTTGAGAAGAACATGTACTCCGGTTGTTGAGTACTTGTCTTGGTTCCTCGACCTTTGTAAAACACCTTTAATGAGAAATGTAAAATCTTCCGTCCTTGCGTCTTGAAGATTGCGTCATCTCAGAAACTTGAAGTTTGGGTCTATGCTGGCCTATCCGGTGACGTGTTCGGGATCCCGGAAGACATGTGTTGCTAGTTTGAACTTCAATGCCATATGAAATTCTTACTTGGCTTCGGTAAAGGTCTTGGTCGCGGAAGAGAGAAGCTAGTCTTCGGGAACTTTTCTATTCGCGGTTTGGTGAAGGAAGATGCATCTTCTTCCTTCTAGAGCTTGCACAACGGTTTTCATCCTCTAAAATCGTTGTATTCTTCTTCGTCTTCATGGATACAGGTCCGTTGAACGGGCTGGAAGAAGTATGTAGAGAGATGGATCATTGACTTAACTTGACTTGGATGGAGTCTTGTCTTGTCTCGCTGTTTTTGATGCAACAGCAGCATACCGCGGTTGTGGAAGTTGTATTTGCGGTCTTCAGGACGTGTTCAAGTGTTGGATCAAGGAAGAAACTTGAAAGGCTTGACACAGGTTGAAGAAGATCCGGTTTGGTGAAGTTCGGATGGAAAACATCTCAGAGGACGGCCGGCCGCGCGACGGGTAGTCGCGGCCGCGGCCAGGCGTCCTGCCTCCACGACATCGTGGCTAATGGCGCGGCCAAGCTCCTTCTGGCCGGCCCACGGGCGGTTTGTCCCCCGGTGAGTGTTCTTCGAAACTCCTTCTTCATATTTTTGGTCTTTTCTGGTTTTTCTGATTTTTTTTTTTGTGCTTTTGGGGTTTATGTAAATGCTGTAAACTAAGAAGAAACCAAAACTAAAGATTAGTATGGTTAAGGAGATGAGAAAGAGAGTACCTAAAATGGGTTACCTCCCATTGAGCCGCTCTTGTTTAAAGTCTTTTAGCTAGACTTTGGTGGCCGTTTTTAGGCTTTAGGTGCATCTTCTAAGGAAATTGGAGTTTCCTTATTTCTCAACGTCTGCAAGATATGGCTTAAGACGTTGTCCATTGACAGTGAAATCCCCTCCTTGACGATTCCAAAGAACCACAGCACCATAAGGTCGAACTTCTTTGATCTTGAAGGGTCCGGACCATCGCGATTTAAGCTTCCCGGGAAAGAGTCTCAACCGTGAGTTGTAAAGTAGGACTTGGTCATTAGGTGAGAACGTCCTAGTTACTATCTTTCTGTCATGATACGCCTTAGTTCTCTCCTTGTAGATCTTAGAGCTCTCATACGCGTTATGACGAATTTCGTCCAACTCATTCAACTGCATCAATCGTCTTTCAGCTGCTGGCTTGATGTTGTAGTTTAATTTCTTTACCGACCATTCCCCCTAAAATTCAATCTCTACTGGAAGATGACATGCTTTCCCATAAACAAGATGGAAGGGGGTCGTGCCTAAAGGGGTTTTGAACGCAGTTCTGTACGCCCGAATAGCATCGTCAAGCTTCTCCGACCAATCTTTTCTCGTCTTTCCTACTGTCTTTTCCAAGATCCTTTTGATTTCTCTGTTAGAGACCTCAACTTGTCCACTTGTTTGAGGGTGATAAGGTGTAGCAACCTTATGACTTACACCATTCTTCTTCAAAAGGTTCTCGAAAACTTTGTTGATAAAGTGAGAACCACCATCGCTTATCACGGCTCGCGGAACACCAAATCTTGGAAATATGATCGACTTGAACATCTTTATCACCACTTTTGCATCATTTGTAGGACTAGCTATGGCTTCCACCCACTTAGACACGTAGTCCACAGCAACAAGAATGTATTTGTTCCCAAAAGATGAAGGAAAAAGACCCATAAAGTCGATTCCCCACACGTCGAAAACTTCGAATTCTTGGATAAAGTTTTGTGGCATCTCATTCCGTTTACTGATATTGCCTTGTCTTTGGCAAGCATCACACTTAGAGATGAAAGTGTGGGCGTCCTTGAACATAGTATGCCACCAAAAACCAGCTTGTAAGACCTTAGCGACAGTCTTATTAGTAGCAAAGTGTCCAGCGTAGTTGGATCCATGACAAGCAAAGAGAATGCCCGAAACTTCTTCTTCGGGGATGCATCTCTGCCATAAGCGATCTGAACATTGCTTATAGAGACATGGTTCATCCCATAAGTACCTTCTAACTTCACACAAGAACTTCTTCTTATTGTAACCAGAGAATCGAGGGGGCTCTTTCTCCGCTGCTAAGTAGTTAGCAATATGCCTAAACTAAGGAAACTCAGATCGTACCGGTTTTGGAGGTGGTACTGGACGTGCTTCAATGGTGAGAAATTCTTTAGCTTCTTCATCTTTTACCACGTCCCTAACAAGCTTTTGAGATGTCAGTTTCGAGCATATAACATATGAAACACCTTCGTGCTTCGATCTTGTCGATTTGTCAAGTTCCTTAGGCGTGATCAAATGTGATTTTGTAGGAACGTGTAGGGAGTCTTCCTTCTCATCTCCAGGGCCTAAAATATGTGTCTTTTCATTGTATGTAGTCTTACAATGAGTGAACTCATCTGTCGTTATTGCATAATAGAAAACCCTCTTTTTGACTTTAGAGAAAGAAACTCTTCGGTTGGGAAAATCAAAAACTGCTTCCACGGTTGCAAGGAATGAACTCCCAAAGATTAGTTGCATTGGAGACTCCCTTTTCATCTCAAGAATGCAGAAATCAACAGGAACAAGACAACCCCCAACTTTCACCGTTAAATCTCGAATAAAGCCGTACGGGGTTGTTGTCGAATTATGTCCAAACTTAAGAGAAATTGGAGAAGGCTTGATATCATCAATTCCTAGCTTGTTTGCAGTGGTTCTAGACATGACATTCACAGTAGCCCCTGTCTCACATAGAGAGTAAATAAATTCCGTACCTTTGATTGTGCAAGGGAACACAAATTTCATCGAATCTTCTATCTTATGAAGCATCCTTTGATGTGGTGCTTTGCGTATTGGCTCGAGCTCACCTTCTTCATGCCATGCTAGAGGATTGCCTTTGATGAGTTGATTTCTAGGAATAGGCGTGGCCTCCTCCTTTCCATTAGCTACTATGATGTTGCAGCGCCCCCTTGGATTGTTCTCGGTTTTCCCTGGAAGATGACCGGATTTGCTTTTTGCGCCTTCAGCAATTTGACCAACTTGTTTATCAAGCATCTTGACATGAGTGGAAAGGTTAGAGAACTTCTCATATAACTCCTCATTGTTTTTTTCTGAGATGATCATACATGTTGTCGAACTTGAAAGTGAGATTTTTAATGTCTTGAGCGTTTTGCCTTTGTCCCTCCAAACTATGATGTTGATTCTCCATAAGTTGATGCATCATAGCTCCAAGATTACTCTCTTTGGGTGTCATATCCACGTGGTCTTTCTCTAGAGAAGAAACTCTTGACTGAAAATCTTCGCAAGCATAACCGTTTTTGTTCTGGTTTTGATCGATTTCTTCGAATTCACCAATGTAGTTGACTTCGAGAATGATCAGCAACATACTCTTTATTAGTGTTAAAACCAGAGTCTCTCTCATTCTGCTCCTCGACTCTTTTGATTTCTGGGAAAAGAAACTCGCACTTCCCATTAATCTCGTTGGAGGCACAATCCTCTCTCTCCTTTCTCTCTCCTTTCTCTCTCCTTTCTCTCTTTCGATGACCTCTCCATTGTGGCTGCAAGTTCTTGTCTCACGGTTTGCACCTTCGTTTGCTTAGCTTTTTCTTCTCTTGTGTGACGTTGCGATTGCATATGATCAGATTGGATATTGTAATCACTAGTTGCTAAGTTACTCACCAAGATACGAGCCTTCTTTGCTGATCTCATAAAAAAATCGCCATTGCTTGCGGTGTCGAGCGAAAGATTGATTTTGTGATCAACTCCTCTGTAGAAGATACTCATCATGAGTTCTTCGGGGTAACCATGATGTGGGCAGTATCTTTAATATCCATTGAAACGCTCCCATACGTCATGGAGAGTCTCCGTCTCTCTTTGTATGAAGTTATGTATCTTGTCCCGAAAGAGGTTGGAGCGAGATCTAGTGTAAAAACGACGAAGGAAAAACATCTTACACTTTCCCCAGGTCGTGATAGATGCTGCCGTCAATGACTTCAGCCACTTGCTCACCTTTTCCCTCAAAGAGAACGGGAAAAGCTTGCACCTGAGGTAATCTCCATCTGAATTGGAGATGGTGCAGATTTCTTCAAAGGTTTCTATGTGGTCCATCAGATTCTCTTCGAAGTCACCATTGTACTGCTTTTCCTTGACCAGATCTATTACATATTTTTCAATCTTGAAATCTTTGCCTTTGGGAGGCGCCAACCGGAAGGGACTTCGGTTTTGTAGAAATTTGAGAGGCGCATCAGATTCAGCGATCGCGGGTGCGTCCTCAGGAAACGTTTCGTCTTCGACGCTAGTTAGATCATCTTCTTCTTCCACTTGTTGTTCTCCGTCCTGAAAAGGCGGGTCTCCAAGAGACCCCGATTTCGGGGTGTCAAAATCGATCCCCCATCAGAGATGTACCTGAAAAACGCAAAGTTAAACAAAAAGTTTAGTAAATGTTCTATTGATTTTAAAGCAAGGATTCGCAAGAAACAAATCAAAGTCCCCGTCAACGGTGCCAAAAACTTGATGCAACAAGATTTAGAGTCTGCTTTCGAGTTTTAAATTTGTAACCCTATTGCCTGCAAGTGCACAGATGTGCGATGTAGTATTTAGGGTATCGATCCACATAGACTAAGTTGTTTCTAACAAATCCACTAAACCGAAAATCAATAAGAATGAACAAATGTGTTGTTGGGTGTTGTGAGTGGTAACGAATATAGTGAATACGAAAGTTAATAACGAGATAAATCAATATGGGAAAGAGCTGGGAGTTAGGGAATTCGCAAGGTACCATGAATCAACAAACGAGATAGTTAAACGAATGAAATCGAAAGATGTTCTAGACTAAACTACTCCCGTAGTGTTAAATCACGAAACCGAAATTAGACCAACCACGAAATCTATTAACTTAGATGGCTAAACTCCCGTTCATTCTCTAAGCGTCTAGACAACCTAATTTGCCAAGTTCGCAAACAACCCTAGACTAACTCCCGCAGCCTAAAGTTATTTGTTCATCCAAAGATAATCCCCAATCTATCAACCTAGTAATCGATCCATGAATTCCCTTTGAAAAACCCTTAAACCCAACAAAGAAACTACTCAGACATAATTAAGTAAATCGCAATCATGGTTGATAAATGCAGAGATGGGAAGTAATTCATGATAGAAGAACGAAATAAGAATAAAAAAGGGTTCAGAAATCTTCTCAATATTGAAGAACAGAGTCGAGATCTTCTCCCTTGAAAACGAAAAGAACAAAGAAAAATCCTTGAAAAACGTGGCTGTGAATTTTCTATGATAGGGGCTGCGTGGCTCTCCAAAATAATGAGTAGAGATGAGTATTTATAGGTCTTGAGGCGTCACTTAGGTTTCTTTTTCGTTTTACAGCAATTGGGCTTGACGGGCTTGCAAACGGGCTTCAAAAATGTGTTTTATGTTGGCCTTGCCACGGACCGCTCATGGCCCGGCCACATGGGGTCTGGCCGCATGAGGAAGTGGCCATGGCGCGGTGGAGAGTGCTCTGGCCGCGGTCACGAGCCTTGGTGGCGCGGCCATTGGTCTTGCAACTTCTACGCTTGCTTCTCCCGCGAGACTGCATAATATGTCTTCAGTAAAAACGTCATAACTCCAGATCTAACCGTTGGTTTGACTTCAAACAACTTGGATATGAAATCTAACATCCCCCTTTATCTGTTGGCCAAATTTGAGGAAGATCGCATGGTGGGAAGGTCTTGATCAGTTGTTAAGCTTCTAGCAGCTAGAATCTGTCCAAAATAACGTTTTGCTCCAAATATCTCCATTTTGCATCCTTTTTACTAAGTTAACCTGTAAAGAGTTTTGACCATACAAATACTCGAAAACTAATATTATTGTATGAAAAACCGAGTGAAACATTTATTAAAGTGTTCACTTATGATAGCTAAAAAGGGTAAAATATCGATGTTATCAATGACCTTCAAGCAATGCTCGAACTTGACGTCCCCACATAAGATAATTTTGATCGGTAAGTTTTGTAACCGAGGACATGTTCACTGAGAGGAGGGTGCTCTGCGGGTCTTGAATGTTGAACACAGAGGTTCTTTCTGCGGAGGAGTCAGAGCCCATGATGAAATTGTAAGATTTTGAGAGAAAAAAGAAACAGGCTTTTACGAGCAGGGGAAGTAATCAAAACAGAGAAAAGCGAAAGAAGGAGAAAAAGAGGCGAAGAGAATAGGTTTTAGAACCTAGATGGCTCTGATACCATGTTAGATTAGAGAACTTGATAATATTATTGATGAGCAAAACTCTGCATATATACACAGAGAAGATGCTATACAAGGAATGATAAAGACGTTAGGAGATATACGAGAGTTAATGAAACGAGATTACAGGAAATTATAATAACTATGAATATATACTTGCTATATTCTAACAAAAAGTAAAGGAATTCACCATCAAGAAATTTACGTTGTAGTTCATGGGACATCTTGTTCTTATCACCGTAAACATGGATTGACACGGGCCCATGACAGCCATAATTCCGAAAAGCTTCTGTGATTTTATCTTTCAACCAATCAGGATCGAGAGATAGGATTGGGTAATCATCGTTGTCCCAAAAGACAACATTTTCACTCCCTGTGAGAAGGTTTCGCAAACGGAGAACGAATAAAACAATTACGAGACGGAAAAACAACACAGATCGTGAATACAATAAATATACATGCCTTAAAAGTTTAATATGACAGATCGATCATGGTTATTGAGAACCAATTTCGAGTAAGATATAGAGATATAGTCATATAGATATCTTACATCAGTATTTATAGGTCGGTACCGGTGGAGACAAGATTTCACTGGTTGGTTGAGTCATGATCCGTGATGTTCTAACTAAAAAGAAGAATCACAGGGATGTGAATTTAGGGTTAGATCTGGTAACATATATAAGGGTCAAAGAGTATCTCTTATGGGACAAGGCCTCGCAGATATTAGATTTATTAAAAACAATATTAATAATAGAGATATTTATATTTCTTATTAGACTAAGGATGGAATTTGGGTACGGCGGCAATTGGGAAGGATGTATTTGTTGTTGGATTTATGGAACAACGACGAAGAGAGAGAGGAAATCGAAATAGTGACAGGCTGACGGCGAGCAGCTTCAGTGGAGGTGTCTGCTATCTAAGAATATCCAGGCTTATCCTGCAGCTCCTGATGTGGATTATCCGTTGATTGGCTTGTAGGGGATTATTATCTAGAAGCTCAGATTTGGAGAATGACGTTGTTACGAGGAAGACGAATCTAGACGACCGCGTTACATGAGCGCCAAACTTAGAGTAGATGAGTAGCTGTGGACAGAAATGGATGGACATATGTGATTCGCCAAAGACGAAACGTAATCGATTATGATGTCGCCTCATGTATGATCCTCACATGTATAATATGAATGAGTATATATGGATGAACTGGGATGGATGATGTTTGGGATGATATGATATTATGAACATCGTGGATTATGTATCATAGATGGGCTTGTGTGGATGAAGTTGTATTAATGTTGGTTCTCTGAGAAAATACCTCTCTGCTCAAGTATGGCTTTGTTCAATCTAAGATGAGTACTCTTTTTACTTACATTCACGGATCGATCGTTCTTCATATCATCGTCTATGTGGATGACCTGGTTATATGCGGAAATGATGCCTCCGTCGTTGCAAAGTTCAAAGTCATCTCAGTCAATGATTCAAAATGAAAGATCTTGGTAATTTGAAATACTTCTTAGGTATCGAAGTTGTTCGAGGTCCTGAAGGTATCTATCAATCTCAAAGAAAGTATTGTCTTGATGTTATTAAAGAGTGTGGGCTCTCTAGTTCACGACCTACAGAAACACCACTGGAACAGAATCATAAGCTTGCATCTTCAACAAGTTCTCCATTTCCTGAACCAGAAAAGTATCGCAGACTTGTTGGATGCCTTGTCTATCTCCCTCGCACGAAGCCATAGAACTCTTATGTTGTCAACATGCTTGTGCAATTTATGCAAATTCCATTATCTGATCATTGGAATGTTGTACTTCGTCTTGTCTGTTATATGAAAGGATGCCCTGAACAAGGTATTCTTCTATCATCTACTTCTTCTCTACAGCTCACGGCATTTAGTGATTCTGATTGGGCAGCTTGTTCGATTACTTGACGTTCTTTGACTGGCTATTTGGTGAAGCTTGGTGATTCTCCTGTTTCTTGGAAAACAAAGAAAGAAGACAGAGTTTCTCGTTCTTCTGCTGAAGCTGAATATCGCACGATGGCCATGACATGCCAAAAATTAATGTGGGTTAAGGAGGTGCTACTTTCAATTCGCATTACTCACGATCGACCTATGCAGCTGGTTTGTGACAGTAAATCAGCACTTCACATTGCCTCAAATGATATGTTTCACGAGAGAACGAAACATATCGAATCAGATTCCACTTCATACGAGATAAGATTACCGTCGACAATCTAGCGATTTCACATGTATCTACTACTGAACAACCTGCAGATATCTTTTCTAAAGCACTCGGATGTCAACAGTTTCAATTTCTAATGGGCAAGTTGGACGTTTGTGATTTGCACGCTCCAACTAGAAGGGGAGTGTTACGGATAAAGATACATTCCTTATTAGATATTTGTCAATATTCTTGTATATTTATATAGATCTCTATACCTAATCTCTTGTACTATGTATACTTGTGCCGGTCATTAATAATACTCTAGGAATTCTATCCACTTTGGGATGATATCAGAGCCACCAAAACCCTAAAAATCAAACACATCTATTTCTCTCTTTCCTTCGATTTCTATATTTCTCTAATACTCTTATGCTGAAAGATGAAATGGGTTGGGAACAATTTCTGAAGGATCAAAAAGTTAGCTAGCTGGGGAATATTTCCATGATCTGTTCAAAAGCTAATACTTAGAGCATCACCATTGAAGGATTCTCATAGGGGTTCTCAACAATAGAATATTAGAAAAAAAAAGGAAGAGATAAAAGTGAGAAGAGGTTCTCATTTGAGATATCCATGAGAGAGAAGTGAGAACCCATCATAACACTTGTCTTTTATTCATTGGATTAAAATTTTTATTTAATTTAAAATTTAATTCTAAAATGTAATTGTGTTAAAATAACAATATCTTTTTTGTTTGAGAACCCAAAGAGGTTCTCATTGATGAGGATGCTCTTATATTTTACTACTTTTTACGATGATTTTAATATGTTTTAAATAAATAAACAATTTAGTTTTTTTTTGGAGTTTTTCAAGTCTTTACAAGAAACTTGGGCATTTTTGGACAAAATAGATGAAAATCAAGCACTGTGGAGATAGGCCAGCCTCCGGGCATCATACATTTTTCATCCGATAGAGAAGATCCCACAGTGAAATCTTGCTCAAACATGGACAGAAGATAGCGAATTTATCTTTTTTTCAAGTGGTGTGAGGTCGATCCAACAGTCAGATCTAAAGTTGTACCCCAAACACTGAAGACTGCTCCGTTTGGCATATAGATATAGCAAGCTGAGAACTAGGACCTGATCAACCGACTTACACGGTCGATCACTAGAATCTTGGAGAACATACAAAGGTCCTCATAATCAAGCTGACATATAAGCATTTATTTTAATATTCATCTAGTTTTAGAGAATTTATCTCGTTAATGCGCGCCTCCTTTAATATATAGGAGACTCAATGTATTGTCCTTGTAATAGTTCTCGCTCTAAATCCAAATTCTGCGAATCATGTAGTCTTCGTAAAAATTACATGGAGCAACTAATCATGTAGTAAATTTTCGTCAAAACAAAAATTAGAGAATAAGTTATCCAATCACGAGTAAAATTTTGCTAATCAGACAATGTTCAAAAAAAAAAAAAAACCTTTGCTATTGAGACTTGCATAGAAAATTTACCCAGCGTCAATGACCGAGAGAGTGACTTGGTTCACTGTCCATCCATCGTCACGCTGTTTACTTGACTCAGTCTCAAGAGGACTTCTGCCAACGCAAAAGGCGGGCCGTTTAGGCTGAGGAATAGTCGTAGTTTCGCTTCCAAGCATCACCATTACAGACGACATGGCTGGTCTGTCTTCAGCACGTTCTTGAACACACAAGAGACCAATTTGTATACACCTTAAGATTTCATGTGTCTGGAACGTTGATGCTGATGAATCTATGATGATCGGATCTATGATCTCTAGCCCTTTTCCTTCCTTCCAATTCCTCCATACCTGAGCATAATGATGGAATTTTTCTTTTTTATTCATCAAATATGGTGTGCGGAGCAAGATTGAATTCAAGAGGTTCTGAGCTTACACAACCGAGGAGACTAAGGTCACCTGTTGAGTTGTAAGATCCTGTACTCCTCTTGCCACTTATAATCTCAAGAAGCAAGACCCCAAAGCTGAAAACATCCGACTTAATTGAGAATATCCCATTCATTGCATATTCTGGAGACATGTAGCCGCTGCATAATGAAGATTAAACTCATATATTATGAGGTTTTCTTTTTAGTTTGGATTTAAGGGAAAAGCTCTGTGTTGTTTTGGAGAATGATTTCTTACTAAGTTCCGACCACTTTTGTAACGACCCGGGTCCGGCCCATTTGAATAAGTTTAAATGGATTGATTTGGCTACCTATGTCATCAAAGTGCACTTACCTTTTTCGGTCACTTACCCTAAGAGAACTCCAGAGTTAAGCGTGCTTATGCTGGAGTAGGACTAGGATGGGTGACCTTCCGGGAAGTCCTCTGCTGAACCGTGTGAGTGAGGTCAACACACGGGAAAAGGTCACGTGGTGATTGCAGGGACAAGTAAAACAGTCGGTCGGGCCAACGAGAAAAATAACGCATCAACCGTCGGACAGGGGTGTGGGGCCTCGCTGGTAGGGGCGGTCGGGGCGTTACAAGTGGTATAAGAGCCAAGAGAAGTCAAACTGGTTCTGTCCCAGGAGAATGTTTTGCGGTTTGGGGGTTAGGGTTCACACTGGCGGGATCAGAATTCGGGGACGAATTCCCGGTTAGTGGAGGGAGAATTGTAACGATCTGGGCCCGGCCCATTAGAATAAATTTAAATGCATTGATTTGGCTACCTATGTCATCAAAGTGCACTTACCTTTTCCGGTCACTTACCCTAAAAGAACTCCAGAGTTAAGCGTGCTTATGCTGGAGTAGGACTAGGATGGGTGACCTTCCGGGAAGTCCTCTGCGGAACCGTGTGAGTGAGGGGGTCCACAGCCCATGAGAGGTATGTGGCCTCGCTGGTAGGGGCGGTCGGGACTTTACAACTTTCCTCGTATTTTCTTCTGTCTCATCCCTTCCAAAGATTCTGGCCATCCCGAAATCCGATACCTTCGGAGTCATATTTTTATCAAGCAAGACGTTACTTGCTTTCAAGTCTCTATGGATAATCCTAAACCGTGAATCGTGGTGAGGATATAGAAGTCCTCTAGCAATATCGTTGGTAATATCTAGTCTCATTTGCCAATTTAAGTTAGAGCATCGGGTTGATAAATTATCGTTGGTGACCTTTCGGGAAGTCCTCTGCGGAACCGTGTGAGTGAAGGGGTCCACAGCCCGTGAGAGTTGTGGGGCCTCGCTGGTAGGGGCGGTCGGGACTTTACAACTCTAGCAATATCGTTGGTAATATCAAATCTCATTTGCCAATTTAAGTTAGAGCATCGGGTTTTGTCAACACAAATCGATCACAACCGAAAACGTGTTAACTTATTCGCAAAGATGTTCAATTGTTAGAAAAGAGCTAGTTGAGTTACTAACCGAATAGATGAGAATCAAGGCTTAGATTCTCCAGGTACTCATAGATCAACATCTTCTCGCCCTTATCGATGCAAAAACGAAGAAGCCGGACTAGGGTTATGTGCTGAAGCCTTGCAATTAGTCGAAGTTCGTTCTTGAACTCATCCGTCCCTTGTAAAGACATTTTTGATAGTCTCTTTACCGTGATTTCTTTCCCATCAAGTAACCTTCCCTATTACCACTTATTTGACTATAAAATGAACCTTGTGCAGTGATAAATTGGAATAAATTTTTAATCACTTATACCTTGTAAACAATACCGAAACCACCCTGTCCAAGCTTGTTGGCACTAGAAAAATTGTTTGTTACCATGGCAATAGCTTCAAAATTCATAATTGGAAGCTCTAGATCCTCTGTTTTGTTTTCTCTAGATTTGTGTCCCCTGTTTGATATTACCACTTCATTCACTACCGAATCTTGGTTCCTCACTTGATCAATTGTTTCATACAGACACACACACAAAAAAAAAAAAAAAATCAAGACATGATTATCAAAGGAACTGAAAGTTATTGACTTACCAATAGGTGTTTTAATTGCTTTTGATGGCTTCTGCTTCCTTTTCCAAAAGCGGAAGATGATGAAACTTAAAAGAATCAAAATGCTCACCCCAATACTCGAACCTACGATTTTTCCGTTTTTGGTCCTCTTGTTCTTAGCAACAAAAACGAGGCATGTATTTTCTTCTACGTAGTTGGCAAAATAAATAAATAAATTAATTAATTAAAAAAAAGAATCCTTCCAAAATAAACTTTGCTGTCCTTTAATTAAAAAAATATACGAAAAACAAACAAAATTATTGTTTTGGACTTTGATACAAAACAATGGTAAACCTATACATAATTTTTTTTTGGTATTGGATCTAGCTTAAACCATACTAATCTCGAGACATGTATACGTTTTTGTGAATAATATTAGTCAGAAGGTTTAAATATGCAAAGGATAAATAACTAACCGAGATCAGCAGCAGCTAGTCTAACGTACAGATCCTGGCCTCCATTTGCATGATTTCGTATATCCAAAATCTCTCCGGTCCAAATCACACAACCCGACCGGCCATTACGAATATCCGAACTAGCGAACGCTGTAGAATTACAATCTTGTAAACACCTCTTTTCACATTCTTTCAGCCCAATTCCTCTGTCCACAATCGTCGCTGTAGTATCCGGCACAAACCCATCTTTACCATCACAGCTCAGCCTCGTCTTCCTCACGCAACCATCGGAATCATCTCTCAACCCCCGCACATGCTCATTCTCCGGCTCAAACCCTTTGATACAATTACAATTTGGTGAAGTGGAAGAATCGCAATAACCATAAATCTCACACTGTTTGTAGCTATCGCATTGGTCCTTTGGTGAGTACCATAATTGGTCCCAAGTCTGAGCTGTCTCAATCCAAGTTAGTCTTTGAAACAGTCCGGTGGAGCTTAGGAGTACTCTCGAAGAAATGTTGGTTTTGGTGACCCGGTATGAGTAAGTTACTTCTTCATTACTCGCTGTGAAATTGTAAACTAGGTAATCAATTGGTTTCATCTCCGGTACGCCGCTGCCAAACCGGACTCCGTTCCAGGGACCGCTCCGGTACATTATCGACTCTTTGTTGCATACGTAAAACTCAGGGAACCCTTTCGTTTTGAGTTTAGTCGAGAAATTGACGCTAGATGGTTCATCTTATGAGTGTTTGGAATTAGATTTAGATTGCTGTTTATTGATATTCTGAGATGTGTATATACACACGATACAATTGCGATAGTGACAAGAAATATTAACAACTATGAGTGGCTTGTATTTTAGATAAGATATAGTGTTAGACACGATATGGTGGCAGACACGATATGTTGGGAATATTAAGAGAATATCCTAACATGCCCCCTCAAGAAAGACGACCCGAAGTGAGTCCAATCTTGATCGCCAAGTCTTGGAAACGTGCTCACGGTAACGGCTTGGTTAAAGTGTCTGCTAACTGATCAGTCGAGCTTACATGAGACACACGAAGCGTACCACTCTGAACTTGCTCACGAACAAAATGATAGTCAAGAGCGATGTGTTTCATTCGAGAATGAAACACCGGATTGGCACAAAGATGAGTGGCGCCTATATTATCGCAGTAAATCGTCGGAGTACCAAAGAGAGGTATACCAAGTTCAGAAGCAAGAGACAATAGCCATTTGAGCTCAGCGGCAGTGACTGCAACAGATATGTACTCTGCCTCGGTTGAAGAACGTGCAACACCCTTTTGTTTGCGTGATGACCAAGAGACAGGTTGTTTGCCGAGATAAACAATATACGCCCCTGTTGATGAATAATCATCCTTGTCACCGGCCCAATCAGCATCACTGTAAGCATGAAGTGTCATTGGAGACGAAGCAGAGAAGAAAATTCAGTAAGTAAATGTCCCGCTAGATACCGCAAAACATGCTTAGCGGCATCCCAATGAGCTGTCGTAGGCATGTGCATGAACTGAGACAAATTATTGACAGCGAATGCTATATACAGGCGAGTCAAGGCAAGGTACTGAAGACTCCCCACTGTTGCGCGATAGAGTGTAGGATCCTCCATTGGAGAGCCTTGAGAGAGCGTCAAGGGCTGAGAGGATGACATTGGTGTAGTGACTGGTTTGGCATTCTCCATGTTTGTCTGAACCAAAAGATCACTCGTGTAGCGTTGCTGTGTGAGATGCAATCCAGATGGCGTGCGATAAGCTTCTAGTCCAAGAAAGTATGAGAGTTTGCCGAGATCTTTAAGAGAGAATCGACTCGAGAGAGAGTCAATGAACTTCGTGACCATCAATGTGCAGCCCCCTGTAACTAGAATGTCATCGACGTAGATAAGTATATAGACAAATTGATTACTGGAGCGGAGAATAAACAGGGATGCATCGGCAAGGGAGTTGGTGAAGCCAACGCTTAATAGAAACGTCCGAAGTTCATTGTACCATGCCCGAGGAGCCTGTTTTAGTCCATACATCGCCTTTTTAAGGCGACACACAAAGCCTGGATGATCTTTATCAACAAACCCAGGCGGTTGTAGCATGTAAACCTCCTCCGAAAGTTTGCCTTGGAGGAATGCGTTGTTCACATCTAGTTGTCGAAGGGGCCAGTTTCTTGCGACAGCAACACCAAGAACAAGTCGTATCGTCACGTGTTTGATCACTGGACTAAACGTCTCCTGGAAATCAACACCAGGTTGTTGATGAAAGCCTTTTGCCACCAATCTCGCTTTAAAACTATCAACAGAACCATCTGTTTTTCGTTTAATAGTAAATACCCACTTACAACCAACAACATTATGAGCTTGGTCAAATAGCACTAAATCCCATGTGCCATGTCGAATTTGTGCATCAATTTCATCACTCATGGCTCGTCTCCATCGCTTATCTTTCAAAGCTTCCACAACAGTTTTTGGTTCAATCTCTGTGAGATGAGCAGCGAGACCATATTTCGGATTTTGTTTCCGAATATGGTTCTTGGCGCGAGTAGTCATCTCGTGTTTATTTTGTGGCGTTGGAATATCCTGAGATGGTTCGCTTACTTCAGGAGTGATATATGCGGGGGTGGTGTGTTCCACATGAGAAGAGTGGTCCACTGTAGTCTTCGTAGGAAGTGACTCCGGTTGCGGTGAAGGAGCTCTGCATGGGGGACTTAAAGGCGTGAGTGGACGACGATAGATTGGAACCAAGGAAGCTGAGGGTGTGGCTGAAGGAAGAACTTGAGAGAGCGTAGTGGGAAAGGAATCGTTAGTGAGCTTTTTAAAGGGAAAAATTGTTTCATGAAAAACGACATGTCTTGATGTGTAGAGACAAGAGGAAGAGACATCAAGACATAAAAAAGCACTTTCAGTTAAGGAATAACCAACAAAAATGCAGGGAGTTGATTTTGGACTGAATTTGTGTTGACCATACGGACGTAGCCATCGATAGCATAAACACCCGAATGTACGAAGTTTGACATAGTTTGGATCAACTCCGAACAAACACCGATATGGAGATGAGGAATCCAGCGTCGGTGTAGGCATCCTATTAATGAGATAAACCGTCGTCGAGAACGCATAGGTGATAGGGCTCAGGTTTTACCCAAATAATCAACTACTGCCAGTGCACAGCAATGCAGTTGAAGTATAAGGGGTATCGAATCCCAAGGGAAGTAGATGCTACACTAAGGTTTCTAAATTCAGATTATGCTAGATCAAATTGAAATAAAGTAAATAAGCAACTAGGCGAAATACGTAAACGAGTTTAAAGCGGTGTAAGTTCAGGAGACGAAGGCGCTAGGCAAGGATAATTATCAGGTTGAATCCAAGAATGCAGAAGTTAAACTTATTAGGGATTTATTAAGAAACGTCTAGAACTCGAATCACTAAGTTAAAACCAATCAACTCTCGTTGCAGAAGTTATCTATGCCTATATTCCTAAATCCCAAATCTCTTTGCGAATTTAAACAACTAAGGCAAGCATTAAAAACAGGTTCGATTGTTCACAATATACCTAAACCAAATCTCTTTGCGAATAGATATGTTGCTCACCTATGATTAGTTCAAGTTACTAATAATTCTCTCGCATCTATTAAATAACCTAAGGTTTGATTTCTAAGTGATCAATTTCATAAATCAAGTTAAGCACAAATCAAGGTGAAGATCCTATTGATTTCCCTAAAAGTTCTAATGATTCTACACTCTTCATCAACCCTAAATCACCCTAACCTAACTAACAAACTACTCAGACATAATTATGAAAACAAAAATCATGGCTGAAATAACTCGCATAAAAGAATAGAGCATTCAGGGGTTCGAAATCTGGCTCAGATGAGTTAAAATTGTCTCTCCAAAAGCTCAGGATCAATATCTCTCTAAGTCTCAAAAACAGAAAATAATGATAATGTATTTGGCTAAACAATGCATGAAAACTATTTATAGAGGATGATTTTCGTCAGGGACAGTCTTGTAATTTCTTCAAACTTGAGATGATTTCTTTTTTCCCTTGGAAGTCCGTGAATTTGAGTCGGCTTCATTGGGGTCGATCGACACCAAGGGTTAGTGTCGATCGACACCCTTCGTGTAAAATCAGCTCCGACTTCATCACTTCGGTTGCTTTTCCAAAATGCTTCAATAAGTTCAAGAATCTCTCATTAAGCTCCAAATGCTCTCCATCCTGTAAAGATTCTAATAGGACTCTAAAACTAAGAAAAGACTCTATAAAAACACTTATATCATGGTCCAAAAACGGGTAAAAACCATGATATATCAACTCCCCCAGACTTAGCTTTTGCTTGCCCTCAAGCAAAACAGAAACTTAGAATGAAGTAGAAGTTTGAAAACAGAAACTTTCGAGTACCTCTTCAGAACGCCACATTGATTAACACTTCTTGAATCCACAGGTTATAGAGCCAACCTTAGGAAATGTTCAGTGTACTTACCACAAGCTTAGCAATCTCCCAGTTTGAATTCAGATCCTTTCCTTGGTAAACATTTCGAACTCTAACAATGGTAATGCTACAGAACTTTAGAGATTCTTTTCCCTTCCTTAGTGCCTGAACAAGACATTCTCATACAGCTCCCCTATTCTCTCTTCCCTTAGTCAACTTCTGCCCATTTTCAGGGTGTTCTAAGATCTTTTCGTTGACTCTTCTTATTCTTTTGGGATCTCTGGAAATAGTGCTACTCTCTACTTGTGTTCCTTGTGAGGAGACGTGTTCAAGAGCATCACTAATATTGTTCCTTGTGAGGAGACAGGCTCATGACAAAGACACTATTCCCAGACTTAAAATCTCTTTTTTTTTTTTTTCTTTTCTCAAGGGAAGATCAAGGAGAGACTGCAATTGCTTATCTGTTCAGACTGAAAGAGGAATCAAGTTCTGCGCATACCTAGTTCTTATAAGGGGATTTGAACTCGCCCTGTTAGATTGATTCCACTCGCAGCTTTCTACTTAGTAAGACCTGCAATCAACTCTTATAGTAATGGTTCTTTCAAGTGTCAACTTTCTGCGGTTAGTTCCAAGAAAAACTGAAAGTTTCAACTGATTTTGACTCAATAAAACAAATTTTGAAATTTTTTGACTCAAGACAGACTCAAATGACTCTCAAAACAAAACACAATGTTAGCAACTACCTCCCCCTAAATTGAACAACAATGTCCCTAGTGTTATTAAGAATGAGGTTGGATAGAAAAAATTGGTGTAAAAACTGTTACACACCAAAGAGAAAACGGATTACCTGATCTTGCGCGCGGTGTCGATCGACACAAGGTGGTGTCGATCGACACTCTGTCCGTAAACAGAGTTCCACCACTCGAACATGAATGTTGTTAAGTCAGATTGTTGTTAGAGTCATCCAAGCTGTTAGAAAACTCAAACAAAAGGTTAAAAACACAAGATAATCCAATAATCTCAATGAGTTCAACAAGTTTGAAACAAAGTACTGAAACAAAATGGAAGCAAAAACTGACTCAAGAGAAAAAGAAAAACTGACTCAAAGGACTAAACCAGGAATGGAGCAATGACTCCTCGTCATCAGAACGTGGTGGTGTGGCAGGACGAACGCAGCCACAGTTGGACACAACTGCGAAGGCGTTCCAAATAGCCTGAAAGCTCTGCACCACGTATCTCTGAAAAACATCTGGCTCCATGGGAATCTCAGGAGCAGCTGGAAGGTGATGAGGACCAATAGGCTCCAAGGTGGCGGATGCTCTGCTGCGTCTAGTAACTCGTGGGTGATCCTCAGCTGGTGCGTCTTCGGCTGCTGAAGCTGCAGCTCGGAAAGAGGCACCTCTGCGTCTGGCAACGGGAGCTGCTCGCACTAAGTTCGAACTGGGCTGAAAGGCGAGGCGGCCTGGATCGCTGGTGATGTGAGTAAGGTCCCAGTTAGGTAACTGGACCAGAAGCTGCTCAGCCCTCAAGCTCGTGAAAACCCATTGCTTCTCGGGTTTCACCCAAATAGTCCTCTTCAAGTACTCCAAATCAATTGAAGCTCGCGCAGTCACAATGCTGCAGCTGGAAGTGTCTATCCCGCAATGCTGGAAGATAGGAGTGAGGAGACGTCCTACAGTCTCGGGCTTGGTCTTCGTACCAATGAAAGGTTTAGTCTTCAGCGAGACCAAGTGATGCGCAAAGACAGCACCGAAGTTGACGTCCTCTATCGCAGGGTCTTCGTAAATGATAGATCACAGCGCATGATAAAGCAGCACCAACTCAGAAACGCGCATCTTCCCTGGCTCATGCTTACACAAAAGCGTAGTAGCAAATAATCGAACCAGATAGCGCAGGGTAGGATGGCGAATATCCGTCTGTGAGGAGGTCTTAGAGTCATACCTCTCATTCCCGAAATGTGACCAGAAGTCCTGGTTGTCTGGAAGCTGCGTACGAAGGGAGACACCGGTGGCATTCTCGTTTGCAAACCCATAGATGCCACAAAGCTCTGGAAGTGTAATCCGGTAGCGAATTCCGCGAATGAGAAATGTCAAGGTCCCCTCCAAAGCATTGCGAACTATCTCATTCCTCTAGTACACTCGAGCTTTGGAGATGAGCTGGCGGACTAGATCGGGGTAAAGGTCGTACTGCCGTGTTGTCAAAGTCCCCAACCCAATCCTGTTCAGCAACTGCAGGATGTCATCCTTGATGCCCAACTCAGACATCGTCTTCTCATCTGCAAAGCGAGTTGGTGTGACTTCTACTCTCAGCCATGCATTGTAGAACAAGGTGTCATAGTCATCCCAAGTCTCGTTGACATCTTGGTAAAGACACTCGTCTTTTGCGACCTCCTTAGCAGACGAGTCTTCCCAGTTTCGTTCCATTCGAATCCGTGCGTTTTCACGTTTTGGCCAAGGAGCAAGAGAGGGAATCGCCTCATCATTAGCAGTCCCAGAGGCGGATGCTTCAGTTCGGCGTGGTTTCTTAGTCACCGGAGGCATCTGCAATCAAAATCAAAACCAAAATCAAAATCCAATGTCTGCAAATAAATGACCAAGTTCGATACTGCACTGGTGTCGATCGACACAAGGTGGTGTTGGTGTCGATCGACACCATGCGTGTATCTTCAAATCGACCCGAAATCATGATTTCAACCTCAATTCTGCATCAATCAGCAATCCTAACAATCCCAATATAGTGAATCAACCAATTTCAAGCCATAAAACCCAAGAAAAATCCTAATATTCGCAACATGCATCATTAATTTCCAAAATTTCGAAAATTTCAAATTATGCAAATGAAAGGATGAAAAACAGTTGGACAATGATCTAAATCATGGTCTACAACCTAAATAAGCATCACTTAATCAAGAAATCAAGCTAAATAGGTCGGATTCGAGATTTTTCACCTTAGGGTCGAAAATGAAATTGGGAGATTTGAAGAACATACCTTGGCAGATCGAATGAATGGACAATGGATTATGAATGAGTGATGAAATCCGCACGGATTAGAGCTTTGAATCACTCAATTCCGTTGAGAAATGAAGGATTTGTGATTTGGTGAAAAACTTTCTCTAACAGTTCGCGAGTTTGGTTTTGGGGAAGAAAAAGACAAAGTGTTGGGTTTATAAAGAATTACCTGTGTCCCGCGTGGGTGTCGATCGATACCAGTGCTGGTGTCGATCGACACTCGGTTTGGTCGTGCCTATTTCCTCTATTTTTTTTTTATTAAAAAGAAAGCATATAAGTATTAGTAAAAACCAAAATGAAAATAAAATAAATACTTACCAGTGGGTTGCCTCCCACCAAGCGCTCGTTTAACGTTAATAACTTGACTGTTCATGCGTTTAGGCAGATGGTGCATTATCCAGAGACACAATGTGTCCTTCTGGAATCTCGGCGTGAGCCCAATAGTGTTTCACCCTTTGCCCATTCACAATGAACTCTTCTCCTTTGGAGTTTGTCAAGACAATTGCTCCATATGGTCTGACCTCTTTGATGGTGAAAGGACCTGACCAACGTGAACGCAATTTACCAGGAAACAATTGCAAACGAGAGTTATACAGAAGTACTTGATCATTTGGTTCGAATTGTCTGGAGATAATCTTCTTATCATGATATGCCTTGGTCATTTCTTTGTAGATCTTTGAATTCTCATAGGCATGATGGCGAAGTTCGTCTAGCTCCTTGAGCTTTATTAGGCGCCTCTCTGCAGCTGGCTTCAAGTCAAAGTTCATCTTCTTGATAGCTCAATGTGCCTTGTATTCCAATTCCACAGGAAGATGGCAAGCTTTGCCATAGAGCAGCTGGAAAGGTGTAATCCCAAGTGGTGTTTTGTAGGCAGTCCTGTAGGCCCAAAGTGCATCATCCAATTTCACAGCCCAATCCTTCCTTGTCTTGCCCACTGTCTTCTCCAGGATTTGCTTGATCTGTCTGTTGGAGACTTCGACTTGTCCACTCGTTTGGGGGTGATATGGAGAGGCTACGCGATGCTGAACACCATGTTTCTTCAGCAGCTTGTCAAAGACTTTGTTGACAAAGTGAGAACCACCATCACTAATGACTATCCGAGGTACCCCAAAGCGCGGGAAAATGATAGTCTGGAAGAGCTTAAGTACTACAGCAGAATCATTGGTCTTCGAAGCAATTGCTTCGACCCACTTAGAAACATAGTCCACAGCCACCAAGATGTACTGCATTCCATAAGATGGAGGAAAAGGACCCATGAAGTCAATACCCCAACAATCAAAGACTTCTACTTCAAGGATGAAGTTCTGTGGCATCTCATGTCTCTTGCTGATCTTTCCTCGCCTTTGACAGACATCACACTGCATGATGAACAGCTGCGCGTCCTTGAACATGGTAGGCCACCAAAAACCTGCTTGCAGAACCTTAGACACTGTCTTGAATGTAGCAAAGTGTCCAGCATACTCTGAACCATGACAATGGTACAGCACATCACGAACTTCACTTTCTGCTATGCATCTTCTGTAGACATTGTCTGAACAATGCTTGTATAAGTGAGGCTCATCCCAATAGTATCTCCTAAGTTCTCTCATGAACTTCTTCTTCTCATAGTTCTTGAGATGCTTGGGCTCAATGTCAGCAGCAAGTGAATTCACAATGTCAGCATACCAAGGTCTATTCGCAGCATTGATGGCAAAAATTGGCTGTCTAAACACATCATCCAAGATCAGGCGAAGTGAAATTCGCGTCGGGTGTCGATCGACACAAGTGGTGTCGATCGACACTCGGGCACAGGAGTTGTCGAGCTTTGTTTCGGATGGGGTGTCGATCGACACTCCAATTGTGTCGATCGACACTGAGCTTGCTGGGTCAGAACTCTCGATTTGGAAACGACTCTCTATGAGATATACGTTCTCTTCTGGCAGAAAGTCATCTATTGGCACGTCATCTTCAATCCTAATCCTTGAGAGATGATCAGCTACTCCGTTTTCAACTCCTTTCTTGTCCTTGACTTCTATGTCAAACTCTTGTAGAAGTAGAATCCACCTTAGCAACCTTGGCTTTGCATCCTTCTTCTGCATCAAGTACTTCAATGCAGAATGATCAGTGTGGACAATCACCTTTGAGCCAACAAGATACTGGCGAAATTTCTCAAAGGCAAAGACCACAGCTAACAATTCCTTCTCCATAGTTGCATAATTCTTCTGAGCATCATCCAATGTTCTGCTGGCATAGTAAATGGCATGAAGCTTCTTGTCCTTCTTCTATCCTAAAACCGCGCCTACTGCAAAGTCACTGGCATCACACATTACCTCGAAAGGTAAGTCCCAGTCTGGAGGTTGAACAATTGGAGCACTCACCAAAGCTTGCTTGATCGGTTCAAAGGCTGAATGGCATTCAGTAGTGAACTCGAATTTCACGTCTTTGCAGAGAAGAGCAGTGAGTGGTCTCGCAATCTTGCTAAAATATTTGATGAATCTTCTATAGAACCCAATATGACCCAGAAAACTTCTCACTGATTTCACAGAATCAGGTGCTTGCAAAGTTGTCATAACTTCAATCTTGGCGTGATCTACTGCGATTCCTTCTTCTGAAACCTTGTGTCCAAGTACAATTCCATATCTGACCATAAAATGGCACTTTTCCCAGTTCAAGACCAAGTGCTTCTCTTCACAACGCTGCAAAACTGCGCATAAGTTGTCCAGGCAGTCTTTGAAAGATGACCCATAAACAGAAAAGTCATCCATAAAGACCTCCATAAACTTCTCAATCATGTCTGTGAAGATGGACATCATGCATCGCTGGAAGGTCGCATGAGCATTACAAAGTCCAAATGGCATTCTGCGATATGCAAATGTACCATAAGGACATGTAAACGTGGTCTTCTCCTGATCATCTGGATGGATTGGAATCTGGAAGAATCCCGAATAGCCATCAAGGAAACAGTAGTAGGGATGATTCGCCAATCTCTCCAGCATCTGATCGATGAAAGGCAAAGGAAAATGATCCTTTCTGGTCGCGACATTCAGCTTCCTGTAGTCTATGCACATCCTGTGTCCAGTCACAGTCCTTGTAGGAATCAGCTCGTTCTTCTCATTCTTCACCACTGTGACTCCTCCTTTCTTAGGAACCACATGAACCGGACTGACCCAAGCACTGTCTGAAATGGGATATATGATCCCAGCTTCCAAGAGCTTCATGATCTCCTTCTTGACTACTTCCTTCAGGTTCGGATTCAGCCTTCTTCGATGTTCAATCGATGACTTCGTCTCATCCTCAAGGTGAATCTGATGCATGCACAAGTCTGGTGAGATACTTGAAATGTCAACAAGAGAATAGCCAAGAGCTTTGCGATATTTGCGCAGCTTGCTTAGCAATAAAGTGAGCTCTGCATTGTTTAAAGAAGCATTCACAATAACAGGATAAGTCGAGTTAGGACCAAGAAATGCGTACCTTAGCCCGGCAGGGAGTTGTTTAAGCTCAACTTTAGGAGCCTTAGCCTCGCTCCAGTCTCCAAGTGTGGCAGCCTTAGTGGTTTTCGCAGAGTGTCGATCGACACTAGATGGTGTCGATCGACACATGTCCTCTTGTTGATATGTCATGGTTTTTACCCATTTTTAGACCATGATATAAGTGTTTTTATAGTCTTTTGGCTATTTTGAGTCTATATAGAGTCTTTACAGGTTCAGGTACAATTGGAGACAAATTGGAGATTTGGATACATTTTGGAGCTTAATGGAATGAAGTCACGAATCTCAACACGATGACTGTCGATCGACACCTAGTAGTGTCGATCGACACCAGGTTTTCCAATTTCCAGAATCGAGAAGTTTTCATATTTTGAAGAAAAAGAAATCTCCAAGACTTTTCCTAATCTTCCAAAGAATTGAAGATGCGAACCTAGGCCTATAAATAAGAGTTTTTCAGCCATTGTTTAGGCACAACACACACATTATTTTAGAGAGATTTTAGAGAGAAGAATTTGTCTCCTTCAGAGCAAATTTGGAACTCCTTTGTTTCTATTGATTTATTTTATGCAAACTATTTTATTCATGATGTTTTCTTTATTCACCATGTCTGAGTAGTTTGCTAGTTAGGTTTAGGGTTTTTCAAAGGTGATTAATGAATTGTTAGGTCAAATTAAATTGTTAGGATAAAATCATTAGAGTTCTTCATCTGGATTTGTGTTTAATGCTTATTCTAGCTTCATGACCTAGAATCTGATCTTAGGTTAATTAATAGATGCGAGAGTATTATTGATTGCCTGAACTAATGTTAGATGAGAAAAATACCTATTCGCAAAGAGATTTGGTTTAGGGTTTTGTGAACAATTGAACCTGAACTTTAATGCTTGTTTGAATTGTTAGAATTTGCAAAGAGATTTGGAATTCTAGGGTTTAGACATAGATAATCTTCGCAGCGAGAGTTGGTTGATTTTACATTAGTGATTCGAGTTCGAGAACAGATCTTAATAAATCCTAACATTCTGTCTAGACCTGCAATTTAGATCACCTGAGAATTTCACTGAACCTAGCGTTTCGTCTCCTGAATCTAAATAGTTTAATTGCTTTCTGTCTTTTAATTTCATATTATTTCTTAGCTTAATTCGAAATTAGAAAACTGCTGTGTGACTATCCCTTCTCTGTGGATTCGATCCCTAAGTACTACAACTGATCTCTTAATTTGAGAGAGTTACTTTAGGGTAAATTTGACCAATATCAAATTTTGGCGCCGTTGCTGGGGAAGGAGATTAGTTACCTACAGATTTCTAGTGTTAGAATTTTGTCTAGGTTTTTATTTTTGTTTTTGATTACTAATTTTAGTTTTTTATTATTGTTTTCACGTGTATGCTTAATCGCAATACCAGGAGCAACAAGGAAAAGGAGCCAATCAGACTTGACAACCAGGAACTAAGCCGTCTCGAACGCAAGAACCGAGCATCTGCCCGAGTGTCGATCGACACCAAAAGCATCGATCGACACCTTGCGCAGACCGAGATGGCAAATCCTGTGATTTTGATTCGTGATGAAGCTGGCAACTTCACGGATTTGGACGGCAATAGAAGAAACAATCGTGGACAGAGACTTGATGAGGCTGGCGCCGTCATCGTCGAACCAGCCATACAAATCGCGCCTGCAGAAGCTGGACGTGGAAGAACATTAGGCGACTACAACCGTCCAGACCAGTTCTATGCTAATAGAGCTGCGATCCGTCCTCCTGCATTTCAGAGGAATGACTTTGAGCTGAAGCCTGCTTACTACACTTTAGTGGCTTAGCATTCTTTCCATGGTCTTCCTCAAGAGCACCCCATGGACCATATTGAGAGACTTGAGGACCTCGCATCAAGCATCAAGGCTAATGGAGTGACCTATGACTATCTCTTCTGCAAGTTGTTCCCTTACTCGCTTGCTGGAGATGCATCGTATTAGCTGAAGCAGTTGGACCCAGGATCTTTGACCACATGGGAAGATACAAAGAATGCATTCTTATGCAACTTCTTTGATGACGCGAGATCTGAGGAGCTGAGGATGAAGATCACTACATTATCTCAAGGACCAACTGAAGCATTCAAAGCTTCTTGGGTAAGATTCAGATCGTACCAGAGAGACTGCCCACATCATGGTTTCAGTGAGCCGCAGCTTATCGGTATCTTCTACCGAGGGATCGATTGGCGATACCAGATGGCTCTAGACGCTGCGAGCAATTGCAACTTCAACACCAAATATCCAGATGACGCGATGGTGCTTATAGAAAATTTGGCCTCTTGCAACAACACTAAGAATGCAAACTTTGAGAGGAGACAACACGCTGGTGCAAATGGAGGGAGCCAAATAGCTGAGGTTAACAGGAAGCTGGATCTTTTGGTGGGGAAGAAGCAAGTTCACTTTGCTAATGAGGTGGAGACCTTTGAGTCTGGGCAAGAAGAAGTTAACTACATCAATGGTGCTGGTTTTCAAGGACAGAGGTTCAAAAATCAGCAAGGCTATGGTTCCTTTTACCAAAAGCCTTTACAGAACAACAGCTTCCAGAAAACTTATGGTTCTTCTTCCTACCAGAAACCTCCTGAGCAAGACAACAAAATGGAGGCTATGCTAGAGCAACTCTTGGAAGGACAGCAGAAGCTTACAGTGAATTTCAATGGCAAGATTGATTCACTGTACCAGGACCTGAATGGAAAGATTGAGGGCATAAACGCTCACATGAAGCAACTGGATGTTCAAGTTGCTCAAACCGCAGAAGCTGTTCATAGGCAAGAAGGATTTCTTCCTGGAAAGACTGATACAAATCCCAGACATCATGTCAATGCCATCATGGTGAGAAGTGAAGAAAATTTCGTGGAGAGTGAGAAGTCTCAGGAAGTTGAGGAAGACGAGACTACTGTTGCAGAGCCAGTGTCGATCGACACCACTAAGTGTCGATCGACACCAGTAGATGAACTCAAGGAATCAGGCTCGATCGAACACGCATCCTCGACACAAGAAGTCAGTGTCGATTAACACCAGCTGGATGTCGATCGACACGCTACCATGACCTCGCTGGATCAACCTGAACCTTCCAAACTGGAAGAGGAAAAGGTGTATAAACCACAAATACCCTATCCCCTGCCTCCCAGAAGATCTAAACAGGAGAGAGAGGAAGCTAGATGCAAGGAGATGATGGATAAGCTGATGCTTGAGCTACCCCTAGTTGATGCAGTCAGACTTTCACCTGCATTAAGAAGATATGTCAAGAGAATGGTTGTCAATGGTGTGAGTCCTGAGGAAGGAGCATTGCTTACCAGAGAAATAAATGCAATTCTCTTGAACATAGTTCCAAGGAAGAAGAAGAAGGTGTGGGTTTCTGAACAAGTCAGTGTTGTGATTCAGAGGAGGATTCCAGAGAAGCTACCTGATCCAGGAAACTTTGTGCTAGATTGCTCAATCTCAACAGGAAGGTTTCCTCATTCTCTCTGCGATCTAGGTTCGAGTATCAACTTGATACCATACTCTGTTGCTGTTCGACTTGGAATGACTGATTTCAAGCCAACCAGAATCTCACTTGTCCTAGCTGATCGGTCCAAGAGAATCCCAGAAGGTGTTCTAGAAGATGTTCCCTTGAAGATTGAAGGTTGCATGATTCCCACAGACTTTGTGGTTTTGAAATACGATGAAGAACCTACAGATCCTCTTATTTTGGGAAGATCATTTTTGGCTTCAGCTGGTGCCATCATTGATGTGAGAAAAGAGAAAATAGAGCTTGATTTGGGTGATGTTGTCATGAATTTTGACATGGACAAGTTAAGGGGACCTTCCACCATCAATGGTCAATCTTTTTCAGTAGAGATTTCCATGGATCAAGACCCAATCATGGAGCATTCAGACGACACTACTGCTGGGAATGTCAAAGAACTAGATTCTAAAGAGCAAGTGAACAAGGAGGCTGTTCAAGAGGCATTGGATGGAAATTTTGAGAAAGCTGTGGAGCTTGAAGATTGGAGTGGAAATAATCATATCTTCGGGACTATGGGCGAAGATGAAGGTCTAAACAATGCCAAGTTGATGGAAGAAGACATTTTCATCATGGAAATAAGGATTGCGGAGCTGAGTTGCAGAAAAAGTGCAGAAATCCGAGTTGCAAACCTTGTGTCGATCGACACCACACCTAGTGTCGATCGACACACTTCACGGATCATCCCCCAAGCCACTTCCAATGCCGCAAAACCATCATCATTGGTCAAACGTAAGCCTCCACATCCTTCTGCCCAAAAACCTCGAAGAAAGCAAAGGTATGTACTTCCTGAACTCAATTCCAAACCTCCTGATCATCTCAATAAGAATTTAAAAGGTTCAAAAGATGCTGCACACTTATGCAAGCAACGAGATTCTCGTAGAAGGCTTGGTATTGCTTTTGATGCTTCTGCAGGAAAACAAAGTGTCCCACCCGAACTCAAGTCCCACCCTGCTGATGTTCCTCATTTCCTTGGCCGCTTACATGCACCTAATGCCTATACACCACCATGGATGAGAAGACATTCGTCTGGGAAGCATTCGATGCCACCCTCTGATCCACCAGACGTCTGAACCCCGACACAGTCAAGCTAATGACTGAAAACGAGCGCTGAGTGGGAGGCAACCCACTGTTAGGTACGTTTTTCTTTTTATTTTGTTTTGGTTTTACT
>JAHZTW010000001.1:465835857-465906526 GCA_020283515.1 Alliaria petiolata | reverse complement strand
TAACATTCTGTCTAGACCTGCAATTTAGATCACCTGAGAATTTCCCTGAACCTAGCGTTTCGTCTCCTGAATCTAAATCGTTTAATTGCTTTCTGTCTTTTAATTCCATATTATTTCTTAGCTTAATTCGAAATTAGAAAACTGCTGTGTGACTATCCCTTCTCTGTGGATTCGATCCCTAAGTACTACTACTGATCTCTTAATTTGAGAGAGTTGCTTTAGGGTAAATTTGACCAATATCACTTGTGCGACTAATTGCAGCACTTGCTCTCTAGTATCCATCATTTTTATGTATCCAGCAGCAGCATCGTCCAAGTGCTCAGCGTCCTTTGTAAAAGTCGTCAATGCTCGCTCCAAAGGGTCTGCAAGATGGTCCTCTTGGAAAGTCTCTTCAGCAAGGTTGGTGAGTGAATCGACATAGAAGGTCTGTCCATCGATTGTTGGCCTCTTCATCAGCTTCTCCATGTCGAAATTCATCACCAAATCACCAATATTCAGCGCGATTCTCCCTTTTATCACATCAATGATGGCTCCAGCTGTAGCCAAGAATGGTCTACCAAGTATGAGAGGGTCTTTGGGTTCCTCATCATAGGCTAATACCACAAGGTCTGTGGGAATCAAACAATCTCCCACTTTGATAGGAACATCTTCTAAGACACCTTCAGGGATCCTTACAGAACGATCAGCAAGGACTAAGGAGATTCTTGTGGCCTTGCAGTCTGTCATAACCAGTCTAAGAGCAACTGAGAGAGGCATCAAGTTGACACTTGAACCTAAGTCGCATATAGATCTCCCAAACTTGTCTGAAAAGATAGAGCAATCAAGAACAAAGCTTCCCGGATCAGAGAGTTTTTCTGGAAGCCTATTCTGAATGACAGCACTAACTTGCTCTGATATCATCATCACTCCTTCCTCCATATCCATGTTCTTTGTCATCATCCACTTAAAGTAACTCTTTATAAATGGAGTAGTTCTAATGGCATCCATCAAAGGGATTTCAACCACTAGTCTATCCATGATAGCCTTGCATCTAGCATCAAGTAGCTCCTTCTTAGACTTTTTTGGTATCAAGGGGAAAGGGATCTTCGGTTTGTAGACCTTTTCTTCAGCAACTTTCGTAGTCTTGGCCTGATCTGGTGTCGTCTGAGAGGAGTGTCGATCGACACTTGTCTTTGAGGTCGGGTCTTTCGCGTCTGGTTTGCTCGTGTCTTCATGTCTCTCCATGGGTGTCGATCGACACTCTTCAGCAGTGTCGATCGACACTGGCTCCGCAGCATCTTCAACATCTT
Organism: Alliaria petiolata; assembly: GCA_020283515.1. Lineage (NCBI taxonomy): Eukaryota > Viridiplantae > Streptophyta > Magnoliopsida > Brassicales > Brassicaceae > Alliaria > Alliaria petiolata. The sequence goes on along the minus strand of JAHZTW010000001.1, from coordinate 465,905,237 downwards.
CAAGCTCCTCGAATTTTTCAACACTAAGCTCTCTGGTCTGCACAGGCTGAAGGTTCTTTCCACTCCTTAATTTGATGGCATTCACATGGCGTTTGGGATTAGTATCAGTCTTCCCTGGAAGAAATCCTTCTTGCCTGTTAACAGCTCCTGCAGTTTGAGCAACTTGAACATCCAGCTTCTTCATGTGAGAGTTCAAGCTCTCAATCTTTCCATTCAGGTCCTGATATAGTGAATCAATATTCCCATTGAAATTCATTGTCATCTTCTGCTGTCCTTCCAAAAGTTGCTTACCGCCATTGTCGGAATAGAGTGTTGTCAGCTTCGTCTTGAAACGATTCTCCACTAGTGCTTTGAACAATGGGAAAATATGAGAAACTTACGATCTAGTTTTAAGAGGATAAACCCAAATGTAGCGAGTATAATGATCAACAAATATTATGTAGTATTTGAAGCCATCAACAGAATAAACCGGCGATGTCCATACGTCGGTAAAGACAACCTCAAGAGGACTGGTAGAATGAGTAGAAGTAATTGAAAACGGAAGCTTATGACTTTTATTAGTTGCACAAGAGTTGCAAAATAAAGAGGATGACAAAGGCAAAGTAGGTAATGAAAAGTTTGAAACAATGTGTTTAAGAGTCTGAGAAGATGGATGGCCTAAACGTGAATGACATATGGAAAGCGAGGACTTGAGACACAGAAAAGAGGAAACAGAAGAAAAAGGAGTCGTCGGCCACTCATAAACCCCTTCACTGGCTTTGCCGTGCAGGAGGGTTGGCCCCGTGCTGAGGTCCTTCACCTAAAAAGTTGATGGACAAAGTTGTACCATGACATTGTTAGTGGCACATAATTTGTTAACCGAAATAAAATTCTTCTTCATTTGTGGAACGCATATGACATTTGTAAGAGATTGTGAATGAGAATTTGAGTGTAAGAGAGAGGAACCGGTATAAGTGATGTTGAGTCCAGCACTGTTGTCTATCATCACGTCTTCCCCACCGTGGTACGGTGTGTGCAAGGAAAGATTGCTGAGATCACTCGCAATATGGTGCGAAGCACCGCTGTCCAAAAGCCACGATCCTGCATCAGAAGATGAGACAGAGGTGTAATGTGCATTTAGAGTCCATTGGGGTGGAGGCATAGGCGGTTGAGCAGTGTTCCACGGAGTAGGAGTGCGTTGATGCTGCTGCGACGGTATTGCGAGTTGAGGGCACTTTCTCGCACTGCGTCCCTGTGTACCGCATAGTTGACACTTGCCTAGATAAGGTCTTGGATTACGATAGTTTCCTCGAGAGGGGCCACGGTAATTACCACGAGTGGTAGGTTGGGAGTAGTGATGTTGCGGATGAGAATACTGTGCCGCATTCGTCGTGATCGGCACAGAGGAGCCAGAGAGTTCCGTCGTAGCGGAGATTGAGTTTTCTCGGCTTAAAAGCTTCTCGTGAAGTTCTTCAACAGAAATTGGTATATCTCTGCCATTCACCATTTCCACTACAGCGCGGAAGTCATCACCTAAACCCTCAGTGATAACATCAAGTAAATCTTCATGCTCCAAGGAAGATCCAAGAAGTGCCACTTGATCTGCTTTGATCATGACGTTCCTCAGGTACTTTGTTATTGATTGAGTACCTTTGGAGATGTGCTTCAGTTGGCTTTTCAACTGCTTAATATGAGCGCGAGATGGCTTGCCGAAGGTGTTGACTAGGGTTTTCCAGATCTCATGCGAAGTCGTTGCACGAGCAACGATCGCCTGCGTGTTGAGAGACAGAGTGCCAAGGAGAGCACTATAGATCATTTTATCTTGTCGTTTCCAGACAAGAAAAAGAGGATTTGTGGATTGAGATCCACCTGTGGTGACAGCGGCGGCTGGTACGGCAGCGGTGTCTTCGAGAAAACCGTGAAGTTCATGTGCCTGGAGAAGGGCACGAACTTGGAGCTTCCATGTGAGGTAGTTGGAGGACGAGAGTTTCGTGATGCCAGTCATGTTGACAGAAATCAAAGGTTATTTTGGATCAGCACCATCCAAGACTGGAGATGTGCTAGATGCAGAAGAAACAGAGGAGGTTGACATCGTATGAGAGATGAGAAAGAAGAGATGTTGAGAAGAAAGAAAAAAAAATTAATCTTAGTTGAGGATCAGATGCTCTGATACCATATGAGTGGTTGGAATTAGATTTAGATTGCTGTTTATTGATATTCTGAGATGTGTATATATACACGATACAATTGTGATAGTGACAAGAAATATTAACAACTATGAGTGGCTTGTATCTTAGATAAGATATAGTGGTAGACACGATATGGTGGCAGACACGATATGGTGGGAATATCGTGTAAAACGAAATGGTAGGACAAAAGATGCCTTTTTGCTTGTCTTTAAAGGAAACGCCAACACCCCCAAACTTGCATTTTTACTTGTCCTCAAGCAAAAGCCAACCGGAGGGGTGAGGTTTTAAAATAAAAGATGTAAGTTCGAATCCAAAACGCCATTTAAAGGAAATCAACTCAATGTCTGAGTTCAGGTTTCTAGGATGCAAGTCGAATTCTACCTATCCAAAAAGCCATAGCCACATTCATCGCAAAATCAAGCAAAATCAATCCTAACTTAGATGCAAATTCAAATTCCCAATTCCCTTTCACATTCATTAAGAAATTTAAAACGTGGATCTCATTCATACCTGTCAATCAACTCACTTGGTTCAGGGTAAGGTAACGAGCTAAATATGAACTCGTAGCGCGAACGGGTTAAGTGTTTAAGTGGGATCACTCATGAAAGGAACCTTCTTAATGCAAAATGCTAAGGGTAAAAACCAATGGATGCATACAAGGCTAGACTTCCATCTACCCAGAACATCTATTTCGTTTCCTACCCTAATCTAAACTGCTCCCTCCTAAGCTACCCTTTGTTTTGGCATTTCGCCTTATACCCGATATTACTCTTCGATATTACCTTTCCTGGTCATTTCTGGGGACTTCTTCTTTGTTGGAGATCGGTTTCAGCTTTCTGGCTTCTTTGTTGCGTTCCTTGCGTTTCACCTTTGGTGTTGCTGGCCGGATTTAGACTTTGTTGATTGGCCTTCTTTCGCTTTCTTTTGGAATCGCCTTTTTCTTCTTTGTTTCCAAGCCTTTTTGGTGCTGTCATCTCCTTAATACATGTCCCCGTCTGACTCCTTGGTTTCCTTTTTTTCCCTTCCTTCAGAATGTGATCAATCGAAATACCCCTCCCCTTTTTCCTAGCCTACCAAGCAATATCGGCCTCCTATTTCGGTGTTGAGCCGTTTCAGTAACCAAACCACTTAACTTAGTGTTGACTCGAGATGTGAGCCAACGTCTACATGGAAATCTAACCTTGTTGATCTAAACCCAACACTTTTTGCCTAAGAAGATTCGAAAATGGTGCAAAGGCCTCACATGCTCTCACAAAGGTGTTTATTGGTTTAAAAACAATGGTTTTGGTTTAGGGTGCGGTCTGGTACTTGGACTAGCAAGAGGGTGGTAAAAAGGGAAAAGAAAGTCCAAGTGAAATCCATGAGCTATTTGACAAATATAAACGAGATAATTAGATTTTCAAATTAACGGTTCAAGTTTATTAGGGAAATGGTTCAAGTCGCAATGCATCAAGTCAAAACTGAATTTCACATGACAAATTCCAAATGTGGTGCTGCTTTAAGCTCAGTCTAATTCAAAATGCATCAGACAAACAAGAACCAAGGCATTGAATTCATGACTTAAAAATGGATATTTACAAGGATTCGTTATACTTAACACCTTATGCAAATGCTTGTGAATCCTAAATGAATGCATCTAGACTCAATCCTAACATGGAAGTGCAACTACATGAGTTCTTTTTGTGGGACAATTTTTTTGTATTTTTCTATGCAAATATTATGAATGCAAGTACTACATACTCCCCCAAACTTAAATCACACAGTCCCTGTGTGATAGAAGAGAGGAAGAATATGGTCCTATGATAATGCAAAAACTCGAGCAAAAATAAAATAATAAAGATAAATGCTTATGTACAAGAGTTTGGAGTGGTACCTTACTGCTCAGTGTGATGTGAGGACGTGGTGTCCTCACTGGTGGAGAAGGAAGGGTTGTCTGATTCCGGTATCGGGGACTGGCTCGCACGTCTCTTCCTTGATATGCTATCTTCTTGGCAGGAATGTCTTCCTGGATCATTCAGTTCGCGCTCCCTTAATTCGAATGAGAAGGAATGCCTTCTTTGAAGCATTTGACTGTCTGCTTCGTCAGACTCTTCTTCTTCTTCTCCTCCTTGTTCTCCGGATGACATATCGGCTTCAGGCCGTGGCGATGGTGTCGAGCCCTTCAGCTTCGAGGTAAACGACTTGATCTGGCCCTTCGGATCCTTCACGTGTCCCTTAATCCCCTTCACCATGGAGACTAGCTTCATGATCGAGCGGTCTTGCCACTTGCAGTACCGCTGGAGCACATTGATCCTATCATGCGCCGTTTTGAGGGTTCGATGAGTCGCGCTCGTGATTGGGTCGAAATGGTAACGATCCCCCCCCGTAGAGAGGGAAACCATACTCGTCCGTAGGGTCTTCGTAGTCGTCCTCACTTTCTTCTTCCTCTGGAGCAACTATATCGGCTTTCTCCCGATATTCCTCCTCGTAGTCCCCATAGAAGTCAGCTCCATAGGGGAAAAAATGCTCGTCCTGTCGCTCGAAATCCAGATGCTGAGATTCCCTTATCGTGGTCAGGTAAGGGTTGGGCAGGAACATCACGGCCGCTCTGTTTGAAGGCAGTGTGAACTGATATCGGTGTCCATGCCGATATGGCTTCCCGAGAAACTGACACCTCTTTAAATAGTCGATCTCTATCCAACGAATCCCGTGTGTTGGCTCCTCGAGATCGACACCAGCTCCCCTTAGGATGGCAGATACGACTCCTCCACAGCCTACTTGAGGCATGTCGCTTGGCGTGGAGATCATCCACGACTTGTAGTGGAGAAGCTCCTTGAGTAATATCATGATCAAGCCGGTGCTCCGTCTGCTTCCTTTCAGCTCTCTCCCATTTCGGGTCTCCTGGATTATCTCCACCAGACCGTCATCCATTATCTCCAACTCCTTAGTCAGGACAGCTCCACATTCCTTTCTTGCGAAGAACGTATGTGCAATGGCTCTTTGCATGTACCTCAAGGCTGGGTGCCTTATCCTGGTGCTCTTGTTTACCCCGGGGCTGTAACTTCCTACCCCAATGTGTCCCCATAGTGCTTCCAGCTCTTCCCTTTCGATGTTGAGGGTCATCTTACGCATATCGCCCTGGCTGAATCCGAATATCGACTCGAGATCCCGAAACGACATTTGGTGTGTCTCGCTTCCATATTTGAAACGAATGTACCCGTCGCCATCTTCCTCTGGAGTCGCCTCTCCAAAGGCGTAGAAGGTAACCTCCAGTGTTGCAAGGAACTGAAAGGTTGCCTCGTCATGGGAAGCATAGGCGTTTTCCATGAACTTCCTCAGACCCATCGCGTTGAAAAGGATCTGGCAGTCTTCATAGATGCCCAGCTCGGCCATTGTCTCCTCATGGGGTAACGCGTGGCCTTGAACTCCATTCACCTGAATGCTGCACGCATATCGGCCAGTGTGGGTCGGGATCCAACACTTCTTCTTCCCGATGCACGCGTGGGTGAGCGCACTGTGACGGCTCGGCTTGAGCTTCCCACTGGTCTCTTTCCTTGTCTCTTTTCCGTTTGGTATTCCCTTGATCTCGCAAGAATAGCTCCGCTTCTTGTTGCTCCTACCATTGTACCTAGCAATCAAAAACACTCGAAAGTGTGTAAGTACAAGGAAAAAAACAAAGAGCAAAGATCATCTTGCATACATGCTTATACTTAGGGTAACTCTATTCATGACTAAAGAGACCCAAGCAAACATAATTGAGTAATTACTAGATCGGGAAAAATCTTAAATCGAGAAGACGAGAAATGTTCTCAAAAAGTTGTATCTCACAGATTCAGATTAGATAAGCATGCATTAAACAAAAGGTGGAAAAAGGGATCTCTAGAATCTTAGCATTTCAAAAGAATTCAGCCGTGAAGCTATTCTTCAAAAATAAAAATGCCTAAATTCTGGAAAATCCTACAAAAAACCTAAGTTTTACGCAAAAACTATCTACCAAATATTCCTCCATCAACTCTCAAATCCCTAATGCAGCAAATTCGAACTATCCAAGATAATACTTAATCATATCGTTCTAAAGCAAATTTTTACCTTAGCACGATATTTGCAGAAAAACCTTTGGAAGGATGCCCGAAATTAAATCGCGAATTTAAAAGCTCTAGATATTTTCTGGTTTTGAGAGTGATGGGGAATGAAAACGAGAGGAGAGGGTTTTTATAAAGAGGAGATATGGGGAAGAGAAGGGTTTGACTAGGGTTTCTTGGTTTGGGGAATAATTGTCGGTTAACCCCAACCAACCATTCATGCCTTATCTGGAAAAGTGGGCCATAATTTGAGTGCTTTTCTCGGATTGGCCAAGCGCAAATACCCTATTACCTGGACGGTCATATCGGGTTAACTCCGATATGATGTGACTGACGTTTTTGGATATCGGCTGGTCCCCGATATGTCCCCATGGTGAAGGTTGCCTATCTTGGGCTTTGTTCCATATCGGGTACACACCGTTGTGCCTGCCCGACAAGGAATAACCAGGGAGAATATCGTGGTGTTAACCCGATATTACATCCCGTTATTGAGCCAGACAGCTTCTCACATTGGTTTTTGTTCCTCTTTGTGTACAAGCGACCCCTCCTTATCTCTCATGGGATCCTGAAAACATTAAACTAGACTAGAAAAATCATTAATATGTACATGGATAAGCTTGGGGTGCCTCCCAAGAGCGCTTTGTTTTGAGTCACTTAGCTTGACTTCTTCTTGGTCATCTTTTAGTGCGAAAGGGGGAAATGAACACCCCTCGATCCTGTGGGAGGATCCTTACTTTCCTTGATCATCGAGATGAAATCGGCCAGAGATACATTGGAAGTTCCCTCTTTGCTTGCCTTAGAACCCTTTTGATTGGTCAAATCGGTGTCTTTCATCACCTTAAGGTAAGCAAAGGGTCTAACTTTTCCCTTGTATCTCAGCTTGTATCTCATCTCACCACCAGCAGAGAGAACAGGTTTGAGAGTCATACCTTCCAGAAGATCGCCGAGGGTCGGTCCTTTCACGTAGGACTTCTTGCAAGTGATCACCTCTTTTTTTTCTTCTTGGATTTCTTCTGGTTGCCCCTCGAATATTGCATTGAGACAGACCCCATCAAAGCTGGCTCCATCATAACATATTTCCAAGGATGGATCTTTGGTCTTCTCAATTGTCTTCTTCAGCTCAAGGGAATATGCGTGTTCCTTCTCATTGATTTTCTTCCCTTTGGTGTCAAAGTGCATTACCAAGCTTCCAGTTAGTCTCAGCTCTACCTTGCCACTTTTGCAATCAAACATGCAACCAGCAGAGGCTAGGAAAGATCTTCCCAACAGGAGAGTTTCCTTGACATCTTGGTCCATCTCTATCACCAGGAAGTCGCTTGGCAGTAGCACATTCCCAATCACGAGGGGAAGGTCCAGCAGCTTCCCAACAGTTTTCTTTTCACTTCCGTCGGCCAGTGATAACGGCTTCTTGCAGTCGGTATAAGTGTCGTAGCCGAGACGCTCAGCCGTGGCTCGGCTCATCACGTTGATGTTTGCCCCGAGGTCACATAGACAATTATCAAAGGTGATTCCTCCGAGGGTGCATGGCAGAGTGAACGATATTGGATCTTCGAGCTTCTTCACTACTAAGGTTTCTTCCTTAGGTTTCTCTTCACGAGCTGCTGCATTCCTTCCTACTGTTGCCATTGCATCAGCGTAGAGCTTATCTTTCAAAGCCACTAGGAAGTCTGGAATGGGCTTGGTCTCGTCGGCATTGTTGAAGAGATCTTCAACCTTCTTCAATGTTTCGATTAATTCGGCTTCTTGTTCCTCTATGAGACGCTTCTTATGCTTCTGGGGATATGGCATTGGCGGTTTGTAGACTCGCAGGAATGGTGCTTTCTCTTTAGGGATCGCCAAATTTTTAGAACCCCCTCCCCTTCTTAGGATGTCGATGTCCGCATCGACTTGAGCCCGTTTTGGAGAAGTGATATCGGGTAAATCCCGTTTTTCCTCGTCGAAAGTGGTGATCATTTGACAATACTCCTTTGGATTCATGACGGATTTTCCAGGAAGGTTGCTTGTTTGACTTGTAGATGCAATGCCTTTGTTGTTTTCAAGTGTTTTGACACGAGTGGTCAAAGCTTCAATCTTCCCGGATAGCTCCGTGTTGACACCATCAATCTTGTTATGCACTTCAGCAAAACGTTTGTGTATATCCCCCTGGATATGTGTTTGACCCTGGAGAAGTTGCTTGAGAGTTCCTTCCAAGTCAAAGCCAGCTTGAGCAATTGGGTTTCCTTGATGTTGTGGGAAGCCAGGAGGTGCACCGGCTTGTTGTCGTGGCGGATAGCCGTTTTGGTTCTGGAACCGCGGTACAAAGCCTTGATGATTCGTGTAAGGCACGAATTGTTTTGCTCCTCCTCCTTGTTGCTGAGGGTAGGTCTGGTCCTGAGGATTAGCGACGTTCGTGCTTCGGTAGGAAAGGTTGTTGTTGGGTCTCCAAGTGTTATACCCTCCTTGAGCGTTGATGTAGTTAACATCTTCATACTGAATGTCCTCCCCTTCTTGGACTTGAGTGAGTTCTTCCACGAAATGGACTTCCTTTTGAGTTTGGACAAGTAGTAACTTGTCAAGCTTCTCATTGAGCTCTTTGATCACCTTCCGGCTTCCATCTATTTCTTCTTTGGAACCACGGTTGGATCTGTCATAGTCTTCGTGGTAAGAGGAGTCACTCTGAGCTAAGTTTTCAACTAACTCCAGACCGTCTTCAACGTCTTTAGCTAGGAAATTTCCATTACTCGCAGTATCGAGCAGCATCCGAATCTTGGGAATGACACCCCGATATAGTGTACTGAGGAGTGATTCTTGGCTGAATCCATGGTGAGGGCACTGAGTGGTGTAACCCTTGAATCTCTCCCATGCTTCACCAAAAGTCTCGTTGGATTTTTGAGTGAAACCACTGATTTCGTTTCTCAATCGGGCTGTCCTCGATGTGGAAAAGAACTTCGTCAGGAATGCCTTCTTGCAGTCTGCCCACGAGGTAATGGATCCGTGTGGCAGTGTCTTTTCCCATGCGTGTGCTTTGTCTCCCAGTGAGAAGGGAAACAAACGCAGCTTGAATCCATCTTCGCTTACTCCATTGATCTTGGTCATGGCGCACACACGGTCGAACTGGTCGAGATGGTCAAGTGGGTCTTCCAAGGGCAGACCGAAGAATCGGTTGTTCTGCACCATGGAGATGAGACCACTTTTGATCTCGAAGTTGTTGTTCTGCACTGGTGGTGGCTGGATACCGTGTCGGCTTGCAGTCGATATCGGTGCATCTCCGGCACCGATTTGCCTCACAGCTCTTGGAGCAGCTGCAACACCAGGCTGTCCTTGAACGCCTTGTGGACCTTGTGGACCTTGTGGTCCCTGGTTGCCTTGTTGTCCTTGTGCACCAGCTGCGCCCGCAGCTCCTTGAGCACCTTGTTGGTTTTCCATCGTCACACGGTTAACTGTTTCGGCTTGTTCCCGATTTCGTCTAGCTGATCTTTCGAGCAGGTGGATATCGTCTATTGGGGGAACAAGGTTTGTTGTACCGTGTGAACGTAGGTTCATGTACCTGTTTCAACACAGATGTACGAGTAGAGTGTTAAAAATCTGAAAAATAAAAACTTGTCCTTATAACGACCTAATACCGAAATGACTAAACTATCTCCCAAATCGGCAACGGCGCCAATTGACAAACAGGTTTTTCACCCTTTTAGCAATGTCCCAACTGCTATCAACCGAAGTAGTACAGCGTATGGGGTATCAAACCATTTTGGGAGCGTTAGTGAACATAACGGTCATATCGGTGTTATAAGTCAAGTTCAAATCGGGTAAAGACTAAGACTTTACTACTAAAAACTACTAAAGGATTGATCTTGTGTCACTCAAGACCATAAATAAGAAAACTTTAAAGACGCTAAGCAAGAAATAGATATTTAAACGGTAAAAAGATAAACTTTCAAGATAAAGGAAGGATCTTGATGAGTATCATGAACTAGGTAACTCTCGGTTCGGCTTATCAAGCTAAAGCTTTTGGATCACATCAAGACTTGGTCTTTTGATGGTGATTCTTAGGTAAAGGGATCCTCAAATCGTTTAGCCCATGATGTTTGGGTCTAAACTCTTTGAATCTCTATCACCATAGACTAGCTCTCGCATAGCGGTACAATAGAAGAAACAAGCATCTACAACGTCCCTATTGAACCGTAAGATTCTTAGACAGATGGTTAGTCTTAGCCTAAGAGATCAAACTCTTGTTCATAGATCCGGCTAAGCAAGCACGTGATGTTCGTGTCAAGCCGCCTAAGGACTTTAGCCTAGATGGCCAAACTAGACTAAGCTTTGGGAATGATAAACAAGAAAGAATCTAACTTTATGTTTTAGCTAAGCAAGAAATATAAATCCGAGAGTCCCTTGGTCCTTTTAACCCATCAAGGTCCTAAAAAGACTACTCACAAGCCATTTGAGAAACCTCAAGATCCATAAGGATGAGAGAGTAACTCATAAGCCGTGAGATAATCAAAGACAAGAAAAGGAAGAAGCTTTAAGAAAATAACACTAAGCTATAAGACTTAAAACTTCAAGATTGCATAAAAATCAAAGCTTTAAACAAGCTTCAATGGTGGAAAAATACAAAGGTCTCGGTTCGAAAGAGAAGACAGAAAATAAAAGTAGAAAACGTGATGAAGAAACGCTAACTCTTCTGATTCTTTGGGCAGGCTCCATATCGGGCAAGGATTTCGGGGTCATGTCGTGAAGGCTTCCCTTCCTTGGTACTTGAATCGGGCACTTCCTGTTGCCTTGCTCCGATATCCGTCCTTTGGGCATCCTCTTGCTGAATCTTCACACCGAGGTTCTCCTTTCGGGATTAAGTCGCTACTACTCGTCTAAATCGACCTCGTGTCGTGATCCATGCTCGATATTACCGGCTCATTCTCCATTTGTGACCTCCCTCCTTGGTCTCTTCTTCGGATCATCCTAAGCACATGAGAACACACTCCAAACATGCAAGACTATGCAGAAACCTAACCTAATGCATCTAATCCTAACATGGGTGAAAATGTGATGTAAGCTATCACTAAAGTGCAAGAATGAAGTCCTAACTATCATGAAACATGTACTAAAATCATGCAAATTACAGAGATATCAAATATCCTAACACATCTGGGGTTTTCCAAGATCTCAAGGATCTGTTCAATCCGGTTTTGTGATCCCAACCCAGTTTCATCTCCGGAAGTAAAGTGCCCGTCGGAAAATCAAAACTCTGCTACAAGAACCCATCAGGATCGTTATTCTTCAAGTGTCTGAGCACGAAATTACCGTTATTGAGAAGCTCTGCAACCACTGCAGATCTCAAAACTACTCCGGTTAGATTCGTTGACCAAACAGGTGTATCGGATTGGTAGAAAATGACAAGATTGTTGTCCGATATTTTTAGAGTTCCGTTGGAATTAGAGAGAGGATTGTCTGTTCGCAACCCATAGATAGGTTCTTGTAGGGATTTTCTTGTACCAAATCCCGAGATACCAATGAGAACTTGAGGGGGGATTGAAGAAACCGAGCTCGAAGATTTCACCAGAAGATAGAATGGTTTTGTTGCTTGAGATGGTGAGAAATTCTGTAGCCGACAAAGTGTTTGAAAAGATAGAGAAAGCAGGTAACAAAATTAAGATGAAGATGATGAAGAGGAAGGTGTAAGATAGGTAGTTTGATACACTTCTCATCTCTCTCTTTCTCCGTCACTTTTTGTGTTCTTTTCTTTTTTCTTGTTTCTCAGAGAAAATTATGTGTATTTGAGACTTTATATTTGGAGATTTACATGATTTCTTCCTATATTATTTTATTATCGGCTTTTTTAAAATTTTCTATAAAAAAATTATATTTGATTCATGTTATCATGTTAAATACTATTTTTTTTAAATAAGAATTTATTTAACTATTCTGAACTTTTTTTCAACAAGAAAGAGAAAATACATGTATTAAAATATGATTGATTGATTTGATATATGTAACGATTATATTAATTACAAACCATTAATTACAAATTTAAAACATTAAATTTTATATAACAAAATTTGGCCTTCTTGTAGTTTTTGATGGACTCGGTTTAAAAGGATTCTCTGGCGTTGCTGTGAATATCAAAATTCACACCTAGATTTTATAGAGATTTGAGTAAGAAAAAATAGGGTGGTATATCTTTTATGAGTTAAGAATGAAATGTAAGATCGAGAACGAACTGAACTTTATATTGAACTATCGATGAAATATTTCAAGTACCTCGAAAGAGATGTGTTTTTTTGCGTTTAAAGAATATTTGATCCGACTCTTGTGATAGAAAAAATTATAATCTTCCCCACAGACGCCGTCAAATATGAATACCAAAGTTCACATCTAGATTTTGTAGAGATTTGAGTACGAGAAAAGAGCGCTAGATCTTCAATGAGCCAAGGATGAAATGTAAGATCGAAAACGAATTGGACTGTATATTGAAGGATCGACGAAATGCTACAAGTATCTCGAAAGACAAGTATTTTTTTGCGAACTGAAAGCTCTAAGTTTACAATAAGAATGAACATGCCTATTATGAATGCTCCCATCTTCTTTTATACCCCGTCTCGAGCTCCACATATCCGCGTATCTCGGTGTATCTTGACTCAATTACTTTGCACAAATCTCGGGTTCGACCGTTTCTTAGATAAGATCACATAATTTTGTTGACTGATTTTTTACTTGAGTTCGCAGGTTTTTGGTCGAGCTGAGCGGATGTCAACTCTATTGAGGTAACAGCTCGACGTTGACAAAGCTGGGACTTCAACTTTAACTTGCCTACTCTGCTTATAGGGCTTTAACCGTGGGCCGGATTTGTACCAAACCCAGCTCCAACAATCTCCTCTTCCCAACCCGTTAAGTGAGATGAGTCGAACTTAACGGGCGACAATCAGGGAATCAGGGATTCGTTCGAGGAACAAGTAGTTTCTGTATTGTGAATTTTATGAGGGTTGCTAACAATAGGAGATACATACCGTTTGGAGGTCGGTTCTAATTGGACCATTTGGAAGTTTCTAACATGTGGACCGTTTGAAGGTCGCTAATGTGTGAAAGGTGGACCATTTTGAGGTTGCTAATGACTGGTGTGGACCATTTTGAGGTCGCTTTTGATTAGATCGTTTGGAGGTTGCTAAAGATTAGAGTATATACCGTTTTTAGATTTTCTAGGTGGAACATTTTGAGGTCGCTAATAGTTGCATGTGCGAGGTCTTATGCTCAGAGATTGTTAAGACATTGTTTTAGTATAAATGAAATATATATATTACAGATAGAATGCATACATAGGAGTAGAGGCATTTGAAAATAATATAAATGACGCAGCAAGTAAAGTGTGATTCTTGGAGACTTAGTTAGCTCGTATGAGATTGTGGGCGGCTGTGGTTGATGTCGAGCTGCCTACATACCCGTTTGAGGGATCAAACCTTTACATGGTTCAACTTTTGTGATGGTGCTACTTAGCAGTAGCATTTTTTTAGGTTCATGATATTCCAAGGTCCCAATTCGGACTTTCCGTGCTAACTTGTTTGAGTCTGTAGACACCATCACGAAAGACGTTGGTAATGAGGTAGGGACCTTCCTAGTTTGTGCCTAGTTTTTCAACATTCTCCTCCTTTTTGTGGTTGAATACCTTTTCCAGGACGAGCTCTCCTATCATGAATCTCCAATGTTGATGCTTGTTGGTAATTCTGAATTCGAATTAGGGCTAGATCGCGATGTTCGTGGACAATGTCGAGCTCGTCGACTATCATCTGGTTATTTAGCTCCTCGTTTTCTGGACATTATCGTCAAAGGCTTGTGACCAATATTTCAGGTGGAGCTAGTCTCTATACAAACTTTCTAACGTGTATTTTCTTCACTTGCTGATGATTCAGCTTTGATCCGTTTAAGAAAGTAGTCAGTCATGACTAGGAGGTACGTTGCCCTCTTTCTACTGGAGGTGACAAGTGGTCCCACTATATTCATGGACCTTCTCATGAAAGGGTAAGGAGATGACACCGAGGAAAAAATTTCTGCGGGCTGATGGATTACATGAGCGTGTTTTTGGCACTTGTGACACTTCACAGAGTATGCTTTACATTCGGCGATCATCATAGGCCAGAAAAAACTTTGTCATTTTATTCGTATGGCTAGAGCTCCACCACCAGAGTGATTGCTACAAGACCCTTCATGGCTTTGTTTCATTACTACGTGAGTTTGTTTTCCATGGATACATCTGGGATACAGCCTGGATAAGCTCCGTTTGAATATCTCGTTTTCTAATACGCTTTACCTCGGTCCTTTCACTTTGAGTTTTCTGGCAACCCACTTGCCTGGAGGTACCGTGTCGCGCTCTAGATATTGGATGATTGGAGTTCTCAATTCGTCGGCACGACTCTCTTCTTGCGTCAAGTTCGCAGAATACTTCTGATCGAATCGTTGGGCGCGTCTCCTATGGACGGGGGTAGGTCGAGCTCATGCTCAGTGTCTGTGAGATCCAAAGCGTTAGCTGCTTTGTCGTGGTTGATTACTAGCACAATGTCGTTAGGTTCAACCTCGCTCGTAGGATGAGCTTGACTTGTTGACTTTGAGTTATTGTCCTTGAATGACAAATATTTAAGTTCTATATTGATACTTGGTTTCTTAATCCTCTTGACATGAATGATCCTTTTGAGAGCAGGATGAGGTCGAGGCCAACACTGCAAGGGCGTCCGCTTGATTGTTTTCACCTTGTGGTATTCGAGTTAGCTCAAAGGATTCAAGATGTTCTATGAGGCTGCGAACTACGATCAGATAAGCTTCCATGCATTCTTCTTTTGCTTTGTAACCAGCTGAGAATCGATGTAAGCATTAACTTATCGAGATCTGATACTACTGGCAAGACTGAGATTGGCGATTAGTGCCTCATGGGAGATACGAGCTTGATCCCCACTTCATATTTTTTCTTGGAGGATGCACCGTCAACATGGAATTTCCCTTTTCTGTTTGGAGAGGATGTAGTGTCGATGGAGGGTGGGGGCTTGATTATGAAGTCAGCTAGGACTTTTGCTTTCACGCAGATTTGAGTTTGATACTCGATGTCATACTCACTGAGTTTGATAGCTCGTTTTACTAGGCGTTCCGATTGACTGGAACTGTGTAGTATGGTCCTTAGTGCTTGAGATATCATCACGACAATGGAGTGTGACAGGAAGTATGGCCGGAGCTTTCGTGATGACATAACTAGTTCTAAAGCGAGCTTTTTCATAGCTGGGTATCTAGTTTCAGCGTCGATCATAGTTTTACTCACGTAATAGATCGGCTTTTATTTGTTTTGTACTTCGAAAACTAAGACTCCATTGACAGATGCGGATGACACAGCGAGGTATAGGTATAACAGTTCTCCTTTGACTGGTATGGCCAGTATTGGAGCTTCGCTCAAGTAAGTCTTGAGTTGTGTGAATGCCTCCTCGCACTTCTCATCCCAAGCAAACTTTTAGTTCCCTTTGAGGAGCTGATAGAAGGGGAGATATTTTGCTGTTGATCCGTAGATGAATAGGTTTATAGCCACAATCTTTATGGCCAGTCGTTGCATCTCACGCGTCGTTTTAGGTGTCGACGTTTCTATGAAGGCAACAATATGTTTCAGGTTAGCCCTATTCCTTATTCAGTTACCAAGTAACCGAGAAACTCGCCAGATGGGATTTTGAAAGTGCAATTAGGTGGATTGAGTTTCATCCCATACTTGTTGAGAATAGCGAAGCATTCTCTCAGCTGAGAGGCGTGATCTTCTCATTTGGAAGATTTTACCAGCATGTCGTTTATATAGACTTCCATGAATTTGCCGAGCTGGTAGGCAAACATTTTGTTAACGAGTCGCTGATACGTAGCTCTAGCGTTTTTCAAGGTGAAAGGCATTACTTTATAGAAATAGGTACTGCGATCTATTATTAAAGAGGTTTTCTCTTAGTCCTCCGGGTTTATGAGAATTTGATTATACACGGATAATGCATCCATTAAAGATAATAATTGGTGATCTATCATGGCTTCTACCAGTCGATCAATATGTTGGAGTGGAAAGTTATCTTTTGGATTTGTTTTGTTTAAGCCAATGAAGCTGACAAAAACTCTCCACTTCCCATTTTTCCTTTTTTACTACGACTGAGTTGGTGAGCTAGTTTGGGTATTTTACTGCTCGAACTCTCTCGACCCGAGAGAATTAGTTACTGGAAGTAGTTGTTGTTATCCCTAACGTTATCTCTAGGGAATGATTACTCAAATCCCCATTAGAGTCACTATTGTTATATGACTATTAAAACATTCAGGATATAATTTTTTTGATTTTTTGCTATATTGTCTCCTCGGAGAGATTGTTACAAATTAATTTTAAATATATTTTTTAGCATATTATTTTATCTTTATCTCTGTTTCATACTCCCTTCATTTCATATTACTTATCGTTTTAAAATTAATTTTTTTTGTTTTAAATTATTTGTTATTTTGTATTTTTAAGATAAATTTTCTAATTTTAATTTTACTTGCTTAACTTATTAATTATTATCAAACTAAATAATTTCTTAATTAAAAGTAAAACAATTTTTTTAATTTATGTAAAAAAACTTTAACTAATATAAAACAAAGAGAGTATTTTTTTATTTAATGGATTCTCGGTTTAAAAAATTCCCCCACACATAATATGCTAAAAAAAATTGTAACTAGGGAATCTGGTGAAATGTTTTTGTGATTTTTAGCTGAATTTAGCGGAATAACTAATAATATAAATGGTAACAAAGAAATTGCGTAATTGCTGGTTTTGTTTTAAAAATAATTAAAAAATATGAATTAAGTGAATAAATAAGTGAAAAAATAAAATTGTTTTAATGTATTAATAAAGTATTAAACAACATAATGCAAAAAAAACAAAATAAAGTAACAAAATAAATTTATAACATGATACGTAAATGTTTAAAATTTCTACTCCATTATTTACGTATCATGTTATAAATTTAAAATTTATAAAGTTATAAGTATTTCATAACAAAAGATTTTTTTTAATTTAAAATTAACAATGATTTTCATGATTTTAAAGATTCTTCAACTGTTAACTGATTTTACCGTCACACCGTCATCAAAAAACTTTTGTTATCTCACTTTCTTTTTGTAGGAAATTTTGCTTTATAGAAAAATAAAAATATCTTAAATACAAATAATACTAAAATACCTTTTAACATGAAACTAATAAAAAATAAATTTTAATTAATAGAATTCTAAAAAATATATATATAACTCCGTGCTGTACGTACATGTTAAATAGTTATATCTATATGCATGAGACCAAATAAATTTTACATAGGCAATGGGATAATAAAGTAGCGCGTAATTAAATGACAACAAAAATATAATAATTGTTAGCAAACAAAAACTAAAAACAAAAGTGTTGAATTCTTGGTTATTGTGGTATATTTGTTTTGGAACCTGCCTCAAGATGAGGAAATGGCAGTATATCCTTGGTTATTGTGGTATATTTGGAAATAAAGAAACGACAGCGTATTCTCAAACATTGATCGGGACCCGCGTGAAGTGCTAAAACTTGCGAAAGCGGAAGCACTCGCATGGGAATATCCGTTTACTCAATTGGTGTAATAAAAAATATTTCAGCTGAAATTCAGCCATATTCAGCAATTAAGTTGCTACCAATTACAACCATAGTAAGATCCTTCCAAATTCCAACTACTATAATTATTAAAGCCACTTGAGCCATCATTGTTCTATTACTTTTAAAAATATGTTAAAATATGATTTATTTTAGGGTAAGTTAGCAAATAGAGTTCTTTTTGAGATTTTATATGTTGGATGGGTACATTTAAGTTTTAAATTGGAAAGTAGATGTTTGTCCAAAAAAAAAAAAATGGGAAAGTGGGTGAGAGAGAGTGTGACCAAAATTGTTGGACAATTTGCCCTTCTCTCTTAGAGAGAGATAAAGACACCAATCATGAGTGAGAGAGAGAGATACCAAAAGTGTGTGGTTTCGGGTGGGATCTTACTTTTTCAAATTTTGTTTCTCCTTAAAATTTATGATTAATATATCTAATTGTAAAATATAAATTATAAATTAATATACGAACAAAAAAATATTTATTTTTTGCTGCACATGTCGAAATTCAATTTTTTTAAAACAGACATTTTTTCATATTTTGTGTATAATTTACATTTACAATATACATTGTACACCCCCAAAATACGGTGTACGTACACCAAAATGTTATATATAGCATTTGCCGCTAGTATATGGTGTATACATAAAAATATGTGGTGTATACATCGTAAATCATTATAATTGAGATGAATATAAATATGAAGCATCGTGTACAAATCTCTTATACACCATCATGTACACCTCTTTTGTATACTTTTTTTTGTACACCATCGTGTACATCACTCTTATACTACATCATGTACACCTCTCTTGTACACCAACGTGTACACCTTGCTTGTACTCCATCGTGTACACCTCTCTTGTACACCTCTCATGTACACCATCGTGTACAACTCGCTTGTACTCCACCGTGTACACCTCTCTTGAACACCATCGTGTACACCTCTACCTCTCTTGTATACCATATACAACTCTCTTGCATACCATCATGTACATCACTCTTGTATTCCATCGTGTACACCTCTCTTGTACACAATCGTGTACACAATCTTTTACACCTCTCTTTTACACTTGTCTTGTACACCATCGTGTACACCTCTCTTGTAGTCTTGTACATCATTCTTTTTTCGATGGTGTACACCTCTTTTGTACACCATCGTGTACACCTCGCTTGTACTCCATCGTGTACACCTCTCTTGAATATCTCTCTCGAACACCGTCGTGTACACCTCACTTGTACACCATCTTGTACACCTCTCTAGCACACCATCATGTACATCACTCTTGTACTCCATCGTGTACACCTTTCCTATACACCAGTACACCTCGCTTGTACACCATCTTGTACATCTCTCTTTTACACCTCTCTTGTACACCATCAGGTATACCACTCTTGTACACCATCACATACATCACTCTTGTACTCCATCATGTACACTATCATGTATACCTCCCTTTTACACCATTGTGTACACCTCTTTCAGTGTGGTGTAAACCCTAAATCCTCAACCCTAAACCCTAGACCCTAAACCCTAGACCGTAAACCCTAAACCCTAAATCCTAAAACCTAAACTCTAAATCTTAAATCCTAAATCCTCAACCCTAAACCCTAGACCCTAAACCCTAGACCGTAAACCCTAAACCCTAAATCCTAAAACCTAAACTCTAAATCTTAAATCCTAAACCTTAAATCCTAAAACCTAAACCCTAAATCCTAAACCTTAAACCTTAAACCCTAAACCCTAAACCCTAAACCCTAAATCATAAACCGTAAACCTTAAACCTTAAACTCTAAAGCCTAGACCCTAAAGCCTAGACCGTAAACCCTAACCCCAAACCCCAAACTACAAACCCTAAATCCTCAACCCTAAACCATAAACCCTAGACCCTAAACCCTAGACCCTAAACCCTAAACCCTAAACCCCAAATCCCAAACCCCAAACCCTAAACTCTAAATCCTAAACCATAAACCTTAAACCTTAAACCCTGAACCCTAAACTCTAAACTTTGCACTCTCTCCCTTAGATTCTTACTCAAATGAAAAAAAATTTGGAATCCACCAATTCATATTTCATATCATTATGAGATAATCAAGAGTTTGAGAAGGTTGATGGATTAATAATCGCCATACAAAGCTTGACAAGTTTTATAGATTGAAGATACAAACCTAAGAGTTTTTTTTTTTTTTTTTTTGGTGCTAAAATCCTAAGAGTAAGTTAATCGACACAAATACATAATCTCACAAGCGGGCCACAAGTGCAAATCCACACAAAGATAAATCCTAACAACTTAATCCTAAACCTCAAGGTCTAAACTCTAAATCTTAAACCATATGAATAATTGAAACGCTGTAGTACATAACTAAAAATCGATTCTCCGAGTGCAAATCTCCATATAGATAATTGAAATATTTTTCATACTACTAGTCTATATAAAACCAAAACGTACTTAACATCACATATCTATTAATCAATCACAAAATGCCATGAGATCTAAACCAAAGCCTAAAACTCAATCCGATAGCTAACTTTTAAACTCTAAAACTAAATACAAAAATAAAATTCTAAATCCTAAAACTAAATCTTAAAAGTTTAATAATAAACCCAAACACGATGAACTAAATCCTAAACAATAAAAACTAAAAGATAAATCCTAACAACTCAACCCTAAACCTGAAGCTCTAAATTCTAAACTCTAAAACAAAATAGGAAAAAACTCTAAAGCTAAAACTAAATCTTTAAAGTTTAATAATCAACCCAAACCATAGGAACTAAATCCTAAACCAAAAATAATAAAAGATTTATCCTCATAATTAATTCCTAAACCTCAATCTCTAAACCCTAAATCCTAAACCCTAAACGTTGAACCCTAGCTATAATACTAAACACTATAAAACTATAAAAATGAACCCTAAACTCCAAAACTAAATGTTGAACCCTAAACTTTAGTCTATCACTAAATCGATTCTATGGGTGCAAATATCCATAAAGAAAGTTGAACAAGTGTACAAAACATACTTAACATCACATATCTATTAAAAAAAAATTATTTTGAAAAACCTTACTCTAAAACTATATTCCCTTCTAAAACTTTAAACGAGATCGTTACTCTTACAATCAAATCTTAGTTCAAACATTAACTTTAAATCATAAAAAATATAAATATTTGGGTCTATATTTGAACTTTAAACTAAATACTATAATGATCTATTTACATACTACTAATCTATATAAACTAAAACGTTTTTTTCAATTATGTAATATTTATAGACCAAGAAATGAACTTGAAGTTCTATGTGACTCTTAGTAAACTAAAAGCAGTAGCACAATTATGGGCTCCTTTACATATATACATATCAATCTTTAAAGTCTATATATCTCCTTGACTTGTACCAAACGATTACAAGGATATATGAAGACCAATCAGTTCTACAATACATAATTTATATAAAGAAGTGTTTTTACTTGACATCACATTTCTATTCATCAAAAAAAAAAAATTCCGTTTCAAATGGTAGAAATTATAAAACCCAATGCTAAGTCATAAACCCAAAAATCTAAACTCTAAATATAAACTTTAAAACTAAACATTAACTTGAAATCAGAAATATAAATCTTTGGGTCTATATTTAAACTTTAAACTGAATTCGAAATAAAATGGTCTACTTAAAAACTACTAGTCTATATAAACCAATAAATTCTTACAATTATGTAATATATATAAACCAAGAGTAGTATATATAATAATATGTTTTTACGTATGATCTCATATCTATTAATCAAAAAAAAATGTTATATAAACCAAAATTTTTTACTTAATAATGTTATAACTATGATATTTCATAAATTTATACATGTATTTATTTATGAGAAATATCCTAAAGTAGCATTAAAAGTTTAATTGATAAATTCATAATTATTGGTATAAAAGTAGTAACTTTTATCTTTTACCATGTAACCCAAAACTTAAACCCCACTTTGAGAATAAATCGAAAGAAAATAATCAAAATACAATATTTAAAAAATAAATCAGAAAATGATATCTTGTCGATCCTTAATAAATATCTGATTAATTGAAAGTGTTCAAAAAACATAGCTTTGATCGATTTGGGTGATCGACTTACTGGGTAGATCAAGATTATGTTGGGTCTGATAGTCGATCGATCAGATGTTTCTAGAATAGTTTTTGCATATGATCGATCGAACAGGGTCGGTGATCGATGATAACTGCTCTGTTCGACTTTTACTAGATCGACCATCTCTTCTGGGAATCTGATTTATGAATCTTTTTGATTGAAAAACTTAAGTAATTTTACCAGTAGTAAAAGAAATTAAACTTTAAAACAATGAAAAACACGGATTGCCTCCCACTTGACCTTTTTTACAGTCGTTTAGCTCGACTTATTAGCACATATTTGCTAATAATAAGAATCAAAAAGTTGGGCCAATACTAGGTTCTCCTCCTATAAGAAAATCATAAACATGGCATACAAAACAACACAAAACTCTCCATGGTAATGAGACAAGATTCGCTTCAAGAAAATTTATTACGAATTCAACATATATCTTGAAATCTTCCTTGATGGTTATATGCTCATGAGTATTAAATTCAATTGATGGAATTATAAAATCAACTTTAAACGAGTTTTTAATAAATGAAAATGGCACTCTCATTATTAAGGAAAATATTCGAGGGCTAGAGAGTAACTACAAATAGAGGTAAACAATAAATTACCCTCTTCTCTAAATAAAAGATAAAACTATAGGGAAGAATTTCAGGTATTATAAACAAACGAGTAATCTACTTTAAACGAGTTTTTCTTTTCATAAAGCAGTCAATTTCATCTCCATTAATCTCATAAAATACTATATTCTCATTTTTATAATCTATGTCAATCTTAGGAATTTCTATTTCATTCCAGACAATGCCTATATGAAGCTTATTTCATAGGTAATATTGGTTCTTCTAGCATTGAAAACTTAAATTTAGGATCACGACCATTCAAAGTACATAAATGATTAAGATCCCTAGGAAAGTTTTCTACTCTTAGTGCATCTAATCTTTGAGTCTCACATATTAAATCACGAGATTCATTAATGGATGAGTGCAAATTAGAAGTTTTATCTTCATAATAATGTACGTAATTGTAATGTCCCGACCGCCTCTACCAGTGAGCACACCCACATCCTGTCTCGGGCCCGTGGGTTCCACCCCTATCCGACGGTCGGTGCGTTAGTCGGGAGACTCCAAAGTCATGAAATACTGACTCTGCAATCACCACACGATCTTTCCCCGTGTTTTGGCATCACTCACACGATATCGGAAATGATTTCCCGATAGGTCACCCATCCTAGTGCTACTCCAGCTCAAGCATGCTTAATTTTGGAGTTCTTAAATGACAAGTGACCGAAAAAATAAATGCACTTTGGTGACATAGATAACCAAATCAATTCTATTAAGCATCTCCATATATGCATTCATATTCCTGAAATCAGAATGTTGCAGTAATGATCCTCATAATAATGAAATTCACAAGATAAATCGCATATACCTTTTTTTGGCATGGTAGAACCAATTTGACTTTTTCTTCAAGTTCATGAGCTATCATTATCTCAGAGAACGTGGGCTCTCTTTCTTTAACTTTTACTTGTAGTAGCAAACCATATCTTAAACGCGAGCTTTCTCCTTGTCAATAATGGATCTTTTTGTAAAGTACTTCTAGCATTCTTTTTATTGTGGTGGAAGAACATCTTAATTGAATGGTGGATCCTCACATGATTCATCTTCATCTTATGCATCATATAATTCCCTTTCACCTCGCCACCACAACTTATCATCCTCATCCATGGTTGTCAAGTAAAGACTTGAAACTTGCAAAACAAAAAAAAAATGTAAAAAAAAAAAAACAAATGCTAGACTAAAAAAATAGTCACGAAGCTACAGCCAAAAAAGTTATTCGTGACTTTTTCTGTGGCTATAGCGTGATTAATTTTTATGTGGCTATATTGGCTTTTTAGTGGTTTTTTGTGGTTTTTATGTGGTTAATTTGTGGTTAACACATAATTTTTATTAGTATATATTTCTCAACCTGATAGATTAAAATTTTGTTTGTTATTAGTTGATTATTAAAACGCATTAAACCGATCAATGATTAATTGTTCACTAAACTCTTTAACTCATTTGTCGCATGTTAAGATGCATGTTAAGATGTTTAGCTCGTCAAAGATTAGTACATGTAATTCAGCAAGCTTTTGGCATGTAAATTTACCGAAGATCAGATCTCAGGATGTCAGGTCAAAAAATCAGTATTGACACAATTAATGAACTAACCAAGACAAAAACTTTATCTGTCATTTTGTTCGCATTCGAAATATATATACAATAGAGTTGATCTGGCAAGTGAATGGTCGTTTTTTCTTTGCTTTTCTACAAATTATTTTTTAAACAATTAATTAATACACAATTATTTATCAGTGCATTTTGTAGTTTTCATAATAAATGACTTTTCTTCGTTTACCATAAAAATAAAATCTCGTCAACCCTTTTTGGTTCTATACTTCTATTAGTTTCCTCACTCGTTTTTCTTTTGTTTTTTATTTTTATTTTACAACAAAAACCCCTTTTTTGTTTTTTTTTCTTTTGTTTTTTTTCCTTCCCAATAAATATCAATTCACAAAAATACCACTAACATAGATATCATTTTCAAAAGTACAACGTTGAAGTGTTTTTGGTTCTATACTGGCAAGTGAAGTGTTTTATTCTTTAATTTTTATAAACACTTCATCGATCAAAAAATTCAATCGGTTTTTTTCGTCATTCTGAAAACATTTCTTAGAGATTCGCAGTGATTTGTTAAATCCTCCATCAGATGTTGTTTAAATCTGAAAACATTTCATAGAGATTCGCCGTGATTATGCTTCACAAAATTTTGCTTTGCTCGGCCAAATGTCACTCAAATTCGCAGTGACAGTGCCATGATGGATTTATAACATATAATTAAATTTGAGTTCAAATTTGATTTTCCCGGATTTTACTATCGTTATATTTTTTGGACTTGGATAGAAAAAAACTGAATTGTTTTGAGTTAACAAATGATTCAGGGATGATGCTTTAACGCTAGATCTTATGATTTCCTTCATGTAAGTTATCATAATGCTATAATAGGATTAGCTAACCAAAATCTAGATACCAAGAATGCTCCGCCCGATAGGTGTTTGTTGATATGCTCGAAAGAGCTTAAATAGGCTTTATTTCCCTATCCAGTGAAAGCTGAGGTTAGGATGATTAGTGGACTTAGTGGACTCGTTCAATAATGCTTATTGACTCCTTCGCTTGCAAAAAAAAGTTTAGCAGAGTTAAGGTGATTCATATATTGATTAGTGCCACGACAGCATGTTAGTTAAGCTCCGTGATCCATGTCCTAGGATGGTTCTTAATGGCGTGCGTTATCATCATCGTTGTTTCGTCGTTCCTCTCAAGCCGATTGCTTTTCTCTTGACCCATTGCTTTTTATTGTGTTAATCTCTCGTCATTTATTGCTTAATCCGGTTTAGTTTTACTGTCTTGGTGTATTTCGTCTTTCTGGTTCACTAGGAGAGAATCTGCGCGATGCGCGGGTTTTATTTTTAATTTAAGTTTATGTTTTTATATTATATTTTGACTATTTATTTTATATTGTTTGTTAAGAAATTTAATTTTTTACTTTTTTCTTGATGATCTGTGCAATCTCTTTCATACGTTATTTTATGAATCTTTAAACTAATTTTCTTTTCATACTCTTTTCATTTGTCTAAATCTTAATATTATAATAATTTTTAATTTTTTTCGTTTATCATTTTCATGATTTCTGTTACATATCTTGCATTGAATCCGTGTCTATTGAGTGTTTTAAAATTTTGTATATTTTTGTATCCATTCTTATTTGTTTTTTTTTATTCTTCTCTATATTTTTTATATAATTTATTATCTTCACGATTTTTTATTAAATATTTTGTTGTGTCTTAAGATTTTATAGATTGGAGTTAACTTCTTAATTTATTCAATATTATAATTCTTTTTCACTTGTACCAAATTTTAATTATCATAATTTTTGAAAATAGAGATTAAATTACTCCAAAAAAAGAAATTATAATGATATATTTAAAATAATGTATTATAATAATATTTATATGTTTATTATTTTTTAAATTAAATTTGAATTTCATCTATTTATAATATTTTTTAAATAGTTGAATTCAAATTTAATGATTTTATGTATAGTTAATTGTACATATGTTAATATTTATTTATGTTACTTAATGTTTTAAAATATAAATTAACTAATTGTTTTTTTCAATCTATTATTTTGAGAATTTCTTTATTTATGTGTTTAAGGCATCCTGTGAAGTTTGTAATTGATATACATACAATTTTTTTTTAAAATGCTTCTAATTTAATGTGTAAAACATAGAGACAATATTTGAAATTTTAAAAGAGTGTTGTTAAAGAGTTCACATGGCTTAATGGAAAAAACGGTGGTCTTTTAATGAGGGGATTATGGGTTCAAATCCCCATGAGTGTAAATAAGAGGTTAAAAATATTATGTTTGTCTGAGATTTTTGAAAATCCCCTATATATTAATTGAGAAATATTTTTAGAGAGTAGGTTTACCTTTTTAAACTATTTACAGTGGTGTCATTTTGCTGATGTGTCACCACCACACTTATTCTCCCTTTATTTTAATACAAATTTTCTTTTTTGATTAGACTAATTACATTATATGCCTTTAACCATTTATTACTTTTAACATTTAATTTATTAAGATATAATTATGACTAATTTCCTTATATCATTTATTTATACATAATTCAACATTTAATTTATGAAGATATTCTCTTTTTTTCTATTTCTTACCAAAAATATATCATACTAATTGTTTTTTAAAACACTATATTTCTTCTCTTATTTTTGTTTAAATTTAGATTTGTAAAAAATAAATCATCACAACATTCATATAGTAAAAAATATATAGATTTTTTATACATGTGTTATAATTCGAATTTTTTAAATAAATATAAATTACTCAAATGATTAATAAATATGAGTATGTTTTAAAAAGTCCCACATTGGAAATGAGGATGTGTAGATTGTTTAAAAATTATTATAAAAAGAACATAAATGATAAAAAAAATTATAAAAGCAAGAGGCTTGATTTAATAGTCATCGATATTTATAAATATTTTTTTGGTTTAATATGGTTTGTTAATAGAACCATATAAATTAACCGAATAATATAAATATTTAAACTTGATAAGAAGTTAAAAATATTATATCAAAAAGTCGAAATATTAAAATAGTTTAATATGTTAAAAACAAATAATATTATAAATATTTTATTTCTTTACGAAGAAAACATCATTTAGTTTATGAAGATATTGTCTTTCTTTCTATTTCTTACCAAAAATATATCATACTAATTATTTTTTTAAACACCATATTTCTTCTCTTATTTTTGTTTAAACTTAGTTTTGTAAAAAAAAAAAAAAATCATCACAACATCTATATAGTAAAAAATATATAGATTTTTTTATACATGTGTTATAATTCGAATTTTTATCATTTATATAAATTATTCAAATGATTAATAAATATGAGTATGTTTTAAAAAGTCCCACATTAAAAATGAGAATGTGTAGATAATTCATAAATCATTATAAAAAAACATAAATGATTAAAAAACTGTAAAAGTAAGAAGTTTAATTTATCAGACATCCATACATATTATTCATATATATATATAACTCATTAAGTTATTTTTATTTTAAACAATTTCAAAATGATCTTTAATAAAATTATTTATTGATTTCTCATCCTGCGCAGGGCGCAGGTTATCACCTAGTTAAATGATAAATGACAGGTGTCCTCCTCTAAAGTGCTGACGTGTCATCACCTGGAGAGAGACCTTCCACTTTCATATAGTAGATTTAGGAATTAATTAAAACCAAACCGCTTTAATTGATTTCCTTAGCTTAAGCTAGATTTCTTATGTTAGTGCATTAGTTCATTCTCTATGACAGTGTATTCAACTTAAAATTTGAAGTGATTTGGAGTGATTTAAGTTTTAATGAGTTTTTATATGATTTGGTTGAATTATGCAAGTTGTTATGATTTGTTATTGAAGTTCTATCAAATCCACCCTAAAACAATGAGATTTGAAATTTTAGATTTTTAACGAGGAAACTCCATCAAAACATCATAAAATCATTCCAAATCTCTTAAAATCCACTACTTAAAATATTTCAAATAACAGAGGATTTGATTTATTTTTTTATAAATTCTTGATTGAATAACATAGGATTTGGTAAGACATTTAGAAATCATTAGTACAATAACAGAGGATTTTAAAAGAACCACAAAATCTTCTAAAATTTCTAATCCAATACACCCCTCTACGTGGATTCGATCCCACTTTTATACTACAAGTGACTAAACCGTGCACTTAAAATAATACGGTCGGGTTAAAATTAGATCATCATTAACCCACGCGATTATTTGAGTTTCGTCGTTTCACTCCGGATTAGATCAACTCTAGTGCCTGGCTTTGATTCAAATCTTGCATTTCAGTAAAGTTGTTCACTTCGTGCTGGATCTTGAAATTTACCTTTTAACGTACCTGAATTTATGGAT
Source organism: Alliaria petiolata (assembly GCA_020283515.1). Classification (NCBI taxonomy): domain Eukaryota; kingdom Viridiplantae; phylum Streptophyta; class Magnoliopsida; order Brassicales; family Brassicaceae; genus Alliaria; species Alliaria petiolata. The sequence continues at coordinate 465,876,729 of JAHZTW010000001.1, read as the reverse complement.
CACAATGTTGGTCCCAACAATTATAATTTACACGATTTATATCTCTATATTATTGTCGACAATAATTCATTTTCGACTTTATCTTCTTCTTTTTTTGGTGTTTTTGTTTGCATTCTAAATATATAGACAATAGAATTGATTTGGCAAGTGAATGGACGTTTTTTCTTTTCTTTTCTCCAAATTGCTCATAATAAATGACTTTTCTTCGTTTACCTTAAAAATAAAATATTCTAATATAGTAAGATTTTTTTTAAAGTGCGCTTTAAAATGCTGACACGTACCATTCCAGACATTGACATTTGTCACCTATATTTTTTTAAAAAATACACATAAAATATTGATATGTACTTAATTCTTTTATCTCTTTATTTTGTTGTTCTTAATTTAATGATAGGGTTATATGAATGAATAACCCAAAAAATTATAATTAACTACATAACTATAGAAAAAACAGATTTGATATTATGTGTATAATCTACAATATATACAATTTTATCCTTTGTTTATGTATTTTCTGCTCTTTCACTCTTTCTCTTTCTTATTTTGTGATATATTTTTTACTCTTTTTAATCTTATTTGTCTTACATTTCTTCATAAACAATTCGTTAAAAAGTGGAAATCAAACTGAAAATATATATTTTTAATCTATATCACATGATTTGCGTTAAAAAAAATGGACATAAATTTCTTAACATGATGAATAGTATTGGTAATAAACAATACACTATTCTATATAGTTATGCATAAAATAGAATCACACATCCTTTTTACAACCAATTAATTCACAAATTTTACCACAAGTGTACTTCAAATTAGTTATACTACAAAACAACATGTTCTTATTGTCAAAGAAAAATAATTTGATATTTTATATACTTACACTGAATAAAAAAAATTCTCATTCACTATATGTATTATTATTCCACCAATCTTTCAAATGCTAAGAAGCTCTCTTTTTCCTCCTTCGAAAATAAGAAGACCATCAGTTTGAGGAATCGTTCTCTGTAATCGTTGTTCTTGATTAAGGTCACAACACTTTTGATTATTTTCTAATCAGTTCACGAATCTCATCAAAGGAAAATCAATTTACCGAATACCAATTTCATTACTGCCATCACATGGTATTTGGATCCTCGACCATCACAAATTCTGATGCAATAGCAACAATAGTTGCTCAGCAGGAGGAACAAGTTCTGATTCCCCTAGGTATGATCTTCGCTACTTATCTCTTATCTATTATCATATCCAATCGGTATTCTCTTCCTTTTTTTGGTTCTCATTTACTATATATATTATTATTTCACCAATCTTTCAAATGCTAAGAGGCTCTCTTTTTTCTCCTTCGATAATAAGAAGACGGATCAGTTTGAGCAATCATTTTCTATAATCGCACTTTATTTTGTAATCGTTGTTCTTGATTAAGGTCACAACACTTTTGATACTTTCCGATCAATTCATGAATCTCATCAAAGGAAAGTCAATTTATTGAATACCAATTCCATTACTGCCATCATATGGTATTTGGATCCTCGGCCATCACAAATTCGGATGCAATAGCAACAATAGCTGCTCAGCAGGAGGAACAAGTTATGATTCCCCTAGGCCTGTTCTTCGCTGCTTATCTCTTATCTATTATCATATTCAATCGGTATTCTCTTCTTTTTTTTTGGTTATTGTCTCTAATTCACATTATTTTAGTAGATTTTTTTTTAACTTTTAAGAGATGACTGTGGCATTGTTTATGAACAAAATAAAATTTATTGTTTGTGGCCACGCAAAAATATATTCATTTATTAGGAATGAAAATCATGCATTGTTTGCATTCGTGAAATCTTTCTAGATTAATGGATCACTTCTTCCTTTCTTAATCTATCGAAACTCAAACCACCACCACTGTTGCAATATGGATTCTACTCTCTGAGACCTTCTTTCTGATTATGCCCATGTGCTTTTTCGGAATGGTGACAGCTTCACCGCCCTAATAGGGTCAAACCTCATTCTCTATAGATATTTTTATTGTGCCAATTTTTTTAATACAATTTGTTTTTAAAATGCATGGTATTCACAACTTTAAACTAACATTTACCTACAAATATTTACTAACAAATATAATGAAATATATTGTAAAATTAAAACAGTCAAAGTATCACACAAACTCACGCAATGTGCGAGCCTTCCCCTAGTTAATAATATTGAGACCTATGTTATCTCATAAAAATTTATTAATTTATAGATATATTATTTGGTTGATAAATTAATTTTGGAACCGGGAAAAATTATTGATTTATCGAGTATTAATTTATAAAAGTTCTACTGTAATTCTATTAGTTTCCTCACACATTTTACTTTTGTGTTTTTCCTTCGCAATAAATATCAATTCACAAAAAAAACCCAATTGTTTTGTGAATTTCATAAATACCACTAACATAGAAATCATTTTCAAAAGTACAACTACTCGATATCTATTTTCAGAAATACCACTACTTTAATTAAAAAATAAAAAGTGTTCAAATTATCTTTTAATTTCATAAACACTTCATCCATCAAAAAATTCAATCGGTTTTCTTCGTCATTCTGAAAACATTTCATAGAGATTCGCCTTGATTATGTTTCACAAAATTTTGCTTTGCTCGGCCAAATGTCACTCAATTTCACAGTGACGGTGCCATGATGGATTTATAACATATAATTTAATTTGAGTTTAAAATTGATTTTCCCGGATTTTACTATCGATATATTTTTTGGTTCAAAAATTTCCTACAAAACCGTCTTTTGGACTTGGATAGAAAAACTGAATTGTTTTGAGTTAACAAATGTCCAGTTCAATCATCCTTAGATTGGAGATTATAAGTTTGAAACCAAAAATATTTCTTTTTTGTCCCATTTCGGAATCTATCTGCAACACTTATCCCTTCTATGTTTTTCAATGTTTCCTCCATTTGCTATATTTAGTACTTTAGCACCTTAGAGCAAGTCCAATAGAGACACCATTAGTGTGGGTTTTATTGATCAATTATTAATATTTTGTGTTTTTTATGTATGTAAGACACTTTAAAGTATTTTGTCGTTTTTAAAGCATACAATGGAGAAACTTTTGATGGGTGTCTTAAAAACAATTTTTTTTATATTAAATTTAAGTAAAAACTTTTGTATTTATATTGATATTCATAAATTTAAGTAAAAAATATAATTTTGTTTTTAATATATTTTTATTAATTTTCCATCGTCCACTCCCAGCTTGCCACATGTGCGTTCTTAACAAAAAAAAAGGTCTTAATTTAGACACTGGCCTAAAATATAAGACACCATAAACTATTTTTTATTCAGTTTTATTATTAAGAACACTTATTTAGACATATAAAGATCTCCAGTGGCGTTGGTCTTAGGGGCATCTATAATGGAGAGCTCTCCATGGGATTCTCAAATTAAAAAAAAAAAAAGAAAAAAAAATAGGTGGCAGAGAGAGTGAAAGAGAGTCAGTTCTTCGCAGAGAACCCCAAGAACCGGTTACGTGTTGTCACGATTCATCAATTTTTTTTTTTATCGAAAATCATTTTTTTAATAATAAAAAAAGTTGAAGAGTGCCAAAACCAGCTCTCCAATAATGATGATCTTACAAATTCGTGGAACTTATTATTATAATTAAATTTGAGTTCAAAATCGTGGAACTTATTATTATTATTGTTGTTATAGTGAGAGACCGACAAATAAAAAAACTCCCGTACTATGCCGCCATAGTTAGAATAAGTCATAAAAATAATTTCGAAATTGACTTCGTGGTTGAAAATTCTGCAACCTTCTCTGCACTTGCTTGCTGCTTTAACAAATATTATAAAAAGGAAGCTGCGGAAAGGTTTTGAACTATCATTGATTTTCCCACCATTTTTTCTGACTGCAAGGTTTGTTTTTGTTAAGGTTCCTGAGCTTTCAATCCAAAACCAATTGGCAATGAGTGAATTGGCCCATGTCCCTTATATATTACTTAATATCTCTTCTAACTTCCGATGTGGGATATATTTCCTAATACGCTCCCTCGAAACGATGACTATTTTTGGCCATTGATCTCGGGAATATTTGGGCAAGGATCGAGAGAGATGCAGAGATCGCGAAACAGAGAAAGAGTTGCGGAGGTCGCAGAGAAAGATATGCGGAATTTTTTTTTTTTTAGAGAGATGGATCATTAAGGTTTGGCTCTGATACAATGTTAATTTTCTTGAGCTTCCAACCCAAAACCAATTGGCAATGAGTGGATTGGCCCAAGTTAATTATATATTAGTTAAGGTCCTTTCCAACTTTTAATGTGGAATAATTTTACACACACTCTCTACAGATTAAGGCCTCATGGCCCATTAACCTCTATTAATCTCAATACCCCCCTCGAGATAATGGCCCTTCTAGCCATTAATCTCGCCATGACCATCAATTTCGGGTCGAGGGGCAAATGCCACTTTTTTGTGCCGGACAACGAGAGTGTGTGGATCGGGCTCTGATACCATATTAGGAATCATGGGCTTTCCAACTCAAAACCAATTGGCGATGAGTGGATTGGCCCATAAACCTTATATACTAGTTAAGAAATGTCCAAACTTCCAATTTGAGACATTTTAACATTCTAATAGGCCTCCTCGAGATGAGGGCGGGACAACGCACCATCATCTCGGAAATACCAAAACAAGACGGGCCACTTATACGGGCCACTTAGAATGTGGAAAACCGTTTTTGTGGGAAATTGCTTGTTGGGCCAACCTTGGGCTCTGATACCATATTAGGAATCATGGGTTTCCAACTCAAAACCAATTGGCAATGAGTGGATTGACCCATGTCTCTTATATATTACTTAATATCTCTTCCAACTTCCGATGTGTGATATATTCTCTAATAGTTTTCTTTCTCTATGATCGAAATTAATCGAGAGTTTCAGTCTCTCTAATGGGTTTCTTTCTTACAACTTTCTTCTGAAAATCATATACTCATTGCAGATTAGCCTAGTGTATAGTCAACTAAATGTTTTTTTCTTTTTGGTTTCTAAATAGTTCTCGTTTCCATTGAATCGAATTTGTTTAGGTGGACTTCATTTTCTTGTACATACATACATGAATCTCCAGAGGATTAAATTTGCGAGGTAGCTCCTCTGAGTTTTAATAGCTTTTGTGAAAGAGGTTGTTTCTGTAGCCATGTTTTATTGATGCATCCAAGTAGGCTTGATGATTCGAAAATGGAGAGATCTTCAAACATGCAATATGTAAATGACTGCTTAAAGAAATTTTACAAGAGGAAGAGAGTTCTCTTAGTTTGCGTTGTTTCTTGGGGTATTGACCCTTTGTTTTTTGCTTTCTTCACTTTCGACAAGAGGCTTGGAGCAACAGTTATATGTTGTGATTCACATCATTCGTGATGTTATTTTTATCATTAAATCCTCGTTCTCAAAAATCTGAAAGAGGCGAGACAAACGAGCATTCTAAGGCTATTAGGAAAAAAACCTCCTGTTTCGCTTTCACTTCATTGTTGACATTCTCTCTGTTCTCCCCATTCCCCAGGTGTGTCTTTCACTTCTTTTTTCGATCTTATAAGGTTGTATATATAATATGATAGAAGCAGTTGTTTAAGAGGTCTAAAAAGTTTATAACTAATGTGAAGCAAAGTAACAAGGGTTTTATTGTGGTTAATTTCAAATAACCATGGTTTAAATAGGTTATGGTATTTAGTCTTTATATATATAAGTTGTCTTAGGGGTTTGGGAGAAGTTAATTGTGAATTTGGTGGGTTTTGTAAGGGAGCGGGAAGATCTATATTCTCACAATCCTCAGGTTGAATATACATGGGCAATGCAAAACCTTGTAGGTTGTTCTTCTCATTCTCATGCAACGGTCTGACTCACTGGTGTCAAAGGTTATACTAAAATGGATTATACTTTCCCAATATGTACCAAGAATCTGTCGTATCTATCCGCTTTACAAAGAAGTCACAAGAGCCTCTGGTACGATAGCATACACAAAGAAGATTGGTGCTGGTTTCAACCTTTTCCTCTACATGCTGCACAGCACAGTTATGTAAGTCTATGTTATTTAAAAGGTTGGCCATTTGAAAGGACATTTGAAAAAACTAGGCACTAAATTCATATATCTAACTGAAAATTTGTTAAAGAAATTATTGTTTTTAATTTCGCACTGTTCAATTGCTCCACTTGCGCGTGCTAAAAGATAGTTCTTCCCGGGTGTTTGGGGCTTTCTGGTACGTGAGTGCAATAGAAAGAAAAACAAATGTTGGCACCAAGTGTGCGGTAGGACACCCGGATGCACTCCAGTGAATCAGTATTGTACACAAGGTGGCAAAATCAACACTGTAAATTGTGTGGTTGATCCATGGCAGACTTGTCACGAAAGTCTGAGTGGCTATATCGTCGCTAAATTCTTTGGAATAGCCACGAAAGGTCACAAAATGATTTAACCACGACGCTATAGCCACTTACTTTTATCGTGCCTGTTCGTGGCTATATCAGTCTATAGCCACTGTTATTATGAGTGTGTCATGAAGTATTCAGTAGCTATTGTACTTTTTTTTACTAGTGAACGGTCCTTATCTGAACACTTCATGCCCATTAATTGACCCTGACCAAATCACAAACTCCACAGTCTTCAACTTTGGTATGTATATTGATGCATTGAAGTCAGGGATCGTTGAGAAAGAGCCAAGAGATTTTCCTAGGAAGTTTTTCTACTGCCTTTGGTGGGGTCTCCGAAATATCAGGTTTGTACTTTTTTTTTTTTTACAATTAATGGGTGATCTGGGCATTTACCACCCGACTAATCCTCTCAGATTAGTATATTTCCACTTTTTAATGATTATAGTGCTTTAGGCCAAAACCTGAAGAAAAGCAACTTTGTAGGGGATATCGTTTTTTGCTCTGATCATCTTCGTCTCTGGTTTACTCTTGTTTGCTGTGCTCATGGGAAACGTTCAGGTAATGCTTAAACATATTTTGATCTCTTAAAAGCTGATTCTTATAATATTTTCTTTTGGAAATCACAGAACTATTTGCAATCAACTACAATTAGATTAGATGAAATGGAGGAGAAAAAAGAGAGACACAAAAAAATGGATGAGGATCCGGACGCTACCAAAGTATCTAAAGGATCGCATTAGGAGCTACGAGAATCACAAATGGCGAGAAACCAGGGGCATGGAAGAGGAAGTATTTCTTCGCAATCTTTCGAAAGACCTAAGACTCGAGACCAAACGCCATATCTACCTTGATATGTTAAAGAGGGTAAGCTTCTTTGTATATCAGGGTTCACCTAGATAGTTGTTAACTTATAGCTTTTTTAACTTGTCAGGTTCCTTGGCTCAACATCATGGATGATGGTTGGCTACTATAAGCATTGTGCGACTGCGTGGAGTCTGTGTTCTACTTGGCCAACAGCTACATAGTGAGAAAGGGTGACCAATTGGGGAAATGCTTATCGTAATGAGAGGAGAACTGAAAAACATGACCGAATCTAGTCAAATAACTAGCTACTACGATTCAACTTACCTCAAAGAAGGTGACATATGTGGAGGAGATCTTCTCTTTTGGCTTCTTGATCCACATCCTTCTTCTGGCCTCCCCACCTCAAACAGAACCGTTATGACTCTGACCAATGTTGAAGGGTTCATTCTCTTACCTGATGATCTCAAGTTTGTAACTTCTCATTTCAACCGCTTTCATAGCAACAGACTCAAACATATGTTCAAGTAAGGTTTCAAAACAAATATAGCAATTAAGGTTTTTCTTAATAGCTTTATTACTTCCTTCAAGAAACCGTGAGACACTCAAATTGCCTGTCAAAGATTAGTACAGGCAATTCTGCAAGTTTTTGAAATGTAAATTTACCCGAAGAACAGATCACAGACAATCATCATTAATAAACTAACCAAGAAAACACTTTAAAGATATCTCTAGACAATCATCATATCAATATTGAAACATAAGATTCATTGAATCTTTTAAACCTAATGAAAATTCTACTCATACATCATGCAAGTAAACAAACACAATTCTACAGAATACATCTTACTAAAATCGAGACAAAGGGTTCAGGAAACTTCTCCATCAAAAGTACATGGGCGAGATCTTTTCCTTAGAAACTCTGGAGCAAGCTATCGAATGATGTAGTAAACATTTTCTTTTGAGACTTACATAGAAAATAATATGCGTATAAACAGATTAGCTCTGTAACTTTCAAATTAGCGAGCGTCAATGACCGAGAGTGTGATTTGGTTCACTGTCCATTCATCGTTGTGGTGTGTCCTTGACGACGAATGAGTCTCAATAGGACTTCTACCAGCACAAAAACCAGGCCGTTTAGGCTGAGGAATAACCGTAGTTTCACTTCCAAGCATCACCATTACTGACGACATCACTGGTCTGTCTTCAGCACGTTCTTGAACACACAAGAGGCCAATTTGTATACATCTTAAGATTTTGTGTGTCTGAAATGTTGATGATGAAGAATCTGTGATGATCGGATCTATGATCTCTAGGCCATTTCCCTCCTTCCAATGCCTCCACACCTGTCCACAAAGATGGAATCTTTCTTTTTAGTGTTCCATCAGATTACGAGTGCCAAACATGATCGAATTCAAGAGGTTATTAGCTTACACAACCGAGGAGATGGAGGTCACGGTTATAGAATCCGTTGTTTTTCTTTCCACTTATAATCTCAAGAAGCAAGACCCCAAAGCTGAAAACATCTGATTTCAGTGAGAATTTCCCATACATTGCATATTCCGGAGACATGTAACCGCTGTAAAAAGAAGATTAAACGCATATATTATGAGGTTTTATTATTATTTTGGATTTAAGACAAAAGCACTTTGTTGTTTTATAGAATGATTGCTTACTAAGTTCCGACCACCTTCCTCGTATTAGCTTCTGTCTCATCCTGTCCAAAGATCCTGGCCATCCCAAAATCAGAGATCTTCGGAGCCATATTTTTGTCAAGCAAGACATTACTTGCTTTCAAATCTCTATGGATAATCCTAAACCGTGAATCTTGGTGAAGATATAGAAGTCCTCTAGCAATACCATTGGTAATATCGAATCTCTTTTGCCAGTTTAAGTTAGAGCTTTTGGATTTGTCTACAAATAGACCCAAAACGTGTTAACTAATTATTTCCAAAGATGTTCAATTGTTAAACATAACCTATTTTGTGTCACTAACCAAAGAGATGAGAATCAAGGCTTGAATTCTCCAAGTACTCATAGATTAACATTTTCTCGCCCTTTTCGATGCAACAGCCAAGAAGGCGGACAAGGTTTATGTGTTGAAGTCTTGCAATCAGTCTAACCTCGTTCTTGAACTCGTCGGTCCCTTGTAAAGACATTTTCGATAGCCTCTTTACCGCAATTTCTTTCCCGTCAAGTAACCTTCCCTATATCCACACATTTGATTATACATCATTGAAGCCTTGTGTAGTGATAGATTTTAAATAAGTTTTGATTCACTTTTACCTTGTAAACAATACCGAAACCACCTTGTCCTAGCTTGTTGGCGTCAGAAAAATTGTTTGTTGCCACGACAACAGCTTCAAAATCCATCAATGGAAGCTCTAGATCCTCTGTTTTGTTTGATATTATCACTTCGTTCATTACCGAATCTTGGCTTCTCCCTTGATCAACTGTTTCATTAAGATACAAAAAAAACAATACCGAAAAAAGTAAAAATTTATATAAAATCTATAAAATTTACCGACAAAAATAAAGCAAATGAAAGTTATTGATTTACTTTTCTCAAAAAAAAGGTGCTGATTTACCAACAGATGTTTTAATTGCTATCGATCGCTTGTGGTTCTTTTTCCAAACGCCGAAGATAATGGAACTTACAAGGAGCAAAATGCACACTCCAATACTCGAACCTATAATTTTTTCATTTTTGGTTCTTTTGTCCTCTGCAATAAAAATGAGGCATATATATTCTTTTACGTAGTTGTAAAAAAAAAAAAACAAAAAAAAAACAAATCCTCCCAAAGTAAATTTTGTAGAACTTTTGATCAAAAATTATACGAAAAAACAAAATAATTGTTTTGGACTTTTATATCCAAAACAATGTTAAACCTAAAGATAATATATTTTTTTTATGAAGATGGTGTCTAAACCACTGGAATGTCTTTCACACTCTATCTAGAAAAATAGGAGAGAAACGTAAATAAGTTTTTATTCTTACTCTATTTCGCAACCAATTGGTTATAAGTGGATACCATATTAAATTTCATATGATTACAACTCAAAACCAATTGATTATAACTGGAATGATCCATTTCCCTGATATATTACTTAAATGAGATATTATTCCCTAATACAGACTTTGACTTAAAACCTCTTGCTCAAGAAAAAACAAAGTACTCTTTGAAAATGCAAAGGAGAAAGAACTAACCGAGATCAGCAGCGCCTAGTTTAATATAGAGATCCTGACCTCCGTTTGCAAAATTTCGCATATCCAAAATATCTTTGTTCCAAATTACACAACCCGAACCGCCATTACGAATATCCGTATTAGCGAACGCCGTACAATTACAATCTTTTAGACACCGCTCTTCACATTCTTTCGACCCAATTCCTCTGTCCACAATTGTGTCTGTAGTATCCGGCAATTTCATCTTCTTTAACCGCACAAACCCATCCCTACCATCACAGCTCAACCTCGTCTTCTGCATGCAACCAACAGAATCATCTCTCAAAAACCACACTTGCTCAGTTCTCGGCTTAAACCCTTTGATGCAATTACAAAATGGTGAAATGTTCGAATCGCAATAACCATAATTCCCACACTGGTTGTAGTTATTGCATAGGTCATTCGGTGATAACCATAATAGTTTCCAACTATGTGATTTCTCAATCCAAGTTGCTCGTTGTAATATTCCCGTGGAGCGTAGGATTAATCTCGAGCAAAAGTTGGTTTTGGCCATTCGGTATGAGTAAGTGACTTCTTCATTATTAGCTGTGAAATTGAAAACTGCGTAATCAATTAGTGTCATCTCTGGAAGACCGCTGAACCGGATTCCGACCCACGGACCGCTCCGGTACACTATCGACTCTTTGTTGAATAGGTAAACCTCCGGTAACCCTCTAGTTTCGAGTTTAATCGAGAAATCGCCGCTTGAAGGATCATCTAGAGTTTTCCAGGATCTCAAGGATCTGTTGAATCCAGTTTTGTGATCCCAACCCAGTTTCATCTCTGGAAGTAAAGTATCTGTCGGAAAATCGAAACTCTGCCACAAGAACCCTTCTGGATCGTTATTGTTCGAGTCTCTGAGCACAAAGTTACCATTATCAAGAAGCTCTGCAACCACTGGAGATCTCACATGTCCTCCGGTTAGATTCGTCGACCAAACAGGTATATCAGATTGATCGAAAATGACGAGATTGTTGTCGGAGATGTTGAAAGTTCCTGTGGAATTAGAGAGAGGATTGTCTCTGTTTGCAACCCATACATAGTTTCTTGTAGGGATTTTCTTGTACCAAATCCCGAGATACCAATAAGAACTTGAGGGGGGATTGAAGAAACCGAGCTCGAAGATTTCACCAGAAGATATAATGGTTTTCTTGCTTGTGATGGTGAGAAATTCTGTAGCGGACAGAGTGTTGGCAGAGTTACAGAAAGGGGGAAATAGAATTAAGACGACGAAGATGAACATGAAGATGAAGGTGTAAGAATGGTGGTTTGGTAAAATTTTCATCTCTAAGGCACTCTTTTGTGTTTGTTTTTTCTTTCTTGAAATTTATCTTTGAAGATTTCAAAAATGTTTTGAGTTAAATGTGGGAACTGGGAACGTTATCTACACGATTTATCTCCATATAATTATCAATAATATTTCCTTTACGGCTTTATTTTCTTGTTTGCATTTGAAATATCAAATATCTATTGACTATAGAATAAAGTTGACCTACGAAATCAAAGATTAAAATGGTCTTTGCGCAAGGATAACACGCACAAGTTGTCCAAATTTTTCTTTAACAAAAAGAAAATATTATCAGTGTATCTATATAATTTTCGTCATAAATGACATTTTTTTTTGTTTATCCCAAAATATAAGCTCCCCTCAACCCTTTATGTGTGTCATCTACAAGATTTTTTTTTTTTTTTTGTCGTTTTAAACAAAACAATTGGATTGAAACATTCAAAGTTCACAAAAAATACAGACGCCACATTACAACAAATTTTTAGTAGATAAATAAATCTCATATTCTATTATGAATGTACAAAGTTTTCTTGTATACAGAATATTGTGAATAGCTAGAGTAGTTACGGTCATCGAGTCTTAATTAGTGTTTCAGCTGCTCTTGCGTGTTCGTCTTCGTGCTATATGCTTGTTGTTCTCTCTCGAGTCTGCGTGTTTTTGGCTTGAGGACGGGCGTGGGCTGCGGGCTTTGAGGTGTTCTTCGGGTGTATGCTCAGTTTGCGGGTTGCAAGTTACTCGTTTCCGAACTCGTAGGTGTTTTCAGGTTGCATAAGGTCTCTTCTTGTTTGCAATGCTTAGTCGCTTCTCATTTATGTTCTAGTTTTTGGTCTTTCACCTTTCCTGTGTAACTTTGTAATCTCCGTAAAACTAAAATTCAGTATAAAATTTAACATTCATACCAAAAAAAAAGCTAGAGTAGCTAGTTACAGAATATTGAGGTGTAATCAAAAGGATCAAGATGAAGATTGGCATCAGAATTTTTCCCACACTTCGGTGGAGTACTTGAAACTCTGGGGTTCAAATCATCGGCCGGTTTTGGCTCGTATCTAGTCAAGAATTGGGAGGGTAAAGCGTAACTTTAAATTTGATAAAAGATAGCTTGGCAAGGAAGGTCTCCTCGAAACAATAGCCAAAGGTTGGGGTTCTTTGGACGTCTCGGGAGGGGCTGATCTTTACTCCAAAATTGGAAATTGCCGAAAACCATCTCAAATTGGAAACGAAGGAACCCGTCAAACTCGATTAAGAAGATTGAGGAGTAAAAAGCAAAACTGGATACTACCCAAGAAGATGACTCAATCTCAAATGGCGAACTATTTTTCTTTAAATGGAACCGCTGTTCAGCGTTTCACGAAGAGGAATTATATTGGAAGCAAAAGAGTCGGGCAAATTGGCTGAAAGAAGGGGACCGGAATACAAAAAAATTTCATGCTACTACAAAACAAAAAAGAGCAAGAAATAGAATCATCAAGCTCAAAAATGCAAATGGCTCTTCGATTGAAACAAAACAAGGCCTGGAAAGACTAGCGTCGGAGTATTTCCAACACCTCTTTACTACGGCGTGTCCCCGAGATTTTGATGAAGCCCTCCCGTATGTTACCGCACAAGTTACCCCGGTGATAAACGCCTCTCTCATTCGGATCCCTACTGACGAAGAGATTAAGAAAGCACTTTTCGAGATAAATTCGGAAAAAGCCCTGGAGCCAGATGGGATGACAAGTTTGTTTTACCAACGCTTTTGGGATGTAATTGCTAGAGATATCATTAAAGGAGTGTGATTTTTTCACTAATGATAGCTTCGATCCACGGTTAAATCAGACAAATATCGCTTGATCCCAAAAACAGCCAAACCTGCGAAAATGGCAGAATTCAGGCCCATTAGTCTATGCAACGTATGTTACAAGATCATCTTTAAAATCTTAGGTAAGAGGCTTAAGAGATTCCTCCCGAAACTAATCTCAGAGACCTAATCAGGTTTTGTAGCTCGACGTTTTATTACAGACAATATCCTGGTGGCACAAGAAGCCTTCCACGCCCTACGAACTAATCCTATGTGTAAGTCAAAATTTGTGCGATTAAAACAGACATGAGTAAGGCTCACGATCGGGTTGAGTAGGGGTTTCTTGAGGCACTAATGCTGAAACTGGGTTTTGCGAAAAAAACAGGTTAGTTGGATCAAATGGTGCATTTCGTCGGTATCATATAAAGTCCTCCTTAATGGAGAAGCGAAAGGGAATATTCTAAATTATATTACATAGGGCAGCTGAGCAAGTTATCGAATGTTCTGTAAAAACTTTCCTAATGAAACTTACATAGAAAATAACATGTATATTAGGATATATTCCATATCAATATTAGGAAATATTATATATTATTGATTCTCGTATATATCTTTTAGGTAAAACCTTAAACCAATGTAATATATAAACTTTCTCCTAACATCAATAAAGATCAAGGTGTTTATATCAAGTTTGGCATAATATCAAAGCCTAAACTTCAAATCGATCCGAACACCAAAATTCATCTTCTTTCTACGATCTTTTGTTCAAATCATCTTCTCTCTTACAACTTGAAAAATCATGGTGTCTCCTACCGACGATACTCTTCCTCGCGGTCCCCGCTGTTACAAACACAAGAGATGAGATCTCTTCATCGCCTTACTATCTTCATCCCATCACGTTCTCACTCCAATCTTGTTGAACGACGACAACTATGAACGATGGGCAAAGCTAGCACGCAAAACTCTTCGAGCCAATCAAAAACATTTTTTCATTGATGGAACTATTCAACAATCGGTGCTCAACTCCAAGGATTATAATAATTGGGTGACCGTGTCATGTTGATTGGGTGGATATACGCTAGTATCGAACCCAAATTCATCACTCTATCTATGTTGTTGATAACGCGATAGTCATGTGGAAAATCTTACGCAACAGATTCTCGGCCGGCAACGCTCCTCGAGTGCATGAGTTAAAAGCTGATATCGTGGCATGTCGTCAAGATGGACAAGATGTAGGAACTTACTTCAACAAGCTCAAATTCATGTGGGATGATCTTGATGATTATGAGCCTGTACTTGGTACTTGGTTGTTGCTGCAACAATTTTGATTGTCCAATATTGGTGGCCTCCAACATAGACGTGATCAGAACGTATACACAAATTTCTAATGGGATTGGATGCTTCAAAGTTTGGTACAACTCGCACAAATATTTTGGGGCGTCTCACTCGCGAAAAGGATCTTGGCCTCGATCAGATTTACTTAGAACTTGTTGCTAAAGAAAGGCATCTCTCCGTCTCTCGTTTTACGGAAGAATGCATCAACATCATTGGTTATGTTGTCCAGACCGCTGTGAATGCAACTACAACCGTTACTAAAGGTCGAAACAATCTTCACTACACCCATTGCAATCGTACAAATCACACTGTCGACACATGTTTTGAGAAGCATGGGTATCCAGAAGGGTGGATTGACTACAACTCAGAAACTAGAGGGAGAGGTCGTGGTAGAGGTGGCCGTGGGAGAAGACGATCAGCTCCACCTTGCGTAAATAATTCTCAAGCTGCACCAATAACAGAGTATCCGAACATTCCTAGCGTTAGCAAAGAAGCATGGGCTGCAATTGTAAACTTGCTTAAACCCAAGAAACTACCCTCCTCTGAGAAACTGTCTGGTATTGTTGACTTTCTTTTAGACTCGTTAGCATCTCATCACATGACAGGTGATGAAGATCTCTTAAGTATTCTCCAAGATATTCCTCGATGCATTGTTGTTTTGCCGAATGGAAAACATTCGTATGCTACAAAAGAAGGCTCACTCCACCTTGGTGGCGATACATCACTTTGTCATGTGCTATTGTGCCAGATTTATCGTGCACACTTATATTGTTAGCTCGTTTATTACATGAGCTTTCGTGCTCTGCAGTATTCACGGACAAATTGTGTGTTATACATGACCGTTCTTCGATGATGCCGATTGGAGCAGGTGAAGAAGAGAACATGGTTTATCACTTTGGGGGGGGGGGGGTCGTTCCAGCTCGAGCAAACAAGACTTCAATAGTGGGTGATGCAGTTTTGTGGCATCAACAGTTGGGGAACCCTAGCAACAAAGTGTTGTCTATTTGTTTATCAACTTTAGAGGATTTTAAAACTAGTAGTTTTGAGTTTAAGGAGCTTCGTGATGTTTGTATTCAGGCAAAACAGACTCGAGATTCGTTTTCAGATAGCAATAATAAAACAATTTGCCATGATAGAACGCCAATTTGAAACAAAAGTTAAAACACTTCGCAGCGACAATGGTATTGAATTCACTTGCATGAAACAGTATTTTGCTGAGAATGAAATTTTACATCAAACCTCTTGCGTCGATACACCACAACAAAACGGACGAGCTTGGCGCAAACATATGCGTCTTTTGAACATGGCAAGGGCTCTTCTCTTTTAGGGAAATCTACCAACAAAGTTTTGGGGTGAGAGCATTCTTATCGCTGCATATCTCATCAATCGCACTCCCACCATTTTGCTTAACGGTAAAACTCCCTATGAACTCCTACACAACACACCTCCACAATATTCTCATATGCGCCCCTTTGGTAGCCTCTGTTTTGCGAAGAAACAAACTGCAAAACAGATAAGTTCGATGCAAGGAGCAAAAGGTGCATTTTTTTAGGGTACCCGCATGGACAAAAAGGCTGGAAAGTTCTTGATATTGAAACTGATTCTTTCTTTGTCTCTAGAAACGTCATATTTAATGAAACTACGTTTCCATATGCTTTAGCGGATTCCTCTCTAAGCTCGCCGGAACCAGTCTCTACTCCACCGGCACAAGTCTTCTCTGTGGTTAAGTTTTTTGTTACCGATCCTTCTTCTCTCCCTATTCCTGAATTCAGGGGGAGTGACCATGATACACCTGTAGTCCCACCATCTCATAAACCTACTGAAGATGCTATTCTTTCCGTCGATGAATCATCACTCTCTGATCCTGTCATGACATCGATTCCTCACTCCGACGCTAACCAACTTGGTAGTGGCTTGCGATAAATGATTCCTTCCACGCGGCTTAGGCCATATGTGACATACTCTTCTCAATGTGATAAACCCCCTGTTCTCGATATCACTGACTCTAATCCGGCCTCATCAAGTACGTGTTTGTATCATATCACTAACTTTGTCTCTTTTGATCGTTTCTCCGACAATCATATTGTGTTTCTCGCTGCTAGTACTCTCAAGGTTAAGCTGTTACACTGTAAGGATGCAATTCAGTTTGAAGTATGGCGCAATGCGATGAGTTCTGAATACACCTCTCTCGAAGGACAGCAGACATGGTCTTTTCAAAAGCTCCCTCCTAGAAAGAAAGCTCTTGTATCTAAATGGGTACTTCGCATCAAATTCAATGCAGATGGTTCAGTTGAGCGTTACAAAGCAAGATTGGTCGTTATGGGGAACTTTCAAGAGGAAGGGGTTGACTACGACAAGACGTTTGCCCACGTGGTCAAGATGAACACAATTCGGATTCTTCTTGATGTTGTTGCTGCAAAGAATTGGGAAATGCATAAATGCATTCGAGGATCAACGGTCCTTCATATTCTTGTGTACGTTGACGATCTCGTTATCTTTGGAAACGATTCAGAGGTAATATCTCAGTTTAAAGACTATCTACATAAGTGTTTCCGTATGAAAGATTTGGGACACTTAAAGTATTTTTTGGGGCTTGAGGTTGCCCGTGGTCCAGTGGTATCTATCTCTCTCATCGCAAGTATTGCCTAGATATTATCTATGAATGTGGTCTTACCGGTGCAAGTCATGTTGATAGACCAATTGAACATAATCATCGGCAAATTCTGGTCCCTTTTACGCTAACACTTCCAAATATCAGATACTCTTTGGTCGATTGGTGTATCTTGCCTTGATGATGGTGTCGAAATTGTCTTCCAAAATAGGATGACTTCTTGGGGACTCGTCGAGGTTTAAACTTGTAAGACCCTAAACTGCAAGTGCACAACGTGCGTTGTAGTACTTAGGGTATCGATCCACAGGGAGGAGGTCAACTGCAAAACAAGAAAATCAGGGCAACCAAAGACGCAGAGAATTGGGGGGTTTGGGGAAAGTGTCACGGTATCAGTAGAAAAGAAAAGAAAGGCAGCCACGTCTTATATAGAGGAGGGTGTCGACCAACTCTATAACCAACATGAAAAGAAAAATCAACTTAAGGGCTTGTAAAAAGGAAATCAGGTGAGAAGTGCATAAAAAGGAAATATTGAAGTGCGTAAATCTTGCTTAAAAGAAGATGGGGAAACAAACGTTGGGGATCTCTTCGGAAAATCTATGGGGTTCTAACTAGAAATCAAACTCACAACAATTTAGACAAACAAGGTTAGGCGATTTTCCCTAAACTGGAATCACTGGTTTTAACGATCTTGACTCTCTCAAGCTAGATCGATCTATGTTATGCAAAGCGCGCAGGTATACTCTCGTACCCCACGGCCTAAGCAAACACAGTATATATCAGGATCATAAACGTTCACGTCTTCTTCTTAGGTATGCGTGAGCACCCCAATAGCGCTCGCTCCATAGAATTAGGTTCGAATATGAAATTGAACACGTTAGTGGTTTTCAAAGATCCTAAAATCAGACTCTAGTTCATGACGCTAGAATCATGCAATAAGAACAAGTTTAATAAGAAAGAAAACCCTAATCTATGGTCTAAACAGCTGGTTCAAGAACATTTTATGAAATTCCCCATAGATCCCCTTAAAGAACACCCAACGAAAATAAACTATTCAGACATGAAAGATGGAGCAGAAAACGAGATTGATGAATGCATACGTGTATAAATCAATAAGAAATAAGAAAGGTTCCAACAGAAATTGATCTCCCTCGAAGAACAAGGATGGAGATCGAGAGAGAACGAGATCCGCGGCCACAAAGTTAGCCTAGAGCCAAAGCAAAGAAAATGTGAAAAGAACTTGACAAAACTTGTTTATGAAACCCTAAACATCGAGTATATATAGGACTTCAAGTCCCCTTGGGCGTCATTTAGGACTTGGATTGCATAAGACGGATGCGGGTTTAAGTTGGGCTTCAAATGGGCTCGGGAATCGTCAGCTGCCTGGCCGCACGAGCGAGGGCTCGTGGCGCGGCCACTGGTCATCTGGTCAGATTGTGGCGCGGCCAGCTTGCTCTTCCAGATGCTTGACGAACCTTGTTGCTTCCTTCATAACTTGAGATACAACCGTGGGATTGGGCTTTAACCACTTCGAGGTGAAAGACAGCTGATAAGGCTACCTTGTCTCCAAATATGAGCTTGATCTTGTGGTGGGAAGGTCTTCATCTGATGTTGAACATATCTCCTCGAGCACTTATTCTGGGAATGTCCATTTTGCTCAAAAATATGCGTCTTTTGCTAAGATTAACTGAAAAGAGTCTTGATAACCAAATACTCGAAAGCTAGTGTTTATGCATTAAAACCTTAGTGAAATGCTTATTAAATCACTCACTTATGATATTAAAAATGAGTAAAATATGCATGTTATCAACTCCTCCAGACTTAAACTTTTGTTTGTCCTCAAACAAAACAAAAATCTAAGTAAGGAAAAGAGGTTTGAAAACGTGAAAACTCACCAATACTTGGGAACTCATCAAGTCTAGCAATCAACCTGTTTGAGCCACGTAACTCGGAATTCAAACTCAAGGCGTTTGGGTCTAGTTACCTTGAGCTTTTCACCCGTCCCGGATACGCTTCATGGTCCCTTCGAGTATTTCGAGCTTTCTTTTGTTGACTCATTTAGTCATTTAGGCGTGTGGTTTCAGTCGAGGGAGTATCAGTTAACGAGACATTATATTATTCTCTCCCAAACATCTAGACAAAGACATTTATTTCATACACAACTCTCCTATTTTCTCTTCCCTTAGTCGATTGCTCCCTACTTTTCTAGGGTATCATTTTATTTTTTCTATCGACTTTTTTTTCTATTATTTGTTTCTTAACTTGAGAACGATCACTTCTTCGAAGCTTTCATGATTTCTGCGAACCGTCATTGTCCTTCGAGGGACTCGGGTTGCCGTTCCCAAACTAAGACTTTTCTTTCTCCCTTTATTTTTTCTTTTCTATAAAAAGGGAAGATCAAGGAGATGTTTCATAGCATCTACTAAGTCATGCTAGAGTTTAAAAGAGGAGAAAAGTTCGAAGTACCTCAAGCCCCTTGACGAGAGGTTTTGATTCATTAGGTGCGGAGTCAACGTAAGATCATTCGAGTACTCTAGAGATTAGAACTTTCTCTGTTGGAATGATCCACTCGCAGTGTTCAACTTAATAAACTTTGCTTTTGAAGCCGTGAGAATGGAGCGACTTGTACCTAGCAAAGTTCATAGTTTCCGACTAAAAAAATAAAAAAAAAGTTTTGACTCTATAAAACGACACGATAAATATTGGAAGTATGCATAAGACTCATCAAATCAAAGCATAGTTAGTAATATAAGAAACCCCGCCAGACTTAAATCAAATTGTCCACAGTTTGTTTGAATCGAGTTGAGGTGAAATGGATAGATAAATTCAAGTACAAGCTTGTGAAGACTTACTTGAAAGTGGCGATGGGTTTGGTGTGGGTGGATGGGCGTGTGGTATGATTAAGCTAAGGAATTAATCATTCTCCTTATGTCCCTGCTTAGAATCGATTTAATTGAACAAAAGAAATCGAAAACTTAGCTCGAAAGGAAATGTGATGTTCAGTTTGAGCTTCCTTGCTTCGTTTGGTGGTGGTGCGCGTGTGGTGGTGATGGCTGGTGGTGGTGCAGGCGTTTGGTGGTGATGATTGGCTCGCCTTGGATGTGAAGAACAAGTACTTCAGTAGCTAATACTCGTCTTGATTCCTTGAGCTTTATGAAACACCTTGAATGAGAGATGGAAAATCTTCTATTCTTGCGTCTTGAAGATTGCGTCATCTCAGAAACTTGAAGTTTGGGTCGATGCTGGCCTATCCGGTGATGTGTTCGGGATCCAGGAAGACAGGTGTTGCTAGTTCGAACTTCAATGTCATATGAAATTCTTACTTGGCTTCGGTAAAGGTCTCGGTCGCGGAAGAGAGAATCTCGTCTTCAGAAAGAAGGAAGTTGCATCTTCTTCCTTCTGGAGCTTGCACAACAGTTCTGGAGGATGAGACCGTTGTATTCTTCATCGTCATGGATACAGGTCTATTGAACGTACTGGAAGAAGTATGTAGAGAGATGGATTATTGACTTAACTTGTCTTGGATAGAGTCTTATCTTGTCTCGTCTCTCCATCTTTGATGCAACAGCAATGTGCCGCGGTTGTGGAAGTTGTCTTTGCGGTCTTTAGGACGTGTTCAAGTCTTGAAACAAGATGGAAACTTGCAAGACTTGAAAGAGGTTGAAGGAGGTTCGGTTTGGTGAAGTTCAGAATGGAAGAAGTTTCAGAGGAAGGTTGGCCGGGCGACAGGTTGTCACGGCCGCAGCCAGGCACGTCTCCTCCGTGCCATCGTGGCTCGTGGCGCGGCCAGGCTCCTTCTGGCCGGCCCACGGGCAGCTCGTCGCCCGGTGAGTGTTCTTCGAGTCTCCTTCTTTCTATTTTTGATCTTTTTCAGGTTTTCTTATTTTTGTGCTTTTCTTGGTTTTCTGATTTTTTGTCTTTTGAGGTTTTATGTAAATGTTGTAACTAAGACGAAACCAAAACTAAGAATTAGTATGGTTAGAGAGATGAGAAAGAGAATACCTAAAATGAATTGTCTCCCATTGAGTCGCTCTTGTTTAGAGTCTTTTAGCTAGACTTTGGTAGTTTGGGAGCTCAGTTGGAGGGTGAGCTCGACCTAAAGCAAGGTTTCTTCGCCTTCTGCGCAGCGTCTTCTGCTGAAGACTTCTCGAGTCTCTCCATGATTGCATCTTCATCCCTTTCAAGAAAATGTTTCTCCATGGTGTGTGGTATCGCGGGATAGAACTTTTTCCCATCGATATTGGCGAATGAGACTCGCCTATTGGGCTAATCCATGATGGCTCCTGCAGTGGCTAATAACGGCCATCCCAAGATGAGAGGTGCAGCTTCTACTTGGCGAGTTTTGGCGAGAGGTGCAGCTTCTGCTGAAGACTCCTCGAGTTTCTCCATGATTGCATCTTCATCCCTTTCAAGAAGATGTTTCTCCATGGTGTATGGTATCACGGGATAGAAAATTTTCCCATCGATATTGGCGATTGAGACTCGCCTATTAGGCCAATCCATGATGGCTCCTGCAGTGGCTAAGAACGGCCATCCCAAGATGAGAGGTGCAGTTTCTTCTTGGCGAGTTTTGACTATGTAGAAGTGTACCGGGACTCTGCAATCGCCAATGATGACTGGGAGATCGTAAATGACTCCCTTTGCGGCTGCGAAAGACTGGTCCGACAAACCAATCTTGACCTTCGGGTAGACACACTTTATACCAAGTCTTCGTGCATTACTGACCACCATGATGTTTATGTATGATCGCGAATCACACAAGGCATTTTTGAAAGTGTTACCTCGGATGTTGCATGTTGTGAGGTATTGCTCGTGGCCCTGGACCTTGTGGAGGTTTCTAATTCGCCTCCCTGCTCAGGCGAGGTTGAAAAGGTTTTGAATATCGGATACCGTCTCCTTCCTCTCGCAAAAGAGGTGCTCGATCAGGTGTTCTCTCCAAGCTTCCACAAAATCTACCTCCGGAGGATTGTTTCGGACCACTTTGTTGAAATCCTCCAATGCTAATGGCTCGATTCGGTTCTGGTGCCATTCGTACTTCTTTGCTGGGGGCATTTGGATAGCGTCCTTGGTGATGGGATGTCTCTCTTGATTGAAGTAGACTTCTATGTCGATCTTGTTCTCCAGGCTATCTTGAAAGAAATCGGCCAACCCTTGGTCTTTTCAGTCGTCTTCGAATGACATTTCCATCAACTTCTCTCTTTGGACGTGCATCATGATAGGTCTTGCATGGCTGACTTTACTCCCTCCAGTTGAGTGTAAGGAGGTTTCTTCTTCAAGAGGTTCCTGCGATCTGGCCCCTGACGATCCGGTTGAATATGTTTCCTCGAATTCGTAGTACGAATCGCTTAAGCAGCTGGTAGTGAAGCTTGTTTCAGGACTTGAGAACTTTGTTTCAGTGATGGGTTCGACCGCGTTGCAGGATGCGAACGTGACCAGGCTAGAGCAGTGGCCTGACGCAGCTGGCGTGTCTCCTTGTGTTGCCCCTTGGATCGAGATTTCAGAAACTTTTTCCATTGTTCTTCTAAGAGGGTCGACAAGCTCCTCTGTTTTACTAGTGTTGATTGCAGAGATTAACTCGCCAAGTCTCTGTTGTTCCTTGGTCAGCTTTCCTATTGATACCGTTTTCCTTTTCAGGGTTCGACCGCGTTGCAGGGTGCAAACGTGACCAGGCTAGAGCAATGGGCTAACGCAGCTGGCGTGTCTCCTTGTGTTGCCCCTTGGATCGAGATTTCAGAAACTTTTTCCATTGTTCTTCTAAGAGGGTCGGCAAGCTCCTCTGTTTTACTAGTGTTGATTGCAGAGATTAACTCGCCAAGTCTCTGTTGTTCCTTTGTCAGCTTCCCTATTGATGCCGTTTTCCTTTTCAGGTTGTTGATGATGCCCTCGAGCCTATCGTCTGTTTCTTCGGCCTTGTCCTCAGATCGTCGTTGATTTTCCACCAGTTGCAGAATATCAGCTTCAGTTCGATCTCTATTGACATAGATAGAGTCGTTGGTTTCCTCAAGCTTTTCGTTCAAAACGCGGATGTCTCTTATTCTTTTCTCGAGGATGGGCTTGCGCTGTTCGAGTGTCTCGAAGATCTTCTCTAGCTGGGAAGGATTGTTGAGTGCACGGTCCTTCTGCAACTCTATTTCCTCAGAGAGGGCGACCATCATGGTGAGCAGTTCAGTTCGAACCTCGTTTATGCGTTTGTAGATGGCTCCGGTGCACTTTGCCTGACATCCCATCATATTGTTGATTTTGTCCACGAGCTCATCGAGCTGGCGGGTTTGCTCGATCTCTGTCTTGTCGTATGGATGAGAGAGCTTAGGTGCATCCTGGTGCTGAGTAGGCTGGGCGCGTCTTTGATACTTCATGCTCGGGAAGGGTATCCGAGCGCGTTCGTCGGCATTAGTTACCGGCCAGCGAGTTGTGTGGGATGCAAGGTTCGCGGGTGATTTCAGCTTCTGGAGAACTATGGGCGTGTTGTTTTTGGTTCGTGGGGTTCTCCATGGTTTTAGGGTTCCTGAAACTCATAGAAAAAGATCTAGAAGTTAGAGAAAAAGAATGTCTTTGAGTTGTGATCGTGACCTTTGCTTTGGACAGCCACAGGCAACGTCCCCGGCAATGGCGCCAAAAGCTTGATGGGGTCGAAACTATCTTCCAAAATAGGATGGCTTATTGGGGACTCGTCGAGCTATAAATTTGTATGATCCTAAGCTGCAAGTGCACAACGTGCGTTGTAGTACTTAGAGTATCGATCCACATGGAGGATGTCAACTTCAAAACAAGAAAATCAGGACAACCGAAGACGCAGAGAATTGGGGGTTTGGGGTAAGTGTCACAGTTTCAGTAGAAAAGAAAAGAAAGGCAGCCACGTCTTATATAGAGGAGGGTGTCGACCAACTCTATAACCAACGGGAAAAGGAAATCAGGTGAGTAGTGCAGAAAAAGTAAATATTGAAGTGCGTAAATCTCGATTAAAAAGCAGATGGGGAAACAAACGTTGGGGATCCCTTCGGAAAATCTATGGGCTTTTAACTAAAAATCAAACTCACAATATTTCAGACAAACGAGATTAGGCGATTTTCCCTAAAGAACACAAAGTTCGTGTATTAAAATTCAACAATTTACGAGTATAGGTACTAATTAGCATACCAAAATTGTTCACGCGCTCATCCGCTACACTTCTATGAGTTCATGTACTAATTGGCCGTTTTCCCGGTGATTTTCCCTAAACTGGAATCACTGGTTTTAACAACCTTGACTCTCTCAAGCTAGATCGATCTATGTTATGCAAAGTGCGCAGGTATACTCTCGTACCTGATGGGGTCTAAATAGTCGTCTGAGATTGGAGCATTTCTTTCGGGACTCGTCGAGCTTTGAATTTGTAGGACCATGAGCTGCAAGTGCACAGCGTGCGTTGTAGTACTTAGGGTATCGAACCACAGGGACGAGGTCAACTGCAAAACAGAAAATAAGGGCAACCAAAGACGCAGGGAACTGGGGGTTTTGGGGTAAGTGTCACGGTTTTTGCAAGAAATAAAGAAAGCAGTATCACGCCTTATATAGAAAAGGTTGTTAAATTATTCTATAACCAACGGGAAAAGGAAAATAAACTTAGACTTGTAAAAAGAAAATCAGATGAGCAGTGCAGAAAAAGTAAATATTGAAGTGCGTAAATCTCGATTTAAAAGCAGATGGGGTAAAACACGTTGGGGATCTTCTCGGGAAAACTATGGGGTTCTAACTAGAAATCAAACACACAAAAGTCAAGCAAACGAGACTAGGCAATTTTTCCCTAAACAGATTCACTGGTTTTAACGACCTAACTCTGAAAAGCAAGATCGATCTGTGAACATCTATTTCGCAGGTATACTGTCGTATCATGAGTCCTAAACGAACACGCAATAAGATCGGGACAATAAACATTCAGACATCTTTTAAAGGATGCTCTCTACCCTATTATGGTTTAGATCTGAGATTCAGGACATTCGTCACTCTCAAGACCCTGCGATCAGAATACTAGTTCATGACGCTAGACTCATGCAATAAGAACGAATATGGTGAGACATAAAACCCTAATCTTCGGCCAAAACAATCGGTTTAAAAACAGTTAATGGGATTCCCCATAAATCCCCTTAATGAACACCCAACGAAAATAAACTACTCATACATGAAAGAAGAAGTAGAAAACGTGATTGATGAATGCATAACTTGTATAAATCGATAAGAAAGAAAGAGGGTTCAAGAACAAATCAATCTCACTCAAAGAACAAAGTGAAAACCACGAATCAGAGATTCGCGACAACCAAAAGAAATCTATGAATATGTGTTTCGTGTCCCTTTTAAAAAAAAAAACCTAAACAACGAGTATATATAGGTTTTCAAGTGCCCTAGGTCGTGGATTAGGTCTTAGCTTGCATAAGACGGCTGCGGGTTTAAGTTGGGCTTCAAATGGGCACGGGAACCGCGAGTGGCCTGGCCGCGCGAGCGACTGGCCATGGCGCGGCCACAGGTCGTCTGGCTTGGCCGTGGCGCGGCCAGCTCGTCCCTCCGGGTGCTTGGCGGACCTTCTTGCTTCTTCCATAACTTGAGATCCAACCGTGGGATTGTTCTCAAACCACTTCGAGGTGAAAGACAGCTGATAAGGCTACCTTGTCTCCAAATATGAGCTTGATCTTGTGGTGGGAAGGCCTTCGTTTGATATTGAACTTTTGTCCTCGAGCACTGTTTCCGAAAATGTTCATTTTCCTCCAAAATAAGCGTCTTTTGCTAAGTTTACCTGAAACGAGTCTCGAACAACCAAATACTCAAATCTAGTGTTTATGCATTAAAACCTTAGTGAAATGTTTATTAAAGAACTTACTTATGATAGTAAAAATGGGTAAAATATGCATGTTATCAACTCCTCCAGACTTAAACCTTTGTTTGTCCTCAAACAAAACAAAAATCTAAGTAAGGAAAGGAGGTTTGAAAACGTGGAAACTCACCAATACTTGGGAACTCATCAAGTCTAGCAATCGACCTGTTTGAGCCACGTAACTCGGAATCTAGCTTCAAGGTGTTTGGGTCTAGTTACCTTGAGCTTCAAGGTCCCTTTGAGTATTTCGAGCTCTCTCTTGTTGACCCCTTTATTCATTTTGGCGTGCGGTCTCTATCGAGGGAGTATTGGTCGACGAGACATTATACTCTTCTCTTCCAAACATCTAAACAAAGATATTTCAGACACAACTCTCCTATTTTCTCTTCCCTTATTCGATTTCTCCCTACTTTTCTAGGGTATCATTTTATTTTTTATATCGACTTTCTTTTCTATTTTTTTTTCTTTTCTTCTTACCTTGAGAATAATCACTTCGGAAGTTTTCATGATTTTTGCGAACCGTCATGGTCCTTTAAGGAACTTGGGTTGCCATCCTCAAACTAAGACTTTTCTTTCTATTTTTTTTTTCTTTTCTATAACAAGGAAAGATCAAGGAGAGGTTGCATTGCATCTACTTAGTCATGCTAGAGTTTAAAAGAGGAGCAAAGTTCGAAGTACCTCAAGCCACTTGACGAGAAGTTTTGATTCATTAGGTGCGGAGTCAACGCAAGATCCTTCGAGTACTCTAGAGATTAGAACTTTCTCCGTTGGAATGATCCACTCGCAGTGTTAAACTTAATAAACCTTGCTTCTAAACTCGTGAGAATGGTCATTAAGGTTACTTGTTCGAAATGACTTGTACTAGCAAAGTTCATAGTTTGCGACTAAAAGAAAAAAAAAATGTTTTGACTCAATAAAATGACTCGATAAATGATGTAAGTTTGCATAAGACTCATCAAATAAAAGCATAGTTAGTAATATAGGAACCCCCCCCCCCCCAAGACTTAAATCAAACTGTCCCCAGTTTGTTTAAATCGAGTTCAGGTGAAAAAGATAGGTAAATTCAAGTACAAGCTTGTGAAGACTTACTTGATAGGACTCAGGTTTTACCCTAATAAAACTACTGCAAGTGCACAGCAAATGCAATCGTAGTATAAGGGGTATCGAAATCCCAAGGGAAGTAGATGCTACACTAAGGTTTCTAAGTTCGAATTATGCTAGGTCGAATTATGTGAAATTAAAACTAAGTAATTAAAACAAGTAAATAAATCGGATTAAGATGGGTTTAAAGTTCAGGAGACTAAGGCGCTAGGCAAGGATAATTATCAGGTTGAATCCAAGAATGCAGAATCTCAGTCTATTAGGGATTTATTAAGAACAGTCTAGAACTCGAAACTCTAAGTTAAAACCAATCAACTCTCGTTGCAGAAGTTATCTATGCCTAGATTCCTAAATCCCAAATCTCTTTGCGAATTTAAATAATTAAGGCAAGAAATAAGAACATGTTCGATTTGTTCACAAAATACCTAAACCAAATCTCTTTGTGAATAGCTATTTTGCTCACCTATGATTAGTTCAAGTTACTAATAATGCTCTCGCATCTATTAAATAACCTAAGGTTTGATTTCTAAGTGATCAATTTCAGAAATCAAGTTAAGCACAAATCAAGGTGAAGATCCAATTGATTTCCCTAATAATTCTAATGATTCTACAAACTCTTCATCAAACCCTAAATCACCCTAACCTAACTAGCAAACTACTCAGACATAATTATGCAAACATAAATCATGGCTGAAATAAATTGCATAAAAGAATAGAGAATGATATAGGGGTTCGAAATCTGGCTCAGGTGAGTTAGAATTGTCTCCCCAAAATCTCAGGATCAATCTCTCTCTAAGTCTCAAAAACAGAAAATAATGATAAGGTAATAGGCTAAACAATGCCTGAAAACTATTTATAGAAGGGGATTTTTCGTCCAGGGGCAGACTTGTAATTCTTCAAAACTTGGATGATTTCCTTTTTGTAATGGAAATCTGATCAACGAGTCGGTCATCATTGGTGTCGATCGACACATAGAGTGTCGATCGACACCTTGCGTGTAAATCCACGCTCTTGACTTCATCACTTCGGCTGCTTCTCCAAAATGATCAAAAATGTTCAATATTCTCCCATTTAGCTCCAAATGCTCTCCATCCTGTAAAGACTCTAATAGGACTCTAAAACTAACAAAAGACTCTATAAAAACACTTATATCATGGTCCAAAAATGGGTAAAAACCATGATATATCAACTCCCCCAGACTTAACTTTTGCTTGCCCTCAAGCAAAACAGAAACTTAGAATGAATTAGAAGTTTGAAAACAGGAACTTCGAGTACCTCTTCAGAACGCCACATTGATTAACACTTCTTGAATCCACATGCTATAGAGCCAACCTTAGGAAATGTTCAGTGTACTTACCACAAGCTTAGCAACCTCCCAGTTTGAACCCAGATCCTTTCCTTGTTAAAATTTCGAACTCTAACAGTGGTATTTCCACAAAATTTAGAGATTCTTTTCCCTTCCTTAGTGCATGAACAAGACATTCTCATGCAGCTCTCCTATTTTCTCTTCCCTTAGTCAACTTTCGCCCATTTTCAGGGTGTTCTAAGATCTTTTCATTGACTCTTCTTTTTCTTATGAAATCTCAGGAAATAGTGCTACTCTCTACTTGTGTTCCTTGTGAGGAGACAGGTTCAAGAGCATCACTAATATTGTTCTTTGTGAGGAGACATGCTCATGACAAAGGCACTATTCCCAGACTTAGACTATTTTTCTTTCTTTTCTTTTTCTTTTCTCAAGGGAAGATCAAGGAGAGACTGCAATTGTCTATCTGCTCAGACTGAAAGAGGAATCAAGTTCTGCGCATACCTAGTTCTTATAAGGGGATCTGAACTCGCCCTGTTAGATTGATTTCACTTGCAGCTTTCTACTTAGTAAGACCCGCAGTCAACTACTATAGCAATGGTCCTTTCAAGTGTCAACTTCCTGTGGTTAGTTCCTAGAAAAACTGAAAGTTCCAACTGATTTTGACTCAATAAAACAAATTTTTGAAAACTTTTGACTCTCAAAACAAAACACAATGTTAGCAACCACCTCCCCCAGACTTGAATAACACTATCCCCAGTGTTACTAAGAATGAGTTTGGATAGAAAACAAAAAAGTGTGCTAAACTGTTACAAATCAAAGAGAAAAATCGGATTACCTGACTCTGTGGGTGGCGTCGATCGACACAGATGGTGTCGATCGTTGCCGTGATAGATGGCCGTGTCGATCGATACTATACGGTGTCGATCGATACTATACGGTGTCGATCGACACTCTGTCCGAAGACAGAGTTCAACCACTCGAACATGATTGTTGTTAAGTCAGATTTTTGTTAGAATCATCCTAGCTGTTAGAAAAACTCAAACAAACGTTAAAAGCACAAGATAATCCAATAAACTCAATAACTGCAACAAGTTGAAAACAAAGTAGTGAAGCAAATGAAGCAAATGCAGACTCAAGAGAAAAAGTAAAACTGACTCAAAGTACTAAAAAGGAATGGAGAAGTCACTCGTCATCATCTGAATGTGGTGGAGAAGATCGTGGTGGTGTGGGAGGGCGGATGCAGCTACAGCTAGACACAGTAGCAATGGCGTTCCAGATGGCCTGGAAGCTCTGAACCACATATCTCTGAAATGCAGCTTGCTCCATAGGAATCTCGGGAGCATCTGGAAGGTGATGAGGTCCAATAGGCTCCAAAGTGGCATGTGCTCTGCGCCTAGAACATGAAGGGCGTGTCGGATCCTCAGCTGGTCGGGAGAATGTGCCTCTGCGTCTGGCAACCGGAGCAGTCCTAAGATTGCTCGGACTGGGGTGAAATGCGAGGCGGCCTGAATCTGTGGTAATGTGAGTGAGGTCTCTGTCAGGTAACTGCACCAAACGCTGCACTCTCTGCTCGTCGCTGAAAGCCCACAACCTCTCTGGCTTCACCCAATGAGTCCTCTTCAAGTACTCCATATCAACCAAAGCACGCGATGTAACAATGGAACAGCTGGAAGTGTCTATCCCGCAGTGCTGGAAGATAGGAGTGAGAAGACTCCCTATAGTCTCTGGCTTAGTCTTCGTCCCACTAAAAGGCTTCGTCTTCAAGGAAGCCAAATGATGTGCAAACACAGCGCCTAGGTTCGCGCTATCTGGCGCATCTTAATCCTCATAAATCTCAGACCAAAGACCACGATAAAGCAGTACCAACTCAGACACTCGCATCTTCCCCGGCTCATGCTTACACAGAAGTGTAGTAGAGAATAGGTGGACCAAGTAGCGCAGGGTAGGATGGCGAATGTCGGTGTGAGTGGAGGTCTTAGAGTCATACCTCCCATTCCCGAAGTGTGACCAGAAATCCTGGTTATCTGGGAGCTGTGTCTGAGGAGAGACCCCAGTGGCATGCTCATCTGCGAACCCATAGATCCCGCAAAGGTCTGGAAGTGAAATGCGGTAGCGGATCCCGCGGATTATGAAAGTCAATGTGCCTTCCAGAGCATTCCAGACTATCTCGTTCCAGTAGTAGACTCGAGCTGTGGCGATGAACTGGCGGACAAGGTCTGGATATAAGTCATATTGCCGCGTCGCAATGGTGCCCATCCCAAACATGTTCATCAGCTGCAGGATGTCATCTTTGATTCCTAGCTCCCTCATCGTCTTCTCACATGCAAAACGAGTTGGAGCGATCTCTACTCGCAGCCATGCGTTGTAGAACAAGGTGTCATACTCATCCCATGTCTCGTTGACATCTCTGTAAAGACACTCGTCTTTTGCCACCTCCTTTCTGGTGAATCTTCCCAACGCCGTGTAACTCGAACCTTTGCCTTTTCACGTTTAGGACTTGGAAGAAGACACGGAATT
The DNA here is from genome assembly GCA_020283515.1 of Alliaria petiolata. NCBI lineage: Eukaryota > Viridiplantae > Streptophyta > Magnoliopsida > Brassicales > Brassicaceae > Alliaria > Alliaria petiolata. Next base: position 465,845,525 of record JAHZTW010000001.1, on the reverse strand, counting down.
GCCTCATCATTGGCAGTTCTTGAGGCTGAGGCGTCACCATCTCGTGCTCTTTTAGGCATCTGCAATGAAAAGGAAAACAAAATAAAAACCAAAATCCAAGAAATGAAGCACAAGTCGTTACTTCAGGTCGGGTGTCGATCGACACCATGCGTGGATTTTGAATCCGAACCAGAAATCACGATTTCAACTTCATGCAACAACAATTAGCATTTCTAACAATCCCAATATCACTAGTCGACCAAGTCTAGACCATAAAACCCAAAGAAAAATCCAAATTCGCAAAATGCATCATCAATTTCCAACAATTTCGAAAATTTCAAATTTTGCAAATTAGAGGATGAAAAACAGTTGGGGAATGATCTAAATCATGTTATACAACCTAAACAAGCATCATTCAACAAAGAAATCAAGCTAAATAGGTTGAATTTGGAAATTTTCACCTTAGGTCCGAAAAATAAAATTGGGAGATTTGAAGAACATACATTTGTAGATCTAATGAATTGACTATGGATTATGAAAGAGGGTGAAAATCCGCACGGATTAGAGCTTTGAATCACTCAATTTGGTCAAGAAATGAAGATTTGGGATTTGGGGAAAGTCTCTTTGAAAAACTCGGTTTTTAAAGTTGTGAATAACAAAAGACGAAGTGTCGGGTTTTGAAGACTTAACCGTGTCCCCGAGTGGTGTCGATCGACACAGGGGGTGTCGATCGACACTGACCGTGATCGTTCCTCATTCTTTTTTTTTTTTTTTTTTTTTTATCTAAAAGCCAAAATAATTAGTAAAACCAAAATGAAAAATAAACTAAGTACCTATCAGTGGGTTGCCTCCCACTAAGCGTTCTTTGAACGTCAATAGCTTGACTGTTCATGCGTTTAGGCGGACGGTGCATCATCCAGAGACACAATGTGTCCTTCTGGAATCTCGGCTTGAGCCCAATAGTGTTTCACTCTCTGCCCATTCACAGTGAACTCCTCTCCTTTGGAGTTTGTCAAGACAATTGCTCCATATGGTCGGACCTCTTTGATGGTGAAAGGACCTGACCAACGAGAACACAGTTTACCAGGAAACAATTGTAAACGAGAGTTGTATAGAAGTACATGGTCATTTGGCTCGAATTGTCTGGAGACAATCTTCTTATCATGATATGTTTTAGTTCTCTCTTTGTAGAGCTTTGAGTTCTCATAAGCATGATAACGAAGTTCGTCGAGTGGAGCTGAAGTAGGCGCCTTTCTGCAGCAGGCTTCAAGTCGAAATTCATCTTCTTGATAGCCCAATGCGCCTTTTGTTCCAACTCCACTGGAAGATGGCAAGCTTTGCTATAGAGTAGCTGGAAATGTGTAGTCCCAAGTGGTGTTTTGTAAGTAGTCCTGTAAGCCCAAAGTGCATCATCCAGTTTCGCGGACCAATCCTTCCTTGTCTTGCCCACTGTCTTCTCCAGAATTTGCTTAATCTGCCTGTTGGAGACTTCCACTTGTCCACTTGTTTGGGGATGATAAGGAGTCGCCACGCGATGCTGAACTCCATGTTTCTTCAGCAGTTTGTTGAACACCTTGTTGATAAAGTGAGAACCACCATCACTTATGACAATCTGAGGCACTCCGAATCTTGGGAAGATGATGGTTCGAAACAACTTAAGAACCACTGCAGCATCATTGGTCTTAGAAGCAATTGCTTCCACCCACATAGAAACATAGTCCACAGCCACCAAGATGTACTTGTTCCCAAAAGATGAAGGGAAATGGCCCATGAAGTCAATACCCCAGCAATCGAAAATCTCCACTTCAAAGATGAAGTTCTGTGGCATTTCGTTTCTCTTGCTGATCTTCCCTCTCTTTTGACAAACATCACATTGCGTGATAAATAGCTGAGCATCCTTGAACATAGTAGGCCACCAAAAGCCTGCTTGAAGAACCTTGGACACTGTCTTGAAGGTTGCGAAGTGGCCAACATACTCAGAACCATGACAATGGAACAGCACATCACGAACCTCACTCTCTGTAATGCATCTTCTGTAAACATTGTCTGAACAATGCTTGTATAAGTGTGGCTCATCCCAATAGTACCTTATATGTTCCCTCATGAACTTCTTCTTCTCATAACCCTTGAGATGGTTAGGCTCAATGTCAGCAGCAAGAAAATTCACAATGTCAGCATACCATGGTCGAGTTGCATCATTAATGGCAAAGATTGGCTGTCCAAACACCTCATCCAAGATCCTGCAAAGTGAAGCTCGTGTTGGGTGTCGATCGACACAGATGGTGTCGATCGACACTTGGGCACATGAGTTGTCAATCTTCAAATTTTCGGACTGAGTGTCGATCGACACTTGGCGAATCTGCTCCGAAAACATGTCTTGTAAACGAGTCTCAACAAGGTAAACATTCTCCTCAGACAGAAAATCATCAATTGGCACGTCATCTTCGATCCTAATCCTTGAGAGATGATCAGCTACTCCATTCTCAACTCCTTTCTTGTCCTTAACTTCAATGTCAAACTCTTGAAGAAGTAGAATCCATCTTAGCAACCTTGGCTTTGCATCTTTCTTCTGCATCAAGTACTTCAATGCAGAATGATCTGTGTGAACAATCACCTTTGAGCCAACAAGATACTGGGGAAATTTCTCAAAGGCAAAGACCACAGCTAGCAATTCCTTCTCCGTAGTTGCATAATTCTTCTGAGCATCATCCAACGTTCTGCTTGCATAGTAGATGGCATGAAGCTTCTTGTCCTTCTTCTGTCCCAAAACCGCGCCTACTGTGAAGTCACTGGCGTCACACATCACCTCGAAAGGTAAATCCCAGTCCGGAGGTTGAACAATTGGAGCGCTCACTAAGGCTTGTTTGATCTGTTCAAAGGCTGAAAGGCATTCTGCAGTGAACTCGAACTTCACGTCTTTGCAGAGAAGAGCAGTGAGTGGTCTCGATATCTTGCTGAAATCCTTGATGAATCTTCTGTATAACCCAGCATGACCCAGAAAACTCCTCACTGATTTCACAGAATCAGGTGCTTGCAAAGTCGTCATCACTTCAATCTTGGCGTGATCCACTGCAATCCCTTCTGCTGAAACCTTGTGTCCAAGTACAATCCCATCTGTGACCATGAAATGACACTTTTCCCAGTTCAGGACCAAGTGTTTTTCTTCACATCGCTGCAACAAAGCGCACAAATTGTCCAGGCAGTCTTTGAAGGATGACCCATAAACAGAAAATTCATCCATAAAGACCTCCATAAACTTCTCAATCATATCTGTGAAGATGGACATCATGCATCGCTGAAAGGTCGCAGGAGCATTTTAAAGTCCAAATGGCATTCTGCGATATGCAAATGTACCATAAGGACATGTAAAAGTGGTCTTCTCCTGATCGTCTGGATGGATGGGAATCTGGAAGAACCCTGAATATCCATCAAGGAAACAGTAGTAGGGATGATTCGCCAGTCTCTCCAGCATCTGGTCGATGAAAGGCAAAGGAAAGTGATCCTTTCTGGTCGCGGCATTCAGCTTTCTGTAGTCTATGCACATCCTGTGTCCAGTCACAGTCCTTGTAGGAATCAGCTCATTCTTCTCGTTCTTCACCACTGTGACTCCTCCTTTCTTAGGAACCACATGAACTGGACTGACCCAAGCACTGTCTGAAATGGGATAGATGATCCCTGCTTCCAATAGATAGATAATCTCCTTCCATACTACTTCCTTCAGGTTTGGATTCAGCCTTTGATGTTCAATCGATGACTTTGTCTCATCCTCAAGGTGAATTCGATGCATGCACAAGTCTGGTGAGATACCTGAAATATCATCAAGAGAATAGCCAAGAGCTTTGCGATACTTGTGCAGCTTGCTTAGCAATAAAGTGAGCTCTGCATTGTTTAAGGAGGCATTCACAATGACAGGATAAGTTGAATTAGGACCAAGAAATGCATACCTTAGCCCGGCAGGGAGCTGTTTAAGCTCAACTTTAGGTGTCTTAGCCTCACTCCTATCGGCAAGTGTTACGTTTTTGGCTGTCCTCGTCGTGCTTGAGGGTGTCGATCGACACTGGTTGGTGTCGATCGACACACATCCTCCTGAGCGACTAGTTGCATGACTTGCTCACTTGCGTCCAGCATCTTCGCATATCCAGCAGCTGCATCGTCCAAGCATTCAATATCCTTTGTAGAAGTGGTCAATGCTCGCTCCAAGGGGTCTGTAGGGTGGTCCTCTTGGAATATTTCTTCAGCAAGGTTGGTGAGTGAATCGACATAGAAGGTCTGTCCATCAATCGTGGGTCTCTTCATCAGCTTCTCCATGTCGAAATTCATCACCAAGTCACCAATAGTGCGATCCTTCCCTTCCTCACATCAATGATTTCTCCAGCTGTAGCCAAGAATGGTCTACCAAGTATGAGAGGATCTTTGGGTTCCTCATCATATGCTAATACCACAAAGTCTGTGGGAATCAAGCAATCTCCCACTTTGATAGGAACATCTTCCAAGACACCTTCAGGAATTCTGACAGAACGATCAGCAAGGACTAGGGAGATTCGTGTGGCCTTGAAATCTGTCATATCCAGCCTTAGAGCAACTGAAAGAGGCATCAAGTTGACGTTTGAGCCTAAATCGCATAGAAATCTCCCAAACTTGTCTAAAAAGATGGAGCAATCTAGGACAAAGCTTCCCGGATCAGAGAGTTTCTCTGGAAGCCTATTCTGAATAACAACACTGACTTGCTCTGATATCATCATCACTCCTTCTTCCATATCCATGTTCTTTGTCATCATCCATTTCAAGTATCTCTTTATCACTGGAGTAGTTCTAATGGCATCCATCAAAGGGATTTCAACCACTAGCCTATCCATGATAGCCTTGCATCTGGCATCAAGCAGCTCCTTCTTAGACTTCTTTGGTATTAAGGGGAAAGGGATCTTTGGTTTGTAAACCCTTTCTGCTGTAACGATCTTGGTCTTGGCTGCATCTGGTGTCGTCCGTGGTGGGCGTCGATCGACACCCTCCTGGTGTCGATCGACACTCTTCGTTGAAGTTGTGTCCTTCGTGTGAGGTTCATGTTCAGGTTCGTCTGAATTGTCTTTCATCTCCGTGGGTGTCGATCGACACACAGTAGTGTCAATCGACACTGGCTCCGCAGCATCTTCTACATCTTCAAGCTCCTCGAATTCTTCAACACTAATCCCTCTCTTCTGCACAGGCTGAAGGTTCTTTCCACTCCTCAATGTGACAGCGTTCACATGGCGTTTGGGATTGGTATCAGTCTTCCCTGGAAGGAATCCTTCTTGCCTGTTAACAGCTTCTACAGTTTGAGCAACTTGAACATCTAGCTTCTTCATATGAGAGTTCAAGCTCTCAATCTTTCCATTCAGGTCCTGGTACAGTGAATCAATCTTGCCATTGAAATTCACTGTCAACTTCTGCTGTCCTTCCAAGAGTTACTCTAGCATAGCCTCCATTTTGTTGTCTTGAGCAGGAGGTTTCAGGTAAGATGAATTTCCATAGCTCCTTGTGTAACCGCTATTGCTGTTCTGGAATGGGAGCTTTTGAGTATAACCAGAAGAGTTCTGATTTCCTGTGAAGGAGCTCTTCTGATAATTCCCATTGAAGCTCTTGTTCCCTTGCTGGTTCCCAAACCTTTGGCCTTGAAAACCACCTCCGTTGATGTAGTTGACATCCTCTTCTTCACATTCTTCACTAGGCTCGAGTGTCTCCACTTCATTAGCAAAGTGGACTTGCTTCTTCCCCACCAAGAGATTGTGTACGTTGTCCAGCTTCCTGTTGACCTCAGCAATTTGGCTTCCTCCATTTGCACCAGCTTGTTGTCTCCTTTCAAAGTCTGCGTTCTTGGTGCTGTTACAAGAGGCCAAATTCTCTATAAGCACCACCGCGTCAGCTGGGTATCTGGTGTTGAAGTTGCCATTACTTGCTGCGTCTAAAGCCATCTGGTACCTCCAATCGATCCCTCGGTAAAAGATACCGATAAGCTGCGGTTCGCTGAAACCGTGGTGTAGGCAGTCCCTCTGGTAAGCCTTGAATCTCACCCAAGAAGCTTTGAATGCTTCAGTGGGACCTTGGGAGAATGTAGTGATCTTCGTCCTCAGCTCCTCTGATCTCGCATCATCAAAGAAATTGCATAAGAATGCATTCTTTGTTTCTTCCCAAGTGGTCAAAGATCCTGGATCAAGCTGCTTCAGCCAATAAGATGCATCTCCAGCAAGTGAGTAAGGAAACAACTTGCAGAAGAGATAATCATAGGTAACTCCATTAGCCTTGATGCTTTATGCGAGGTCCTCAAATCTCCCAATGTGGTCCATCGGATGCTCATTAGGAAAACCATGGAAGGGATGCTGAGCCACCAATGTGTAGTAGGCAGGCTTCAGCTCGAAGTCATTCCTCTGAAATGCAGGAGGACGGATCGCAGCTCTATTGGCATAGAACTGGTCTGGGCGGTTGTACTCGCCTAACGTTCTTCCACGTCCAGCTTCTGCAGGGGCGATTTGTATCGCTGGTTTGACGATGACGGCGCTAGCCTCATCAAGTCTCTGGCCTTGGGCGTTCCTTCTATTGCCTTGTAGGTCAACAAAGTCGCCTCCCTCGTTGTGTATCATGATCACAGGTTCTGCCATCTCTGTCTGCGCAAGGTGTCGATCGATACTAAGGGTGTCGTTCGACACTAAGGTTGGGTGTCGATCGATGCTAGTTGTGTCGATCGACGTTCGGGCAGACTTGCGGTTCGTACGTTCGAGACGGCCTAGTTCCTGGTTCAGTGCGATTAGTTCCTCTTCCTTGTTGCTTCTGGTACTGGGCATGCACCTGAAACCAAAGATAGGAAACTAAATTAGTAATAAAAATAAAAACAAAACCTAGTCAAAATCCTAGTACAAACTCTTCATCAAACCCTAAATCACCCTAACCTAACTAGAAACTACTCAGACATAATTATGCAAACATAAATCATGGCTGAAATAAATTGCATAAAAGAAAAGAGAATGATACAGGGGTTCGAAATCTGGCTCAGATGAGTTAGAATTGTCTCCACAAAAGCTCAGGATCAATCTCTCTCTAAGTCTCAAAAACAGAAAATAATGATAAGGTAATAGGCTAAACAATGCCTGAAAACTATTTATAGAAGGGGATTTTTCGTCCAGGGGCAGACTTGTAATTCTTCAAAACTTGGATGATTTCCTTTTTGTAATGGAAATCTGATCAACGAGTCGGTCATCATTGGTGTCGATCGACACATAGTGTGTCGATCGACACCTTGCGTGTAAATCCACTCTCTTGACTTCATCACTTCGGCTGCTTCTCCAAAATGCTCAAAAATGTTCCATATTCTCCCATTTAGCTCCAAATGCTCTCCATCCTGTAAAGACTCTAATAGGACTCTAAAACTAACAAAAGACTCTATAAAAACACTTATATCATGGTCCAAAAATGGGTAAAAACCATGATATATCATGTTTGGTATGGGTGGATGGGCGTGTGGTATAATTGAATTAAGAACTTGATCATTCTCCTTATGTCCCTGCTTAGAATTGATTTAATTGAACTAAAGAAATCGAAAACTTAGCTCGAAAGGAAATGTGTTGCGCGGTTGAGTTTCCTTGTTTCGTTTGGTGGTCGTGGGCGTGTGATGGTGATGTTGGCGGCTGATGATGATGATGATTGGGGCACGCCTTTGTTGAGAAGAACAGGTACTCCGGTTGTTGAGTACTCGTCTTGGTTCCTCGACCTTTAATAACATCGTTAATGAGAGATGGAAAATCTTCCGTCCTTGCGTCGTGAAGATTGCGTCACCTCAGAAACTTGAAGTTTGGGTCTATGCTGTCCTATCCGGTGAAGTGTTCGGGATCCCGGTAAACAGGTGTTACTAGTTCGAACTTCAATGTCATATGAAATCCTTACTTGGCTTCAGTAAAGGTCTCGGTCGCGGAAGAGAGAAGCTAGTCTTCAGGAACTTTAATATTTGCGGTTTGGTGAAGGAAGTTGCATCTTCTTCCTTCTGGAGCTTGCACAACGGTCTTCATCTTCTAGAACCGTTGTATTCTTCTTCGTCTTCATGGATACAGGTCCGTTGAACGTGCTGAAAGATGTATGTAGAGAGGTGGATCATTGACTTAACTTGACTTGGATGGAGTCTTGTCTTGTCTCGTCTCGTCGTCTTTGATGCAACATCAGTATACCGCAGTTGTGGAAGTTGTCTTTGCGGTCTTTGGGACGTGTTCAAGTCTTGGATCAAGGAGGAAACTTGAATGGCTTGACACAGGTTGAAGGAGATCCGGTTTGGTGAAGTTCTGATGGAAGACGTCTCAGAGGAAGGCCGACCGCGCGACGGGTTGTCGCGGCCGCGGCCAGGCACGTCCTCTCCGTGCCATCGTGGCTCGTGGTGCGGCCAGGCTCCTTCAGGCCGGCCCACGGGCAGTTCGTTACCCGGTGAGTGTTCTTCGAGACTCTTTCTTCATATTTTTTGTCTTTTCTGGTTTTTCTGATTTTTTGTGCTTTTGGGGTTTATGTAAATGCTGTAAACTAAGAAGAAACCAAAACTAAAGATTAGTATGGTTAAGAAGATGAGAAAGAGAATACCTAAAATGCGTTGTCTCCCATTGAGCCGCTCTTGTTTAGAGTCTTTTAGCTAGACTTTGGTAGTTTGGGAGCTTAGTTCGAGGTGGAGTTCGACCTTAGGCAAGGTCTTTTTGCCTTCTGCGCGGCCTCTTCTGCTAAAGGCTCCTCGAGTCTCTCCATGATTGCATCTTCATCCCTCTCAAGAAGATATTTCTCCATGGTGTATGGTACCGCGGGATAGAACTTTTTCTCGTCGATATTCGCGAATGAGACTCACCTATTGGGCCAATCCATGATGGCTCCTGCAGTGGCCAAGAATGGCCATCGCAAGATGAGAGGTACAGCTTCTTCTTGGCGAGTCTTGGCTATGTAGAAGTCTACCGGGATTCTATAATCGCCAATGATGACCGGGAGATCATAAATGACTCCTTTCGCAGCTGCGAAAGATTGGTCCGCCAATCCAATCTTGATCTCAGTTGGGAAGACGCATTTCACACCAAGTTTTCGTGCTACACTGGCTGGCTGATATGGGTCAAATTTACCCTAAAGCAATTCTCTCAAATTAAGAGATCACGGTAGTATTTAGGGATCGAATCCACAGAGAAGGGATTGTCACACAACAGTTTTCTAAATTCGAATTAAGTTAGGAAGAATAATAAAAGTAAAGACAGAAAGCAATTAAAAGCGATGTAAACTTCAGGAGACAAAACGCTAGGTTTAGGGAGATTCTCAGGTGATCCAAATTCTAGGTCTAGGCGAATGTTAGGAATTATTAAGCACTGTTCTTGAACTTGAAACACTAATGTAAAATCAACCAACTCTCGCTGCGAAGATTATCTATGCCTAAATTCCAGAAAACCAAATCTCTTTGCGAATTCAAACAATTCAGACAAGCATTAATATCAGGTTCAATTGTTCACAAAATCATAAACCAAATGTCTTTGCGAATAGGTATTTTGCTCATCTAACACTAGTTCAGGCAATCAATAACACTCTCGTGTCTACCAATTAACCTAAGATCAGATTCTAGGTCGCGAAGCTAGAATAAGCATTAAACACAAATTCAGATAAAGAACTCTAATGATTTTATCCTAACAATTTAATTCGACCTAACAATTCAT
>JAHZTW010000001.1:465807956-465835580 GCA_020283515.1 Alliaria petiolata | reverse complement strand
TAAATAATTGTAAAATAAAGTGTAGCCTAAACAATGGCTGAAAAACTATATTTATAAGGGAGGATTTTCGTCCAGGGGCAATCTTGTAATTCTTCAAAGCTTGAGTGATTTCCTTTTTCTGATGGAATTGGGAAACTTTGGCCGTCCTTCCTTGGTGTCGTGTCGATCGACACCCTGTGCGTAATTCTGCTCTTCTGACTTCATCACTTCGCAGCTTCTTGCAGAATGCTCCAAAAAGCTTCAGAATCTCCAATTATGCTGCAAACGTAGTCCAACCTATAAAGACTCAGAAAGGACTCGAAAACTAACAAAAGACTCTATAAAAGCATTTATATCATGGTCTAAAAATGGGTAAAAACCATGATATATCACTGGCATGATGTTTATGCATGACCCCGAATCGCATAGAGCGTTCTTGAAAGTGTTACCTCGGATGCTGCAAGTTGTGAGGTATTGCTCGTGGCCTTGGACCTTGTGGAGGTTTCTAATCCGCTTACCGGCTCTAGCGAGGTTGAAAAGGCTTTGAATGTCATACACTGTCTCCCTGATTTCGCAGAAAAGATGTCCGTTCAGGTGATCTCTCCAAGCCTCCACGAAATCCACTTCAGGAGGAAGTTCTCGAACCACCTTGTTGAATTCTTCGAGTGCCAACGGCTCGATTCGGTTCTGGTGCCACTCATACTTCTTCGTTGGGGGCATTTTGATAGCGTCCTTGGCGGTTGAATGTCTAGCTTGATTAAAGTAGACTTCAATATCGACCTTGTTTTCCAAGCTATCGTGAAAGAAATCGGCCAAACCCTGATTTTTCCAGGCGTCCTCGAATGACATCTTTGTAGGGAGTTTCTTGACTTTGGTGTTAAACTCCATAAGCCTCTCCCTCTGAATGTGCATCGCGTGGCCAACTTTGTTCCCTCCAGTCGAATGGACATAAGTCTCCTCCTTCAGAAGTTCTTGAGATGAATAATTTGACGACCCGGTCGAATACGTCTCTTCGAACTCGTAGTTTGAATCACTCGAGCAGCTGGCAGTGAAGCTCGTTTCAGGACTTGAGAACCTCGTTTCGGTGATGGGTTCGACTGCATTGCATGGTGCAATCGCGGCATGACTTGGGTAGTGACTTGGTGCAGCTGGCGTGTCTCCTTGAGTTGTTCTGCGGATCGAGAGTTTGGGAACTCTTTTCACCGTCTCTTCAAGAGGGTGAGTAGGCCTCTTGGTTTCGCCTAAGTTGATTGAAGAGACCACCTCGCCAAGCCTCCTTTGTTCCTTGGTAAGCTTCTCTACCGCCGCCGCCTTCCTTTTCAAGTAGTTGAAGATGCATTCGATCCTATCGTCGATCGCCGTGGCCTTGTCCTTGGATCGTCGTTGGTCTTCTACCAATTGAAGGATGCCAGCTTCGGCTCGATCTCTGTTGACATAGATAGAGTCGTTGGTCTCCTCAAGTTTTTCGTTCAAGGTACGGATGTCTCTTATGCCTTGCTTGAGGATAGGTCTGCGATGTTCGAGTGCATCAGAGATTTTCTTCAGCTGGATTGCATTGCTGGCTGCTTGCTCTTTATGTAGCCTCATTTCTTCGAGGCTTAGCGAGGAGTTCGGCTTGAACTTCTTCTATATGCCCATAGACAGCTTCAGTGCAATCCGCCTGATATCTCACCATGTCATTGATCGAGTCTATGAGTTTGTCGAGCTGGCAGGCTTGCTCGACCTCTGCGTGGCAGCATAGTTGAGTGACTTCCAGTGCGTCCAGGTGATTGACTCTCTGGGCTAGTCTTTGGCCAGCAAGTCGCAGGTCGCGTGGGACGCGAGCTTCGGAAGCAATTTCAGCTTATGGGGGTCCAGGGTCGTGTTGTTCTTGGTTCGTGGGGGCCTCCATGGTTTTAGGTTTTCGGAAACTCATAGAAAGAAATCTAGAAATTAGAGAAAAAGAATGTCTTTGAGTTGTGATTCTGACCTTTGCTTTGAACAGCGAAACGTAACCTCCCCGGCAACGGCGCCAAAAGCTTGATGGGGTCTAAATAGTCGTCCGAGATTGGAGGATTTCTTTGGGGACTCGTCGAGCTTTGAATTTGTAGGACCCTAAGCTGCAAGTGCACATCGTGCGTTGTAGTACTTAGGGTATCGAACCAAAGTCGCAGTGAACTGGGGTTTCGGGGTAAGTGTCACGGTTTTTGCAAGAAATAAATAAAGCAATATCACGCCTTATATAGAAAAGGTTGTCAATTTCTTCTATAACCAAGGGGAAAAGGAAAATAAACTTAAAGACTTGTAAAAAGGAAATCAGATGAGCAGTGCAGAAAAAGTAAATATTGAAGTGCGTAAATCTCGAGTTAAAAGCAGATGGGGTAAAACACGTTGGGGATCTTCTCGGGAAATCTATGGGGTTCTAACTAGAAATCAAACATCCAAAAGTCAAGCAAACGAGACTAGGCGATTATTCCCTAAACTGATTCACTGGTTTTAACGACCTAACTCTGACAAGCAAGATCGATCTGTGAACATCTATTTTTCAGAAATACTGTCGTATCATGTGTCCTAGACGAACACGCAATAAGATCGGGACAATAAACATTCATACATCTTTTAAAGAATGCTCTCTACCCTATTATGGTCTAGATCTGAGATTCAGAACATTCGTCGCTCTCAAGACCCTGCGATCAGAATACTAGTTCATGACGCTAGACTCATGCAATAAGAACGAATATGGTTAGACAAAAAACCCTAATCTTTGGCCTAAACAATCGGTTTAAAAACAGTTAATGAAATTCTCCATAGATGCCCTTAAAGAACACCCAACAAAAATAAACTACTCAGACATGAAAGAAGAAGTAGAAAACGTATTTGATTAATGCATAACTTGTATAAATCGATAAGAAAGAAAGAGGGTTCAAGAACAAATCAATCTCCCTCAAAGAACAAAGTGAAAACCACGAATCAGAGATTCGCGACCACCAAAAGAAATCTATGAATATGTGTTTCGTCTCCCTTTTAAAAAAAAACCCTAAACAACGAGTATATATAGGTCTTCAAGTGTCCTAGGTCGTGGATTAGGTCTTGGCTTGCGTAAGACGGCTGCAGGTTTAAGTTGGGCTTCAAATGGGCTCGGGAACCGCGAGTGGCCTGGCCGTGCGAGTGGCCTGGCCGCGCGAGTGACCGGCCGTGGCGCGGCCACTGGTCGTCTGGCTTGGCCGTGGCGTGGCCAGCTCGTCCCTCCGGGTGCTTGAAGGACCTTCTTGCTTCTTCCATAACTTGAGATCCAACCGTGGGATTGTTCTCAAACCACGTCGAGGTGAAAGCCAGCTGATAAGGCTACTTGTCTCCAAATATGAGCTTGATCTTGTGGTCGGAAGGCGTTCGTTTGATGTTAAACTTTGTCATCGAGCACTGTTTCCGGAAATGTCCATTTTGCTCCAAAATAAGCGTCTTTTGCTAAGTTGATCTGAAAAGAGTCTTGAACAACCAAATACTCGAAATCTAGTGTTTATGCATTAAAACCTTAGTGAAATGCTTATTAAAGCACTCACTTATGATAGTAAAAATGGGTAAAATATGCATGTTATCAGTACCCCACGGCCTAAGCAAACATGCAGTATAGATCAGGATCATAAACATTCACGTCTTCTTCTTAGGTATGCGTGAGCACACCAGAAGCGTTCGCTCCATTAAACTAGGTTCAGATATGAAATTCAGCACGTTAGTGGTTTTCAAAGATCCTAAAATTAGACTCTAGTTCATGACGCTAGAATCATGCAATAATAACAATTTTAATAAGAAAGAAAACCCTAATCTACGGTCTAAACAGCCGGTTCAAGAACAGTTAATGAAATTCCCCATAGATCCTCTTAATGAACACCCAACGGAAAAAAACTACTCAGACATGAAAGATGGAGCAGAAAATGAGATTGATGAATGCATAGTTGTATAAATCAATAAGAAGTAAGAAAGGTTCCAACAGAAATCGATATCCCTCGAAGAACAACGATGGAGATCGAGAAAAATGAGATCCGCGGCCACAAAGTTAGCCGAGAACCAAAGCAAAGAAAAAGTGAAAAGAATTTGACAAAACTTGTTTATGAAACCATAAACATCGAGTATATATGGGTCTTCAAGTCCCCTTGGGCGTCATTTAGGTCTTGGCTTGTATAAGACGGATGCGGGTTTAAGTTGGGCTTCAAATGGGCATGGGAATCGTCAGGTGCCTGGCCGCACGAGCGAGGGCTCGTAGCGTGGCCATTGGTCGTCTGGTCAGGCCGTGGCGCGGCCAACTTGCTCTTCCGGATGCTTGATGGACCTTCTTGCTTCCTTCATAACTTGAGATCCAACCGTGGGAATGGGCTCAAACCACTTCAAGGTGAAAGACAGCTGATAAGGCTACCTTGTCTCCAAATATGAGCTTGATCTTGTAGTGGAAAGGTCTTCATCTGATGTTGAACTTATGTCCTCGAGCACTTATTACGGGAATGTCCATTTTGCTCCAAAATATGCGTCTTTTGCTAAGATTACCTGAAAAGAGTCTTGAACAACCAAATACTCGAAATCTAGTGTTTATGCATTAAAACCTTAGTGAAATGCTTATTAAAGCACTCACTTATGATAGTAAAAATGGGTAAAATATGCATGTTATCACTTGACGCTTTCTGGACTCAGTTATTCAGTTCATATACTTTCTTAATTCATTCAAAACCCACGACAAGCACACTGGGACGCGGCTATACGCATTGTTTGATATCTCAAAGGTTGTCCAGGTCAAGAGATACTTCCCTCATCAAGTAGCGATCTTCAGATCACTGCCTATTGCGATTCCGACTGGGCATCATGTCCTCTAACTCATTGCTCTCTCAGTAGCTATGTCATTCTTCTTGGTGATTCATCAGTCTCTTGGAAAACTAAGAAACAAAATCGTGTCGCACGCTCTGCATAATGAGAGTACCACGCCATGGCATTAGCAACTCAAGAAATCATGTGAATCAAGAAATTACTTCAGTCTCTCGGCGTTACTCATTCGTCTCCTATGAAGCTAGTTTGCGACAGTAAATCAGCTCTCCGCATCGCAGCAAATCCTGTTTTTCATGAGCGTACTAAGCACATTGAAGGAAACTATCATTTCATCCGAGACGAAATGACATGGGGCAATATAGCTAACTCGCACGTCAGTATATCGACAAACTTGCAGATCTTCTTACCAAGGCTTTGGGACGACAACAATTCACTTATCTACTTCGTAAGTTAGGCGTTTGTGATCTCCACGCTCCAACTTGAGGGGGGGTATTAGGATATATTCCATATCAATATTAGAAAATATTCTATATTATTGATTCTCGTATATATCTCTTAGGTAAAACCCTAAACCAATATATCTTAACATCGATAAAGATCAAGGTGTTCATATCAAGTTTGGCAATATATATAAACAGATTGGGTCGGTAACATTCAAATTACCGAGCGTCAATGACCGAAAGAGTGATTTGGTTCGCTGTGCCATTGTTGCGTTGTGCACTTGACGACGAATCTGTCTCAAGAGAATTTTTGCCAACGCAAAAACCTGGTCGTTTATGGTGAGGAATAGCCGTAGTTTCGCGTACGGACGACATCGCTGGTCTGTCTTCTGCACGTTCTTGAACACACAAGAGACCAATTTGTAAACATCTTAAGACTTCGTGTGTCTGAAAGGTTGATGATGAAGAATCTATGATGAACGGATATACGAACTCTAGCCCTTTCCCTTCCTTCCAATTTCTCCACACCTTTGAAAAAGATGGAATCTTTCGTTTAGTGTTACTGTCAGATCATGAATGTGACACAATATCAAATTCAAGATGTTCTTGGCTTACAAAACTAAGGAGATTATGGTCACAGTTTGAGTTGTAGAATCCTTTATTTCTCTTGCCACTTATAATCTCAAGAAGCAAGACCCCGAAGCTGAAAACATCTAACTTCATCGAGAATATTCCAGCCATTGCATATTATGGAGACATGTAGCCGCTGCATAAAACATATTAAACGCATATGTTATGAGGTTTTTATTTAATTTTGATGTAAGACAAAAGTTCTTTGTTGTTTGGGAGAATGATTGCTTACTAAGTTCCGACCACCTTCCTCGTATTAGCCTCTGTCTCCTCCCGTCCAAAGATCCTCGCCATCCCGAAATCCGAGATCTTTGGAGTCATATTTTTATCAAGCAAGACTTTACTTGCTTTCAAGTCTATATGGATAATCCTACACCGTGAATCTTGGTGAAGGTATAGAAGTTCTCTAGCAATACCATTGGTGATATCAAATTTCTTTGGCCAATTAAAGTGAGAGCGTCGGGTATTGTCTACAAATAGACCACAACCAGAAATGTGTTAACTTATTTCTAAAGATGTTCAATTGTTAGAACAGAAGTTGTTTTTGTCACTAACCAAAGAGATGATAATCAAGGCTTAGATTCTCCAAATACTCCTAGATCAACATCTTCTCTCCCTTATCGACGCAACAACAAGAAGCCGAACAAGGTTTATGTGCTGAAGCCTTGCAATTAGTCTAACCTCGTTCTTGAACTCATCGGGCCCTTGTAAGGACATTTTCTATAGTTTCTTTACCACGATTTCTTTCCCATCGAGTAACCTTCCCTATTTCCACACATTATTTGATTGTAAGGACATTTTCTATAGTTTCTTTACCACGATTTCTTTCCCATCGAGTAACCTTCCCTATTTCCGCACATTATTTGATCATACATCCATGAAGCCATGTGTAGTGATAGATTTTAAATAAGTTTTGAATAGCTTTTACCTTGTAAACAATACCAAATCCACCTTGTCCAAGCTTGTTGGCGTCAGAAAACTTGTTTGTTGCCACGACAACAGCTTCAAACTCCATCAGTGGAAGCTCTAGATCCTCCGCTTTGTTTTCTCTTGATATGTATCTCCTGTTTGATGTTACCTGATATATCATGGTTTTTACCGGTTTTTGACCATGATATAAGTCTTATTTATAGAATCTTTTGGTCTTTTTAGAGTCCTATTAGAGTCTTTGCAAGTTCAGTACGTTTGGTGCATAATTGGAGATTTTGAAGCATTTTGGAGCATTGTGGAACAACCTGCTGAAAAGATGAAGTCGATCGACACTGTTCATGGTGTCGGATTGAAGTTGTGTGAAAAGTGTCGATCGACACTGTTCATGGTGTCGATCGACACCCCTCAAAATCAGAAGACGGTCGTGACTTTTACAAGATTGAAGAAAAAGAAATTGCCCAAAAGTTTTTCTTATTTGCAAAAGTGCCCAATTCGTGTTTTAAGCCTTATATATAGTTTTCAGAGCTATTGTTTAGGCATTATCTCATATTTTAATAATCATAGAAGTTTAGGTTTTTGGAGAGAAGAATCAGACTCTTTCAGAGTAGATTTGGAACTCCTTTATTTCTTCTATTGAGTTCTTTTATGGTTTCTATTCAAATAATGATTTATGTTTCAATGATCATGTCTGAGTAGTTTGATTGTTAGGTTTAGGGTTTTTCAAAGGATATTGATGAATTGTGAGGTTGAATTGATTTGTTAGGATAAAATCATTGGAGTTCTTCATCTGGATATGTGATTAATGCTTATTCTACCTTCATGACCTAGAACTTGATCTTATGTTGATTAATAGATGCGAGAGTATTATTGATTGCTTGAACTAATGTTAGATGAGCAAAATACCTATTCGCAAAGAGATTTGATTTAGGAATTTTGTGAACAATAACCTGTTATTAATGCTTGTCTGAATTGTTTGAATTTGTAAAGAGATTTGGAATTCTAGGGTTTAGACATAGATAATCTTCGCAGCGAGAGTTGGTTGATTTTACATTAGTGTTTCAAGTTCAAGAACAGTTCTTAATAAATTCCTAACATTCTGTCTAGATCTGCAATTCAAATTCACCTGAGAATTTACCTGAACCTAGCATTTTGTCTCCTGAATTTACTAAGTTTTTAATTAACTGCTGTCTTTTAGTTTTATATTATCACTTAACTTAATTCGAAATTAGAAATCTGTTGTGTTACTATCTCATTCCCTGTGGATTCGATCCTTAAGTATTGCGACTGGTTTCTGGGTAAATTTGAGTATATCATTACCACTTCGTTCATTAGCGAATCTTGGCTTCTCACTTGATCAACTGTTTCATTAAGATGTAAAAAACAATACCAAAAAATGTAAAAATTTATATATTGCTTTATTAAGCAAATGACAGTTATCGATTTACTTTTTCTCAAAAAAAAATAAAAAAATAAATAAAGTTGTTAATTTACCAATAGGTGTTTGAATTGCTATTGATCACCTGTGCTTTCTTTTCCAAAGCCCGAAGATGATGCAACTCACAAAAAGCAAAATGCTCACTCCAATACTCGAACCTATGACTTTTCCATTTTTGGTTCTCTTGTCTTCTGCAATAGTAATGGGGCATATATTTACGTAGTTCAAAAAATATATTTACATATATATATATAAATAGTAATATCCCAAAATAAATTTGGTTGTACTTTGGATCAAAAATTATATCGAAAAGAAAACAAAATAATTTTTGTTTTTTTAACTTTAAAACAAAATAATTGTACTGGACTTGTAAATCCAAAACAATGTTAAACCTACATATAATTTCTTTTTGGTATTGGATCTAGCTTAAACCATACAAATACTAATCTTGAGATATATCTAAGTTTTTGAGAGTATATAGTAATCAAAGTTTCGCTAAGCGCTATTGATATGACACTACCACGTCCGAAAATAAAAACAAAAACAAGGGCGAGTTCACTTCATTAGCCATCTTCTGATATTCAACTTTCATTTCTTTTCCTAATTTAACATTCAGTCTCTCTTCAAATAATAAACGTAAAAAATAACCAAGCATATGTTAATCTCGGCGGCTGTTACATTTAAACGTTTGTACATCCTCTTTTGAAATTTGTAAACATTGTGATAAGACATTTTGGAACTACTTTTATTGCAAAGATTGATTTTTTTTATAGAGTTTGGGTGGTACATAGGAAACAATTTTTAAGAGCACGTCTCGAAAATTGTTTCTCTCGAAAATTATTTCCCTCGAAAATTGTTTCCTATGAGTTTTTGAGAAGATATTGAGATCTGTTTTCATTTGAGATATCCATGAGAGATAAGTGAGAATCCCAAATCACACTTGTGCCTTATTTACTGGTTCAAAGTTTTTATTTAGATTAAAATTTAATTTTAAAATGTATTTGTATTAAAATAATAATTTTTTTTTTGTTTGAAAAACTTAGAGGGGTTCTCATCAATGTGGTTGTTCTAAGAATTGTGGTAGTTTTTTTTTGTTTTGTGTTTTTTTTCCTTTCTTGGATATTATACTGTACATATTTATTTGAAAAATTTATCTTCGGAGATTTAAGAAATGTTCCGTGTTAAATGTGTGAACGTTATTTACACGGTTTCTTAGCTTATAATATTAATAATATTTCCTTTACAGCTTAGTTTTCTTGGTCTTCTTGTTTGCATCTGAAATATCACATATATATCTACTATAGAATAAAGTTGACCTATCAAATCAAAAGTCGTTTTCCTTTTTCTTGTAGATCTACAGTTATTTATGAGTAGGTTTTCTTGAGAGTATTTAAGAAACAAAAATTAATTTTTAAATCATAAAAATATTTGAACCAATCATAAAATATCACATATTAGTAAAGTATCTCCACATGAGGTTCTTAAACTTTTTTTTATTATTAAAAAACCGATTTTCAAACAAAAATTACGATTTAAAAAAAAATATGATGAATTTAAAAAACCGATTATTTAAGGCGAGCTCGCCACATATCACCACGT
Organism: Alliaria petiolata; assembly: GCA_020283515.1. NCBI lineage: Eukaryota > Viridiplantae > Streptophyta > Magnoliopsida > Brassicales > Brassicaceae > Alliaria > Alliaria petiolata. The sequence goes on along the minus strand of JAHZTW010000001.1, from coordinate 465,825,776 downwards.
CATTATTATTTTTTATTTTTTATTTTAAAATTAAGAACCTCCTTGGTGCCTTCCATTGTGGATACTCTTAGGATGAGTTCTCGAACTAAGACCGCTCCTTTCTTTCTCTGCTCCTTTTCTAATTTTTTTTTTTTATTATAAAGTGAGATATTAGGTGAGAATTCCACCGATATGGATGTTATAAGAAACATCCAATAAATTTAAGAAATGGTCCAACAAAATTATTCATAAGTGTGTCTATTTAATTTTCTTGATAAGTGACCTTTCTTGGTTTACCCCCAAAATATAAGCTCTCCTCAACCCTTTGTTTGAGTCATGTACGAGACTGTTTTCTTTTTGTCGTTTTAAATAAAAAAATAAGATTGAAACATTCAAAGTTCACAAAAAAATACAGACGAAACATAACAACAAATTTTTATAGATAAATGAATCTTATATTCTATTATGAATGTACAAAGTTTTTCTTATACACATAATATTGTGAATAGCAAGAAATATTACAGAATATGAGAGCATCTTCAATGGTTATCGTTTATTTTTTTTTAAATAAGGTTTTTTAAAAAAATGAAGTAAGATTCTCTCAGATTGTTTACTTAATATATTTTTTTTCAAAAACAATATTCCAATATATTAAACCATAATTTTACCATTAATTGTTAACAATGCTCTTTTCTTTTCAATTTTATAATGTGTACTCATTTATTTTATTTTAACAATTATTCAACAAAAACACGATTTTATTGAAATTAAACTTGCATTGCCTAACATATAATATATAAAAATACAATAGATTTTATTGATGCAATAATAGAGATATATTTCTTTCACAAATGATCAATTAAATGAGTTTGTATATCTTCAACATTTTCTATTTAATATATATTATTATTACATTTTTAATTTATAAATTAATTAGATAGATAAAAACCCATAGTTTTAAAATATATTTAATAAAAACACATAATTTTATTTGGGTATAAAATAAAAAAATTCAAAAGTGAACGACACATTTTGTAAAAAAACAAATTCACCTTTCAAAATATGAAGAAATCCTCTATATATTAATTAAGCATGTAGTTTAATGAAAAATGCTGATTTATTTTAATCTTATTGCCTAATCTTCTGAAGAAGCTGATGTAAAATGTGATGTAGTTTAATTGTGACTTTAGCACTTTCTAGCCGACGTGGCGTTGTGACATGACATAATTTTAATTTATAAAAATATTTTTTAAAACTTTAAAACCAAAATCTGATTTATTTATCAAATAAAATCAATTATATAAATTAAATTAAATATCTACAAAATAATTTTAATTTTGTTTAGAAAATAATGTTTGGTTTACAGTTTTTTAATTTATATCCATGCTAATAAACTGAAAATTATAAATTAAATCAATTATTATAAATTAAATTAAATATTTACCAAAAAAAATTTTTGAATAGAAAACAAAATTTGTCCATTAATTCTTATTATATAAGATAATGTCATTCCATTAAGCGACACATTCATTTTTTCAGCTTTGATATGTATATTTTTGGTTTTCATTTGATTGTGGTTTTGATGAATGTTTGGGGAATTATATACACCCAATGACATTTTTCCTAAGTCATTTTACAAGAAAAGACACTTCTTGATTTCAAGGCACTTTATGTGTTGATTTTGAAGACTAAATACTAAAACTACCCCTGTTGAAATTATATCTCTTATTTTTTTACTGCGTCATAGTACAAAAATTAAATCGATTTACTATTCAAACACCTTAACCGGCGTCGACGTTGTTTGTGCTTCCATTCTCGTCGGTGAACAAAATTCTTCATATCCAGCAATTCAGCGGCGTTGGCGAAAGTTCAAAGCAACCTTTCCCATAGATTGCAAATATTCCCTCCAACCTAAATCGTAATCCCCGAATTACAATAAATTCGGAGACTGTTAAACTAAGGAACAAGTTCGGCGACGGCCACCGCCCCTGGATCTGCGTTTCTGGCTATTAACTACAGCGACTGTTGATCTAATCTCCCAGATTTTTAAGAAAGTCTAAGTGTACGGCCAAGACAAAGTGGTATTTTATTGTGGGGGAGGGTAGACGAATAACAGTAAGTTCCATGGATATTGTTCGTCCACGGACGATACATGGATGGTTCTAATTCGATGGATAAGCAAAGTTATTTGTCCGATGGACATCAAAGTTCGATGGTTCTTAACTGTTTTGGTTTTGAGAGGTTTGATGGTGAAAAACACAACATGATTTGGATCTTAACTGCTTTGATGTATGAATCTTTCTCTGTCTCTCAACCATGTCCATGCGTGTTCATCCATATTGATAACTAGCAGTATCGTCTCAATTAATCTAGATAAACGTTGTCCATGAATATGTGTCCATATGAATTTAGCAGTTGCTGGTCATCTTTCTAGAGTAGCCCATGGGACCTTGTCCATTTGGATGTGTCCATAACTCATATCCATAAGGATATTATTCATATCAAAGTGTCAAATATGTTCACATGTCGCATTTTTTTGTTCAATCTGAGTGCCATGTTTTGCAATATATGAGATTTTATATTTTTTGTGTGATTGAATTTTGTGTTTTGTGCAGCGACTTGGATGAGAACTTGTAAAAGGCTTTCCGTAGATTCTTAGAAATCTGAGGGATCAAACCGAGCTTCAATAATTTCCGAAAGACTGCAGCCAACAAAGATAGAGAGGATTTCTCTGAAAGACTATGGACTAGATACATTGGATGATCATATATGGATCCAACGATATGGATGCAACGCAATGGATGCGGCAGCATGGATGCAGTTGTATGTATGAACATTTGAGGCTCTTGATCACAAGCCAAGTAAAGTATGAGATGAAGTTTGGTTATAAATAATGTTAAGACATTTTTCCATGGAACTCTAATTTTACAAACTCTCAAACAACGCATCACACTTTGCCTAGGTTCCAACAATTTCTTTATGAGTGTTTAACTACTCCTACCTTCAAGATGAGTGTTTAACAAAATCTAACAAATCTTGCTACATCCGGTTTCGTAAAGCTAAAGTAATAATAAGCACGTAATGAGCCAAAAGGAATCTTGATACATCGTGTTATTCGTAACCCCAAAACCAAAATTGTGTCCAGCAAGGTTACTAAAGTGATTGTTTTCAAACAAAAACACAGAAGAGAGGGGCTTGGTTTAAAGAGTAATGGACTCAACCAGGGATTCTGTAATCTTTTTCTCCAAATCATTTGGCTCAATCCACAATTAACTTTGCTCATGCAATAGCTTCTTTCTTTCTATCTTCTTTTCTTCCCTTTTAACTCCCACCATTCTCCAGAACTCCAGCTTTTCTACTCTTTCTTTCATCTGCAATTTTTAAACATGAAATCTATGCTTTAGGCGTTTCTTGAACCGGTTTAACACTAGATACTCATTTGGGGATTTATGAATCAGTGAATACTCATTAAATGAATTTATGAATCCGTGAATACTCATTTGTCAAGAGTGTGTGTCTATCTGTACAGTGTTTCTTCTACCTCCACCTCAAACAGATGAGGCCTCTAACTAATACAACCAGCCCATCCATTCTGTGTCCATTCGTATTTTTGTCCATGGGTGGATAGCGACCATTCATTGAGAACTGGGTACTTAAAAGAACAATTACATAAACCCCAAGAAAAAGATAGTGATCATTCATTGAGAACTAGTGAACATGACAAAGCTGTTTTCTTTCTTAGCACAACACTAAAATTATCTAACTGAAAAATGGGCGAGACCCTTCAAAAGCCTGGTAGATCGCAAAAGTCTGAAAATAGTTATCAAAACAGAACTTCGATCTCAAAAATCCATCATCAAGTAATTTGGAACAGCATGTAAACTTCCTTACATGGCAGGCAAAAGCAATACAACAATACAAAAAAAAAAAAACCACATATCCACAACCCAACAACTTATCCACACGTTCATTATCGCAAAACCGTTACAAAATGGATTATCAGGGTCATCTTCCTCAACCTACTTCTCTTTGCTATATCCACACGTCAGCATAAAGAATGATTCATGACTCTTGTTCATACAACCAGCCCACCTATGCTTCGATTTTGTAGCTTCTTATTAAAGTTTGAATATGTAACGCAATCGACTAACCGGAAACGAGAATTAAAGACCCACATAAAAATTACATATTATCTTCTACAATCTAGTCAAACATCAAAGCTTGGAATCTGATCAAATTCGTTTTCAATAAACTTGATAACACGAGGTGAAGAGAACCTAGACGGAAACTCAGAGAACAAATACCCAACATAGTCCCCAGCGAACGGCTTATTCTCGTTGTATATGATTTACCCAGAATTCTTTGATTTCGGTCTTAAATGCCGACATACAGTCATGAAATGCAAAAGATAAACGAAATCACCATTCAATTTGCCGCCCTTGTAACCTGGCATCGGCGATCTGCAATGAAACCGGCGACGACGCATCCTTCTGCGCAAACGCAGTCGAAATTATCACTGCCAAGTTGAGGTAAAAATTAAAAGGGCAGTTTCACTTCTCTCCTGCTACATTTATCATCAAAGTGCCTAATAATCAAAAGTGTCTTTTTTTTTTGATCAACAATCAAAAGTGTCTATAATGTAAACATAAATGAGAAAATTGCCCTTTTATGTAAATAACTCATGTTTGGGTTATAGTTTGTGTGTTTTTTTTTTTTTTTTGAAATTCAGTTCATGTTTTTTTTATATTCAAATCGTTTAATTCATATCATTTCTAAGATATTTGTTTTTTTATATATTCTCGAGACATGATTCACTATTATTTGAAAATTGGATCACTCACAGGATGAATTACTCGAGACATAATTTTGAATATGGTTTCAAAAGATTTGGTATGAAACTCTCTATTGTAGAACGTGGATTTTCTGGATTCTAAAGACATGGATCGACAGAAGCTAAAGGATGAAGCTGATTGGTTTATTTTGGTTTACTTTGTAGATAATTTCTTAATTATCTGAATTGGATTTCCTCTTGAGCCTACAAGAAAGAAGTAAAATGCGATCCCAAAGCTTTGTTTGGAGAAGTTTCGAAGACTTGGCTGTACAGTAAGATAATTCTTAAGCTATACTGATCCAAATATAAAATCTGCTAAAACTTTTCAATTTTCAGAATTGTTGTGTAACTTTAAGATATTGGATAAAACAATATCAAGCTTAGACTGATGATGATCATCACATAAATCTTTAATAAACGGAAGCAGACATCATTAATAGAAGAGGTGACATCGTTGACAAGAGGAGACAATAATCAAATTGAAGAAGAATAGAAATTCGGCTCTAGCAGAACAAATATAAATAAAATCAAAAGACGCAGCGCGGATATCTGGCTCTAGAAATTCGGGTTACAAAGATGATATGAGCAAAGGCAAAAGACGAAGTGTTAAACAAAATCAAAAGAAGCAGCGCGCATATCGGGCTACTCACCCAGGGATAAGATATAAAATAATAACTCCTACACAAATACTCTATCCATTTCACAAAAATGTGGTTTTAAGGTTTAATTCTTATTTCACAAAAATTGTGTTTTATATTTTTGAAAAAAAATCCAGTTTTAACTATATTATTTTAATGTAAGAATTAGAGAGAGAAATGTACTTAATATATTAATAAAGGGTAAAATATAGTTTTTAATAGATTTCTTCTTAAATCATACTTTTTGTGAAACAGAGAGAATGATTTTACCAATCATGCATATTTAATTTGCATTTATAATTTTTTTTTTATGTCTGCATAGTCATGATAAGATAAATCAACCTTAAATATTAAATTTCATCATTAGTAGTTGCATTTATATAGGGTATATGTAAAATTGAGCATCTATATAGACTTATCCCACATTAAATTTCAATATGTCAACCATAAACATAAATCATAATAATCTGAACTCATTCTTAAATTAATTTTAATTTTTTTAGGATAATGTTTAAGTCCGTACATGCGTATAGACCAACCACCTAGTAAATAGTATGCCTAATAAATAGTATGCCTTTATATTTGAAGGAATACTATTCATAATTTTATTTTGAAGATTAAAATAAAACACTATTAGAGATTTTTTTTTTCTTTTCTTCAAGATGAGGAAAAATGTAAAATTTGAATAACTTTTGGAGATGGTATAAGACACTAATAAAAGACGTAAACACAAGAATTGAGGTAATCATAATACATGTGTTTGGGCCAACCACCTAGTAAATAGTATGCCTAATAAATAGTATGCCTTTATATTTGAAGGAACACTATTCATAATTTCATTTTGAAGATTAAAATAAAACACCATTAGAGAATTTTTTTTTTTTTTTACTTTTCTTCAAAATGAAGGAAGATGTAAAATTTGAATAACTTTTGGAGATGGTATAAGACACTAATAAAAGACGTAAACACAGGAATTGAGGTAATCATAAAGATTGAGATTGTTCCTTAGTAATTCTAACATATTAAAGACAGAGAAAAACTTATCTAAATTAATTGTGGATACATCACAGCAATAAAACATCTTATGATTAAAAAAGATATTGCATTTATCGCATATATTCCTAGCATATTATTGCTTTTTCTTCATAGTTGATATTTTTAATCTTCAATGGTGTTTTTTCTTTTTGAGAACACTAAAACCTTCATAGTTGATATTTTTTCTTTTTGAGAACACTGAATGTCCAATCGAAGATAAGTTTTTTGAGCAATTGGGTTAATCTTTATCTATACCAGGTCTTTCATCCGCGCTATGGGCGGATCTATATTATAAAATAGTTTAATATATATTTTGAATGAGTAATTTTTAAAAAATTAGCAAAAGCATTACACTAATTACACTGTTATATAGTGTTTGATTGTTATATATAATTTTTCTGTCTTTCGATGTTAAATTATTTTTTGCTTTATAGTTAACCGCTTCGATTTAATATATTTGTTAGAGTTACATTATGTGTAAAGTTTTATGGTTATAGGTCAAATATAAATACATTTTTGTTTCTACTAATATGTGTTTTCAAGTATTCATTTCATTTTTTAACCGTTAACCGTTTTATTTAATTAACCATTTGATTTAATGTATTTGTTAGAGTTACATTATGTGTAAATGTTTTTGGTTATAGATCAAATATAAATATATTTTTCTTTTTACTAATATGTGTTTTCAAGTATTCATTTCATTTTGTAAAAATATCTTGAAAATAAATAACCAATGTAAATAAGCAACTATATTCCATTTTCTAAACGTTTTTGAAATTGATTTTACTTTTTTCTTTTAATTTTTATTATTGATAATAAATTCTCTTGATAATGGAGGAATCATACAAATACATTTAATTTTAAAACATTGCTGATGATAACTGTTTTAGATTGTAATATTATATAACTCCTATATTAATTGAAACAAAAATCTAGTACTTATATGTTGTCAAAAAACCCGCTTTATATAGAAATATTTCAATTTTTTTTGTAAATTGTCATACTAAAGTATTATTAGGAAGATTAAATAAATTCAACAAATAAAGTCGATCAATTTTTCACTACTGGGTCCCGCCGGTAGCGAACCAATCCTTCCCAAACCGACTTCTTGATGTATATCGGTTTTGCGTTGTCGCCTATGACCTCCCATTTTTTTTTCCAGTCCGAAACGGTGCCTCCAAGACGTCCCATCACTTTCATTTTGAACGCTTCCCTCACGGTCGGGTTTTGAACAGAATCCCACGTGTATTTTTGCTACAATAATTAAAAAAAAAACAATTAAATTTATTTATTTAATATCAATTTTAATAATTTATAATTTAAAAAAAGACATTTATTACCGCAAATATTTTGAACCAAGTTTCGAAGATTTCCGGCGAGAGTTGAGAGAAATTTGCATGAGGCTCGGTGAAAAATGACTTGATGATATCGCTAACGGACCGTCCGACACTGCTTTCGATCCTGAACCTAAAAAAAAAAATTAAATCAAAAATTGGAAACATAAAAATTAAATATTAAATTAGAAAACGTACCATTTTCCGGTTACATGATGCGGATCTAATGTCGTAACATTAGTTTTTTCCGGTTGTGCCATCAAATCATCAACCGTCAAATGGGCATATGGTTGAGGAATAGCAGGTTGTCGGAAGTGTGGCGGTGGTGCAGCAGTCTGGGTCTGGGTCTGCGGAACTTCCGGCTCAGTAGTGGAAGTAGTGTATGCCTGAGACGAATCCGGAATCGGAACTGTCCCGGACGAAGTCCCACTACCATTATCAGGTATAAACAGATAATAATGGTTACGACGAGAAGGCCTCATCTGCACAATAATTAATAAATATAATTAATAACTAACGAATTTTTGTATTCAGATATCCTAACACTACTCTAATATTCCGATATCCTAACATTATCCAAACCTAAATATATCAATACAAAAATAAAAATTTAGATCCGTACCTTTTAATATTTGATAAAATTGGGGAGAGATCCGAGTAGAGAGAGATCTAGAGAGAGATCAAGAGAGAGATCTAGAGAGATTTAGAGAGAAGGTTGAGAGAAGTGTGAGGAAGGAGAAATCTCGGCACCTATATATAAGATTTAGATTCGTCGCTAATTCCTCCCAAAGTTACGAGGAATTAGCGAGGAACTTCCTGATTCGTCGTTAATTCGTCCCAAAGTTACGAGGAATATACGACACACTATTTTACGAGGAAGTAACGACGGATCGTCTGTAAGTCGTCCCAAATTTACGAGGATTTTACGTCGACACTATTTACGACGAATTTACGAGAAATCCTCCCAAATTCGTCGTAAAATGTTGTTTTTATCTAAACCCTAAACTCTTTATATATACGTTTAAAATCTCTTATGTTGTTCAAATCATAAATAATTGTTGATACTCATATGGTTTTAAGTATACCATAAAGAATTTTAAAAATATATAAAATGAATATTCGTAACATTCATTATAAAGAATCATAGTCGTTAAGAAGAAGTATCACTCTTAGTATACGTTATCTTTCGAATTTATAAAAAACATAAGATTTTTAAGCATAGAGTATAAATTTTTAAGCAAAAACAACAAGTTTAGTTATACATTTATATAACCAAATAGATTGAACGAGAGTATGCAAGTTTAGGGTTTAGGGTATGAGTTTACGACGAATTTACAAGGAATCCTCCCAAATTCAACGTAAAATGTTATTTTTATCTAAACCCTAAACTCTTTATATATACGTTTAAAATCTCTTATGTTGTTCAAATCATACATAATGTTGATACTCATATGGTTTTAAGTATACCATAAAGAATTTATATAAAATGAATATCCGTAACATTCATTCATTATAAAGAATCATAGTCGTTAAGCAGTACTCACTCTTAGTATAAGTTATCTTTCGAATTTATAAATAACTGCTTGTTTCTTCGGTATGTATGCGACAAGGGTAGAAATCGGCGGTGACAATCAAACCAACTTGTTTTTCTACCGTACTTCAATTGAAATGCTTCTGTTCGATTGAGACAATAAGGACGAGACAATAAGGACAAGACAACCGCCCATGCGTAGTCCACCCTGATAGCATCACGTATGCGGGAAAGTCGCTTATTGTCCACATAAGAACCGCCCGCATCGTAAAATTTTTCTTCCTTGAAATATCATACGTACGAACCCCATTAAACCAAAAATCCTTCAACTCCGCTATTAGAGGCTGCACAAACACATCAAGGGACCGCTTCGGATGCTTGGGCCCAGGGACTAATATATTCATTTCTAACAGCTGGTTTTTGCAATTTTTATGTACTTAGGCATAAAATAAAAATAAAAAAATATATAGAACCAAGAAAAACCCAAAAATATGAAGAGGAGCCTCGGAAGGAGGCTGGCCGCACGAGCGACGGCCCGTGCCGCGGCGAGACGGAACATGGCCGCGCGACGGACCACGATCGCGTGGAGAGGAGAGGCCTGGCCGTGGCCGCGACGAGCCATGGCGCGGCCAGCGGTCGTCTGAGCGACCAATCCAGAAAAACCAAACCGAACTTGCCGCGTTTTGGTACAATGAGCTACGACCGAAACTTCGAGATACGATCAAAGAATAGAGAGCGACTAAACTCTTCAAGGAGTTCTTCACACCCGCAAGAACTCGTGACAGCGCTAGGAAACCCGAGTCTAGACACCACTCTAGGGATGTACGTGGAGGAACAAAGAAGAAGGTTCTGCGGTTCATTGATAGCACGCACAAGCCGCGATGATTCGCCTCCACCCCAAGAGCCAACAAGAGAGCTGAACCCTTCTCCTCCTAAGCGCAAGGTCCGAAATTTTGGAGCACCAATGGACCCAAACATTAATTATTTGAAGGAGATGAAGAAGATGGAGATAAGAACAACCTTGAAGATCGATTACTCCGCCTTAGACGCTTTGGGCATCACCGAGGATGTCACATGGTACTTGGACGAGCTAAGACTCAGGAACTTCATGGAGGTTGATCGACCCACTTACAAGGAACTCGATCAAGAGTTCTTAGCTTCAGTTCAGCTAGCATACCGAAAAGGAAGGAAGTCACGTCCGAAAGACGGTATTCTCTATTTCACCATTGGTTCTCGGGATTATGAGCTGAGCATCCCTAGACTCTGCGAGATATTTGGTTTTGACTTGAGAAGCGAGACGAGCATTGAAGAAGAATGGAGTGCTGACCTTTGGGGACTCATGGGCCGAGGCATTTACGACAAGGGAAGGCATCCGTCTGCTTTTCTTTCACACCCGACCGTGCGTTTTGTGCACCGCCTCATAGCACACCGACTTTACTCTCGCAGCAACAAATCATGCATTCTCATTCCAGAGCTCGTCCTACTTCAGTCCGCCTTTAGAGACAAGACACTTTCAGCATGCTTTGGATGCATCCTAGCAGAGAGACTCGTGCGAGTGAAGCACGACGTCACCGCACCTAGATGCGAGACTGCCTTCACGACTTATGGAGGCATCATCACAGCGATCATGGAGGCCGCAGGCGTAGACACCAGCATTGAGACGCCCCTAGACGAGGCTTGGTTTGACTTGTCCCAGTTTCAGACGGACATAAACTTGACAGGCGCAGCCATGGATCCAGACAGGTTTGGATACCGCTACCGATTAGGGAAGGGAGACAACCGCACGGTCTATTTACCGTCTCCTATAGTCCCACGCCTTTCAGAGGGTTCACGACAGTGGATCCCGAACCATGATGAGTTCCGTACCGAGTTCTCACGTCTCCCGCTTACCATTGGAGAATATGTAGCCGCCAAGGCTAGGAGAGAGGCGATCCGTCAGAGGACTCACCACACCTCATCCTCCTCCATGCGCAGTACCTCACAATCCGCTGCACCATCCACCTCGACTGATCCCGCGATCACCGCACTTCAGGAGAAGCTAGCACGCCCGAACGAGATGCTTGAGAAGATGGTGCGACAGCTTCGAGAGAGAGGACACATAGATGGCAACCTTTAGACCCTGAGTTCAGATGCCTAGAAGACTTCGCGTCTCGGCCAACACTCTTCCTGCTTACGAGCCTTGTTCCATCTATTCCACCCCTATCCTTTATTTTTTCATTTATACTTTATTTTTCATCTATTTCTGTTATTCCCGACCTGTCACCACTATTTCACACTGGGGACAGTGTGATTTAAGTCTGGGGGGGAGTTCGTACTAATTACTTTGCTTTGTTTTGGTTTTTATTTGAGTCTTTCCTTTAAAAAAAAAAAAAGAACTAAGAACGATGTATTTCGATATATATAATATGGTTTTAGGGATTATGATGCAAAACCAAAGATGGTATTCGACCAGTGTGCTTCTACGCTATTTCTAGTGACAGATCTTTTAAGCTTTAGTACTAGACTAGGCGGTAGCTAGAAAGCCAGAGATGCGAAATCCTGGAGAATGCCGATCTATAGAGATTTCAGGGGAAGGAATACACTAGCTCTATTTTTATTCAACGAAAAAGCCAGAACGTTCGGGACACCTTTTTCCATTTTTCACATTCTCTTGTTGTTCCCGAACGGCCAACATATCAACAGTTGGTACCGTATCTGAAACCCTTACCATCTTTTCATACCTCATGCAACTCTCTTGTTTTCACCATATGCAGATATGTGCAAAAACGCCGGAGAGGGAGGAACGACACGATTTCTAGTCACTCGAGACGAAGGATCGAATGGTTAAGGAACGAAAGTGTTAGCTACAAAAGAAGGACGACTCATGCCTCGGAAAACTCGAAGGAATGGTAATATTCTCGCAATCCTTAAGACTCTTACATCAAGGCACTTCCCGTTTCATAAAAAAAGAAGAAGAGTAGCTCGGATAAAGGACCCGAATTCTTTGGAATGATGACGGTACTTATCCATAAAAAAGGGGAGAGTTACATAAAAAAAAAAAGAGAGAAAAATAAACGGGAAGAAAATGCCTAAGACCCTTAAGAGGATAAAAACGTTCACAGAGGCAGAGTCTGGTCAATATGGTGAGAAGTTTTAGACGCCATCCAATCCGAACCGGAAGCAAGAAACTAAGTCTGGGGGGATGGCGGTATCGAGGAGAACTCGCAGATGTGTACGTGCGAAGAGTAATTGGAAATCGTGGATCTCAACAGTTCCACCTTCTCCTGTTGTTTTGCATAATATCTCGCACCTTCCGGAGACTTATACGGTAACCCGAAACACTCTAAACCTCACCAATAAAGGCTTTTATACACCTAACCTCGTTGAATCTAACTTAATATCCTTGACAAGGATCACGCCAATCTTAATACTACTTAGAGAGCTAGTTGACCGAAACCTGGGGTTTAGATAGTGAAAGCTTCGTAAAGGACTAGTGTTGAAGAAACTATAGTGAGAATTTTCTAGGCTGAGCTTGGATAGACTTTTTCGATGACTTATGGTTTAGAAGGACGGTCGCTAAGTTTTTGCTAGTTCCTATATTTTCAAACCTCTTTCCGAGACTTTATCTGCGTTTTGTTTGAGCACAAACAAAGGTTTAAGTCTGGGGGAGTTGATAGCACTGATATTTTACTCCTAAAACCTATTATTTCAAGATCATTTACGAGTGTTTTAACCCGCTTTTCAACGGTTTTAGAGTGATTTCCACGTTTCCTAGTCTTAAGAGTCATTTCAGGGAAATTGGACAAAAATGACATATTTTGGAGCAAAACGGGAACTTCAAGGACATGTGCTCGGAGCCATAAGTTCAGCATCAGATGACGACCTTCCCACCACAAGATCATGCTCATATTTGGATACAAGATAGCCCTTTCAGCTGTCTTTCATAGAGAGGTGGTCTGAGTTCAATCCCACGGTTGGATCTCAAGTTACGAAGGAAGCAAGAAGGCCCGTCAGACACATCCCCAGAAGAAGGACGGCTGCGCCACGGATCCCCAGAAGACCAGTGGTCGCGCCACGCCTGGTCGCTCGCGCGGCCAGACCACTCCGGCCCATCCCGAGCCCGTTTGCACTTATCCGATATTTTCCGAGGTTAAAAACGCAAGGCCCACTTTCTGAAGACCAGGAGCCTATATAAAGGGACCTTAGGGTTTCAGAAGAGGTGTGACCACACAGAGCTTTTCCAGAAACACTTTTGCGCCGCAGAGAGAGAGAGAGAGAGAGAGAGAGAGAGAGAGAGAGAAAGTGCGACGGCCCCGGAGTTGAAGATCTCGAGAGAGAATTCTTCTGCAGCCGCCTGCTCCTCCTTCTTTTCCCTTTCATCTTTTGTTCTTAGTTCTTTGCTTTTCAATACTTTAAGAAAACCTCCCTTCAATCGATTTCCTTTGAAGAAGTTTTCTCACTTTGTTTCTTATTAAATACAATTCGCACCTTTCATATCTCAAAGATGTCTCTCGTTCCCATGAACGAGTAGTCATCTAGTTGGGTTTTTAAGGGGGTTTTCGAAGGGGTTTAATCATGGGTTGATTTCGCTAGGTTGATAGAGATAGAGTTTCTTCTAGGTATCTTCGTTAATGTCTTGTTCTTATTGCATGTTTGCTTCTCTGATCAATTAGCAACTGATTCCAGGACGACTAGATACACGAACGTGTGGTCTATCGTCTGGATCTAGAAGTTAACGAGCGGATCGCACCGTAGGATGTTTAGGCATATCGACGGATCACACCGTGAGTGTTTACAAATAGGTGAATGATACGTATGCGCGCTTGTCCTGCATCGTGGGATGAGAAGTCATATCTGCAGTGTAAGACAAACACATGTAGCTAGATCCGTGAGAGCGAGCTAGCTATAGTCGACCGTTTCAGCTTAAGAACCTAACCCATTAAATCATTTAGAACCTATCCTGTTGCTTGTTAGATCCAATCCATGAACCCCGGAGAACACCCCTGAACCCAATGCCTTTTATTCATTGATTTACAACCGTTTAATTCTCTTCCGCTGCTTGATATTACTATTGCAAACCGTGACATACTACACCCCCAAGTCCCCCTTTGGTTTAAAGATGTTAGAAATCCTAGGACTTTCGCAAACAACAATCTCTGTGGATTCGATCCCTTAATATACTACTGTGATTGCTGTGCACTTGCAGCTATCTTAGGGGTAAAACTTGAAGTAACAAACCCCACCGCATCATTTGCATCTGACGGATGATTGACCTCCCCATCTGTCTGCAAATGATCAGCATGCCATCTCATGAATGCAGCAGTTCTTTCCGAGTGATACAATCTTTTCAACCTATCAGTTATCGGAAGATACCACATCCTCTTGTACGGCACCCTTTTACGACCAGCACCTTGCGGTTTATATCGTGGCTTATGGCAAAAACGATACTCCTGCAACTTGTCATCATCTTTCCAATAAATCATGCAATTGTCTACACAAACGTCTATCATCTCATAAGGTAACCCAAGACTAAAAACCATCTTTTGTATATCATAGTAACTCTCAACAGCTAAATTATCTTCAGGAAAAATCTCCTTAATCAAATCACCCAATCATCCATGCAAACCTCACCTAAGTTATGATCAGTTTTAATGGTCATCATCCTAGCTGCCAAGGACACTTTAGAGTGCCCATCTCTACATCCATCGTAGAGTGGCTGATTTGCAGCATCTAACATATCATAAAATCTTTTGGCATCTAAATTGGGTTCCTCGTCGTAAATATTACTATCATGACCAGCATCTAGAAATGTACCCGTGATTTCATGAAATGCATCTATAACCATCTCATGAATCCTATCTTGATCACCATATTCACCATAATCATCAACTTGATGCACATTATTTGACTCAGCATCAACATTAACTGCTTGGTTATTACCGCTACTACTAGCAGCATTTTCCCCATGCCCTTCTCCATGATTATACCAAATATAGTAGTGCGGAAAAACTCTCTATTTAATAGATGCGACCACACTTTTGAGATACGAATAAATTTCCTATGCATGCATTTTTGACAAGGACAGTACATCATACACTTTCAACGGTAATTTGCAAACTTCCCGCCTGATACATGAATCCTTCTAGCCCATCTTGAAACTCCTTCGTCAGCGATCCCTCCGAATTTTTGCGATTATACATCCAACTTCGTAATTCGTATATTAACATATTTTTTCGTGGCAAAAAAACCAGTAAAACACGTTTTCGTCTAACTTATTTTCCTCTCTAATACGTCGCTAATTCACTTCGAAATACTTTCTCGATAATTCGTCGGAAATTAACGACAAAATTCCGAGGAATCTATGTCAAATATATTTCGTCGTTAATTCGTCCTAATTTAACGTCGAATTAACGACGAATATATATTTCATCGTTAAATCGTTGTGAATTCATTGGAATTTAAGACGATTTTACAACGACTTATTTTCGTCACTCTTTCCGACGAATTACCGACGTTTATAAATTTTCTCGTTAATTCGTCGTTAATTTACTACGATTTAATTTCGTCGTAAAAAATTGTGGCAAACGTCATGTTTTCTTGTAGTGTTATTCGTCTTTTTCTACATCCTTTTCCTCGTCTTTTTAGTCTTGTTCTTCATCAGTTACGTCTTCTTCTTCTTTCTCTTCTTTATCTTTCTATTTTTTTCTTCTTGCTTGTCTTCTCATTCCTCAAAAACACGAGCATGTTAAATTCTGGCTTTTATAATCCATAATAATTTTTTTTTATTAATTTCCTAATTTTTAATCCGAAATTATACTCTCTTTTAAGACTATTTTCAAAACTATATCTTTAATAATTTCTTTACGAATGTTATTTTTCATATTTATATTGTACTTTTATTTTAAATTCAACTTTTAATTTATTTAGAAATTTGGAGTCCAAAAAATATATTAAATGGCAACTTTATTTTGATTTTTTACAAATTTAACATCCTCGTGTTTTTGGCACATTTATGTTAATTACAAATAATAAGTTTTGAAAACAACTAAGAAAATCTCCAACCCACCCTTAAATCCTCAAATTTTGAGATTTTTTGTTTCCAACCCACCTTCAAATTTCCAAATTATATGTATATGTATATAGAAAGGTGGCATGTTTGGTTCCACCTTTTGAACTTACCTTTTACAAACAACAAAGGGAGTTAAGTTTGAAATTATCGTCGAGCTTCTTCACGTTAAGGGCATCAAAGGAAGGTTCCAGTGGTGATAAAAACGATCAAGTTCGAAACTCACTAAGTAGTTTCATCTACTATATCCAAAATTAGATTTATGTATGAACTAAATTTTTCTCTGTTTCTTTCTTTTGGTTAGTTACATTTTCCACAGAACCAACAACATCCTTTTTTTGAATTTAGAACTATAGAAAATTAGAAATCTAATGCATTTCATAGCCAATAATTGTAGTTCTTCAGGTGTCCTCTTTTTAAACATTTCCACAAATTAACAAAGCTATATGTTATGTTAAAAGATTACACTGGCAGATTTAACCAAATAGCTAATGAACTGAAACATACAATTCTTCTCCAAGCTTCCCATATTTTTTTCATTGTCTTCATTTTTTTCTTCCAAATATTATTTGTCATTGTTTTCGTCTTCTTCTTCTTCATCTTATATATTTTTTAATTTTTTCGTCCACATCAGTAAGTAGTTTCATCTACTATATCCAAAATCGGATTTTTGTATGAACTACCTGATAACATGCATATTTTACCCGTTTTTACTATCATAAGTGAGTGATTTAATAAGCATTTCACTAAGGTTTTGATGCATAAACACTAGATTTCAAGTATTTGGTTGTTCAAGACTCTTTTCAGGTAATCTTAGCAAAAGACGCATATTTTGGAGCAAAATGGACAATTCCGGAAACAGTGCCCGAGAACAGAAGTTCAACACCAAATGAAGGCCTTCCCACCACGAGATCAAGCTCATATTTGGAGAAAAGGTAGCCTTATCAGCTGTCTTTCACCTCGAAGTGGTTTGAGAGCAATCTCACGGTTGGATATCAAGTTATGAAGGAAGCAAGAAGGTCTGTCAAGCACCCGGAAGGACGAGCTGGCCGCGCCACTGCCAAACCAGACGACCAGTGGCCGCGCCACGGCCAGTCGCTCGCGCGGCCAGGCCACTCACGGATTCCCGAGCCCATTTGAAGCCCAACTTAAACCCGCAGCCGTCTTATGCAAGCCAAGACCTAATCCACGACCTAGGGCACTTGAAGACCTATATATACTCGACCTTTAGGGTTTTTTTATGGCATCACCACTTAGCATCACGAAATTCTCTTTTTACAACTTTCTTTTGGTGGCCACGAATCTTTGATTCGTGGTTTCCACTTTGTTCTTCGAGGGAGATTGATTTGTTCTTGAACCCTCTTTTATTTTAATCGATTTATACAAGTTATGCATTCATCAATCACGTTTTCTACTTCTTCTTTTAT
>JAHZTW010000001.1:465786772-465798066 GCA_020283515.1 Alliaria petiolata | reverse complement strand
AAATCCTCTTCTATAAATAGTTTTCAGGCATTGTTTAGCCAAGTACCTTATCATTATTTTCTGTTTTTGAGACTTAGAGAGAGATTGATCCTGAGCTTTTGGGGAGACAATTCTAACTCATCTGAGCCAGATTTCGAACCCCTGCATCATTCTCTATTCTTTTATGCAATTTATTTCAGCCATGATTTGTGTTTGCATAATTATGTCTGAGTAGTTTGCTAGTTAGGTTAGGGTGATTTAGAGTTGATGAAGAGTTTGTAGAATCGTTAGAACTTTTAGGAAAATCAATAGGATCTTCACCTTGATTTGAACTTAACTTGATATTCTGAATTAATCACTTAGAAATCAAACCTTAGGTTATTTAATAGATGCGAGAGCATTATTAGTAACTTGATCTAATCATAGGTGAGCAAAATATATATTCGCAAAGAGATTTGGTTTAGGTATTTTGTGAACAAAACGAACCTGTTCTTACTGCTTGCCTTAATTGTTTAAATTCGCAAAGAGATTTGGGATTTAGGAATTTAGGCATAAATAACTTCTGCAACGAGAGTTGATTGGTTTTAACTTAGAGTTTAGAGTTCTAGACGGTTCTTAATAAATCCCTAATAAACTTAGATTATGCATTCTTAGATTCAACCTGATAATTAACCTTACCTAGCGTCTTCGTCTCCTGAACTTACATCGCTTTTAATCTCGTATACTTACTAGATTAGATCGCTTAGTTTAATTTCATATTATTCGACCTAGCATAATCTGAATTTAGAAACCTTAGTGCAACATCTACTTCCCTTGGGATTCGATACCCCTTATACTACGATTGCATTTGCTGTGCACTTGCAGTAGTTTTATTTGGGTAAAACCTGAGCCCTATCAAGTTTTTGGCGCCGTTGCCGGGGAAGTAATAGCTGCCTACGGAATATAGTACTAGGATTTTGACTAGGTTTTGTTTTTATTTTTGATTACTGATTTAGTTTCTAATTTTTTTTTTTCAGGTGCATGCTTAATCGCAGTACCAGAAGCAACAAGGACAAGGAACTAATCGCACTCAACCAGGAACTAGGCCGTCTCGAACGTACAAACCGAAAAACTGCATGAGTGTCGATCGGCACCTCCCATAGCATCGATCGATACCCCTTAGTGTCGATCGACACCACTGATAGCATCGATCGACACCCTGCGCAGAACGAGATGGCAGAACCTGTTATTATGATTCGTGACGAGGCTGGCAACTTCACGGACTTGGACGGGAATAGAAGAAACAATCGTGGACAGAGACTTGATGAGGCTGGCGCCGTCATCGTCGAACCAGCCATACAAGCCGCCCCTGAAGGAGCTGGGCGTGGAAGAACGCTTGGCGAATACAACCGCCCAGACTAGTTCTATGCTAATAGAGCTGCGATCCGTCCTCCTGCATTCCAGAGGAACGATTTCGAGCTGAAGCTTGCATACTTCACATTGGTGGCTCAGCATCCCTTCCATGGTCTTCCTAATGAGCACCCTATGGACCATATTGAGCGATTCGAGGACTTGGCATCCAGCATTAAGGCCAATGGAGTGACTTATGATTATCTCTTCTGCAAGCTGTTCCCTTACTCGCTTGCTGGAGATGCGTCATACTGGCTGAAGCAGTTGGATCCAGGATCCTTTACCACTTGGGAAGAAACAAAGAATGCATTCTTATGCAATTTCTTTGATGATGCGAGATCAGAAGAGCTGAGGACAAAGATCATTCAAAGCTTCTTGGGTGAGATTCAAGGCTTACCAGAGAGATTGCCCACACCACGGGTTGAGCGAGGCGCAGCTTATCGGTATCTTTTACTGAGGGATCGATTGGAGATACCAGACGGCTTTAGACGCTGCAAGCAATGGCAACTTCAACACCAGATACCCAGCTGACGCGGTGGTGCTTATAGAGAATTTGGCCTCTTGTAACAGCATCAAGAACGCAAACTTTGAAAGGAGACAACAAGCTGGTGCAAATGGAGGAAGCCAAATAGCTGAGGTGAACAAGAAGCTAGATCTCTTGGTGGGCAAGAAGCAAGTCCACTTTGCTAATGAAGTGGAGACATTCGAACCAAATGAAGATTGTGAAGAAGAGGATATCAACTACATTAATGGAGGTGGTTTTCAAGGCCAGAGGTTTGGGAACCAGCAAGGGAACATGAGTTTCAATGGGAATTATCAGAAGAGCTCCTACACAGGAAACCAAAACTCTTCTGTTTACACGCAAAAGCCCCCATTCCAGAACAGCAACTACACAAGGAACTATTGTTCATCTTCCTACGAAAAGCCTCCTGCACAAGACAATAAAGTAGAGTCTATGCAGGAGAAACTTTTGGCAGGACAGCAGAAGATAACAGCGGATTTCAATGGCAAGATTGATTCACTGTACCAAGACCTGAACGGGAAGATTGAGAGCTTAGCCTCTCATGTGAAGAAGCTGGATAATCAAGTTGCTCAAACTGCAGGAGCTGTTAACAGGCAAGAAGGATTTCTTCCAGGAAAGACTGATACTAATCCCAAACGCCATGTTAACTGCATCACAATGAGGAATGGAAAGAACCTTCAGCCTGTGAAGACCAGAGAGCTTAGTGCTAAAGAATTCGTCGAGCTTGAAGACATTGAAGATGAAGAAATTGATGCTGCGGAGCCAGTGTCGATCGACACTACTGAAGAGTGTCGATCGACACCCATGGAGAAGCCAGACGGATCAAACAAGCTCGACACGAAGACCTCGACATCAAAGTCAAGTGTCGATCGACACCAGGAGGGTGTCGATCGACTCTCCTCTCAGACGACACCAGATCAAGCCAAGACTACGACAGTTGCTGAAGAAGAGTCTACAAACCAAAGATTCATTTCCCCTTGATACCAAAGAAGTCTAAGAAAGAACTACTAGATGCCAGATGCAAGGCTATCATGGATAGACTAGTGGTTGAAATTCCTTTGATGGATGCCATTAGAACTACTCCAGTGATAAAGAGATACTTGAAGTGGATGATGACAAAGAACATGGATTTGGAGGAAGGAGTAATGATGATATCAGAGAAAGTTAGTGCTGTCAGTCAGAACAGGCTTCCAGAAAAGCTCTCAGATCCTGGAAGCTTTGTTCTTGATTGCTCTCTCTTTTCAAAGAAGTTTGGGAGATCTCTGTGTGACTTAGGATCAAGTGTCAACTTGATGCCTCTTTCAGTTGCTCTTCGGTTAGACATGACAGACTTCAAAGCCACCAGAATCTCCTTAGTCTTTACTGATCGTTCTGTCAGGATCCCTGAAGGTGTCTTGGAAGATGTTTCTATCAAAGTGGGAGATTGCTTGATTCCCACGGACTTTGTGGTATTAGCTTATGATGAGGAACCCAAAGACCCTCTCATACTTGGGAGATCATTCTTGGCTACAGCTGTTGCCATCATTGACGTGAGAAAGGGGAGGATTGCGCTGAATGTTGGTGACTTGGTGATGAATTTTGACATGGAGAAGCTCATGAAGAGACCTACCATTGATGAACACACCTTCTATGTCGATTCACTCACCAATCTTGCTGAAGAGATTTTCCAAGAGGACCATCCTATAGATCCTTTGGAAAGAGCCCTGACGACTTCTACGACAGAAGCTAAAGACCTAGACGACGCTGCTGCTGGATACGCGAAGCTGATGGACGCAAGTGAACAAGTACTGCTGTTGGTCGCCCAGGAGGATTGGTGTCGATAGACACCAACACAGGGTGTCGATCGACACTCTGCGAAATCTGCAACATTGGCCGACTGGAGCGAAGTAAAGGCACCTAAAGTTGAGCTAAAACAGCTCCCTGCCGGACTAAGGTACGCATTTCTTGGTCCTAATTCGACTTATCATGTTATTGTGAATGCTTCCTTGAACAATGCAGAGCTCACTTTATTGCTAAGCAAGCTGCGCAAGTATCGCAAAGCTCTTGGCTATTCTTTTGATGACATTTCAGGTATCTCACCAGACTTGTGCATGCATCGGATTCACCTTGAGGATGAGACGAAGTCATCAATTGAACATCAAAGGAGGCTGAATCCGAACCTGAAGGAAGTTGTCAAGAAAGAGATAATGAAACTATTGGAGGCTGGGATCATCTATCTCATTTCAGACAGGGCTTGGGTCAGCCCAATTCATGTGGTTCCTAAGAAAGGAGGAGTCACAGTGGTGAAGAATGAGAAGAACGAGATGATTCCTACAAGGACTGTGACTGGACACATGATGTGCATAGACTACATGAAGCTGAATGCCGCGACCAGAAAGGATCACTTTCCTTTGCCTTTCATCGATCAAATGCTGGAAAGATTGGCGAATCATCCTTACTAATGCTTCCTTGATGGCTATTCAGGATTCTTCCAAATTCCAATCCATCCAAATGATTAAGAGAAGACCACGTTTACATGTCCTTATGGTACATTTGCCTATCGCAAAATGCCATTCTGACTTTGTAATGCTCCAGCAACCTTCCAGCGATGCATGATGTCAATCTTCACGGACATGATTGAGAAGTTCATGGAGGTCTTTCTGGATGACTTTTCTGTTTATGTGTCATATTTTAAAGACTGCTTGGACAACTTGTGCGCGGTATTACAGCGGTGTGAGGAGAAACACTTGGTCCTGAACTGGGAAAAGTGTCACTTTATGGTTCAAGATGGAATTGTACTTGGGCACAAGGTTTCAGCAGATGGAATCGCAGTGGATCGCGCCAAGATTGAAGTTATGACGACTTTGCAAGCACCCGATTCTGTTAAATCAGTGCGGAGTTTTCTGGGTCATGCTAGGTTCTACATAAGATTCATCAAGGATTTCAGCAAGATTGCAAGACCACTCACTGCTCTTCTGTGCAAAGACGTGAAGTTCGATTTCACTGCAGAATGCCATTCAGCCTTTGAACAGATCAAGCAAGCTTTGGTGAGTGCTCCAATTGTTCAACCTCCAGACTGAGATTTGCCTTTCTAGGTGATGTGCGATGCCAGTGACTTCGCAGTAGGAGCAGTGTTGGAAAAGAAGAAGGACAAGAAGCTTCATGCCATTTAGTATGCCAGCAGAACGTTGGATGATGCTCAGAAGAATTATGCAACAACGGAGAAGGAATTGCTAGCTGTGGTCTTTGCATTTGAGAAAATTCGACAGTACCTTGTTGGCTCGAAGGTGATTGTTCACACTGATCATTCTGCATTGAAATACTTGATGCAGAAGAAGGATGCCAAGCTAATATTGTTGAGATGGATTCTCCTTCTTCAAGAATTTGACATAGAGGTTAAGGACAAGAAAGGAGTTGAGAATGGAGTAGCTGATAATCTCTCAAGGATTAGGATCGAAGATAACGTCCCTAATGATGATTTTCTGCCTGAAGAGAATGTCTACTTAGTTGAAACTCGTTTTCAAGACATGAGTTCGAAGAACTTGCAAAAATGTGCAGATACGAGCCTAGTGTCGATCGACACCAGGCGGGTGTCGATCGACACCCCCTTCGCAGACTTTGAGAAAATTCGCGATTCACCTCTGATCGATACGAGCACAAGACAAAAATCTAGAGTGTCGATCGACACCCAACATAGTGTCGATCGACAACCAACATAGTGTCGATCGACACCATACGCAGACAGTAGCATCACTTCAGAAGATCTTCGACGAGTTGTTTCGACAACCTATCTTTGCTCTATCTGATGCAAATAGGCCGTGGTATGCTGACATTGTGAACTTCCTTGCTGTTGACATTGAGCCTAAACATCTCAAGGATTATGAGAAGAAGAAGTTCATGAGAGAACTTAGGAGATACTATTGGGATGTACCTCACTTATATAAGCATTGTTCAGACAATGTTTACAGAAGATGCATTGCAGATAGTGAAGTTCGCGATGTGCTGTTTCATTGTCATGGTTCTGAGTATGCTGGCCACTTTGCTACTTTCAAGACAATGTCCAAAGTTCTTCAAGTAGGCTTTTGGTGGCATACTATATTCAAGGATGCTCAGCTTTTCATAACTCAATGTGATGTGTGTCAACGGAGAGGGAAGATCAGCAAGAGACATGAGATGCCACAGAACTTCATCCTTGAAGTCGAAATTTTTGATTGCTGGGGCATTGATTTCATGGGCCCTTTCCCTCCATCTTTTGGGAAGCAATACATCTTGGTCGCTGTGGACTATGTCTCTAAGTGGGTGGAAGCCATTGCTTCTAAGACCAATGATGCTGCGGTGGTTCTCAAGCAGTTTCAGACCATCATTTTCCCAAGATTCGGAGTGCCTCGAATTGTTATAAGTGATGGTGGTTCTCACTTTATTAACAAGGTATTCAACAAGCTGCTGAAGAAACATGGTGTTTAACACCGTGTGGCTACTCCTTATCATCCAACAGACAGATCAATCAAATTCTGGAGAAGACAGTGGGCAAGACAAGGAAGGATTGGGCTGCAAAGCTAGACGATGCACTTTGGGCTTACAGAACTGCCTACAAGACGCCACTTGGTACTACACCATTCCGGCTGCTCTATGGCAAGGCTTGCCATCTTCCAGTGGAGTTGGAACACAAAGCACATTGGACTATCAAGAAGATGAATTTCGACTTGAAGCCTGCTGTAGAAAAGGCGCCTACTACAACTCAACGAGCTCGACGAACTTCGTCATCACGCCTATGAGAATTCAAAGCTCTACAAAGAGAGGACAAAGGCATATCATGTCTTGTTCAGGCACTAAGGAAGGAAAAAGAGTCTATAAAGTTATGTGGCAATACCACTGTTAGAGTTCGAAATTTTACCAAGGAAAGGATCTGGATTCAAACTGGGAGATTGCCAAGCTTGTGGTAAGTATGCTGAAATATTACCTAAGGTTGGCTCTATATCATGTGGATTCAAGAAGTGTTAATCAATGTGGCGTTCTGAAGAGGTACACGAAGGTTTATGTTTTCAAACTTCTACTTCATTCTAAGTTTATGTTTTGCTTGAGGGCAAGCAAAACCTAAGTCTGGGAGAGTTGATATATCATGGTTTTTACCCGTTTTTGGTCCATGATATAAGTTTTTTTATAGAGTCTTTTGTTAGTTTTAGAGTCCTATTAGAGTCTTTACAGGATGGAGAGCATTTGGAGCTAAATGAGAGATTCTTGTACTTTTTGGAGCATTTTGGAGAAGCAGCCGAAGTGATGAAGTTGAAGCTGGATTTACACGAAGGGTGTCGATCGACACCAATGGAGACCGCCCAAACAATCGGATTTCCATCAGAAAAAAAAAAATCAGCCAAAGTTTTGAAGAATTACAAGATTGTCCGTGACGAAAATCCTCTTCTATAAATAGTTTTCAGGCATTGTTTAGCCAAGTACCTTATCATTATTTTCTGTTTTTGAGACTTAGAGAGAGATTGATCCTGAGCTTTTGGGGAGACAATTCTAACTCATCTGAGCCAGATTTCGAACCCCTGTATCATTCTCTATTCTTTTATGCAATTTATTTCAGCCATGATTTGTGTTTGCATAATTATGTCTGAGTAGTTTGCTAGTTAGGTTAGGGTGATTTAGGGTTTGATGAAGAGTTTGTAGAATCACTAGAATTATTAGGGAAATCAATTGGATCTTCACCTTGATTTGAGCTTAACTTGATTTTCTGAATTGATCACTTAGAAATCAAACCTTAGGTTATTTAATAGATGCGAGAGCATTATTAGTAACTTGAACTAATCATAGGTGAGCAAAATATCTATTCGCAAAGAGATTTGGTTTAGGTATTTTGTGAACAAATCGAACCTGTTCTTATTGCTTGCCTTAGTTGTTTAAATTCGCAAAGAGATTTGGGATTTAGGAATTTAGGCATAGATAACTTCTGCAACGAGAGTTGATTGGTTTTAACTTAGAGTTTCGAGTTCTAGACGGTTCTTAATAAATCCCTAATAAACTTAGATTATGCATTCTTAGATTCAACCTGATAATTATCCTTCCCTAGCGTCTTCGTCTCCTGAACTTACATCGCTTTTAATCTCGTATACTTACTAGCTTAGATCGCTTAGTTTAATTTCATATTATTCGACCTAGCATAATCTGAATTTAGAAACCTTAGTGCAACATCTACTTCCCTTGGGATTCGATACCCCTTATACTACGATTGCATTTGTTGTGCACTTGCAGTAGTTTTATTTGGGTAAAATCTGAGCCCTATCAACAGATACAAGGAATCTCGAGCATTCCTCAATCCAAGCTCATTTAAGCCTAACAGCTATATTATCTTTGAGAGCATTTTGCCTTTGATCTTTAACATATATTTTAGAGTTAATTAGCTTCCTTATTATGTACATGAACGTTTGTTTTTGTCCAAGGTCGAGCCCCTATATAAGCTGACCTCTTTGTATCATTTTATTCACCTTTCAATCATACAAAGTATAATACCAAGTATTTTTTTCATTTTATTCAAGGAAGTGTCTTTGTTTAAACAAATCGTCTATAGTTTCATTTGAGTGATTCATTTGATTCTTTAGATTATAAGATTAGAATTGTTTGTGTTATTCAAACAAGTCTAGTTCTCCAAAGAGTCAATCAAAGCCCACAGATTGAGAGCGTCAATCAGACTTCACCACCATTTCTACCTTCATCCCTTCCGCGCAAAGCATTTTTTATCAGTTCTTGATCACCCTTTGATTCTAAGATTGTGGAGTGATTGTTGATCTTGTATCATCTGGTATCAGAGCTTCAAAAGCTCATATCCATCAGGTTGTGTTAACCCAACTCTTATCTTTTATTTTCTGTTGTTATTTTATTTGCCTTAAATAAAAAAACCCATAAAAATTAGTTTTTATTTTGCGTTTCGAAAAGGATAATTACTATTTCATGTTTATCGGTTTAGTGGAAGTATTAGAAACCCTAGAAACTCTTCGCTATAAATACATTGGCGTCGTGTGTTTTTTATTCATGGGTTTTAGGGTTTCGTCTGCATAGTTTAGGATACCGATCTTCGATATGTTTGACCGCTTATACGCGCATCTGGCCGCTTGCTCTACTGAATATAGTTTTGTGGTTTCGTCTAGGGTTGCAGTGGTCTGCAGGTTGGTTGGTATGTCTTCGTGTAAGCTCGGCGTTTTTGTGCACAACGGTTTTTAAATTTTGTGTGTTCTCTTTTGATTAGATCCCACTGCGAGGATATCGACGATCCGTTTCCCCGGCGAATCGGAGCTTAGATCTAAATTCTTCGAAGCTGTGGCTTATCGAAATCTTCGAATGGGTGGGTGTTATAACGTACTTTTTTTCTTCGCCGATTCGAAAGAAGATGAGCAAGGTATTTATTTAACTTATCGTTTGGTGTTCTAGATGTGTTGTTATGTTTCGGGTTATTGATTTTATCGTGACTTCAAGTTTACGCCCCTCATTGTCGGGTGATGAGAGTATAGACGTTGGAGGTACTCATTGTTAGCTCTTTGTTGCATTTATTATATGTTTCATTGTGTTGTTTGAAATCCAACCGTGTATCTTTATCCTAATGATTTTTTTGAAATAACGTGCGAGTTTTGTAGATGCGATGTTACGTGTGCACTGTCGTTTTGGTTGGGATGATTGCACTTCCGAATGGATGTTGCGTGCGCGTATCGTAGAATTTAATGGTTGGTATTTTAAAAAAAAAATAACTCATAATTTATGTTGATGGTCAACATGTGTTCTCAACCTGATAATCATTCGTATCCGTGTCCTGTAGGGTGCCGCTTCGAAGATGGTATGACCTACGTGGGTACTAACAAGGATGCTTCTGGTGAGGGTTTCAGATGTGGGTCTCTTTCTGGATCGGAATATGAGCCCGGTGACGTTTCCGGTGGCTCTAATTATTTTGGTGGGAGTGACGTAGGTAGCGTTGATTCGTCGGACGTTTCACTAGATGATGAGTGTGTCGATGCTGGTGATGGTGATGGTGATGATGACGATGACGGTGGTGATTCGTATAGCGAAGACGATGGTGATGATGATGATGAATGAGGTGACGGGTGTGGTGATGGAGAGAGTGGCGGTGATGATGAGTCTGATGATGATCTCGATTTCGTAGATACCAGTGTTTTTGACGTATCGAGTTTGCTTCCCCGTAGTCAAACCGCCGTAAACATTCCTTTGTCTGTACTTGGTCCTATGAGTTCCAGTGGTAGTGTTTACGTGAAAGTTCTTCGAGTCTATACTCGGATTAGTGTGAACGGTTCGAAAGATCTGTGCCTGATCTTGGCCGATGTACATGTAAGTTTCTCTTCGTATTCCGTTTAGGTTTTGTTTTCCCTTTTTTTTTGTTCGTGTTTTATCAAAACCGAACTGTGGTTGATATTAAATTTTGACATCTAGGGTGTGAAGATCGAGGCAACTATCGATCACCATATGTACGGGAAGTTCGTGACTATAGTTGTTCAAGATCTGTGGGTGACTATACATGACTTTGACGTTGTACCACAAGTTGGCTCTCTTCGGTCCACAACTCATGGTTTTAGGATCCACTTTACGCAGTCGACATTTATCTGTGAGAGTACTTTCAAATGTCTACGAGATTTTTTTGATTTTGTGACTTTCGATAGGATTCGGCGCCGCCTTCACGATAATGATTACTTAGTTGGTATTGGTTTATGCTTTATTTCTTGGATTTTGAGTCGTGTTATTGTGTGTTTATTTCTGGAGCCTTTTGAACGTGTAATTAGACATATAAACTATAAAAAAATGAAAACAAGTTATTTGAACATTAAGTCTTCGGTGTTCCATTGGGCGTAAAGTGGATCCTAATGATTACTTATTCGCCTCTCTTACAGATTTAATTGGGGAGGTTGTACACGTGACTGGGCTTGATCCATTGGGTGGTGTTTCTGGTGGCAATGGATCACTTGCTGCATGCGATGAACCCGTGTGGAGCATCGCGTTCGATGTTCGTGATGAGAGGTATCTCGATTTTTTATATGGAAAATTAGGTCCAATTTTGGAGGGTTATCTTGGCTTGTATATAACTCATTTTTTTAGCAATGTAAGTCTTCGGTGTTCATTGACTGGGGATATGGCTTTACGGTTTCACAACGACTGGAATGCTGTCCGCGATGAGATTGTAGTGTTTGTGATAAGATGGGGTTTTGTGAAGATTTTTCAAGGTATCTTGATATATTCGGCTTTGGGACTGCGTTGGACGTCTTTTTGGATTTGTTTTTTTTTTTATCCGTGATTGTTTGTGTTTAGACAAGGTGACTGTTACGGCCACTGACTGTTCTCGGGTGATGCTAAACCCTTTGATACCCGAGGTCGACGAGTTTAAGTCTAGGTTGGTATAATTTCTGATGTTACGATTTTTTTTTTTTTT
>JAHZTW010000001.1:465770857-465784837 GCA_020283515.1 Alliaria petiolata | reverse complement strand
TCTAGACTCAACATTTAAGCTCTGTTTTTGAAATTCTTTGACTACCTTTATGATGATTGAAATAATACGTTTGCAATAGCATATTAAAGTTGTGATGACTGGTGAGGATGTTGTCATTATGATTGTGTCTGTTAAACCTGAGAATTATTCCACGGTGGTTGGTTTACAAAATCTATTTAGGTTTTAGATGGTTCGCAACGTGCACTTTCGTATAATATTAGTGTTGCCGAACATAATATGGGAGACCCGGCCCAGAGCACAAGCGGGCTGAGTCATGGATTAGGGCCACCAAATTTATTTATTAATTGTTGGGCCACAATTTTGTTATAAAATAGTGCATTATAGGTTCGCAACCATAAAGAATGTTAGGTACAATATAATTTAGACTTTATATGGTTATTTAGTTTCTTAAA
Source organism: Alliaria petiolata (assembly GCA_020283515.1). NCBI lineage: Eukaryota > Viridiplantae > Streptophyta > Magnoliopsida > Brassicales > Brassicaceae > Alliaria > Alliaria petiolata. The sequence goes on along the minus strand of JAHZTW010000001.1, from coordinate 465,784,424 downwards.
AAAACTAATATTATTTAATAATTATAAATATAACAATTATATTTATTTTTTGGCTTTGGGCCACCGATTTGGTTGTTTTATATTTTAAATATATTATCGGGTGATATCGAATATATTTAAAAAAAAATCTTATAACTTTGTTACACGGATATTTGGACACGTCGGTGCATATAAAATAAAACCCTACCACGCTAAGGGTCGGTGTACCTAGAACCCTACCATGCTAAGGGTCGGTGTACCTATATATAACTAACTACTTATTATACATGTTTGGTGATAGAAGAGTCGCAGAAAAAATAAAAAAGATCGGGTATTGTATGAGATAATATTTACAGCTTTTAGTAATATATTTTGTTGATTGTTGTGATTGCGTTTATGCAATAATTCTATTTTGTTTTAATGCGAGCAGGACATTGGTGAATATGACAATCTTACCGTTTCATCTACCGCAGAACCAGTGTTAAGAATACACAGTTTTTGGCTTGGATGAATTGTAACAGACAGTATGCAGAAGCTAGGGGTCTTCTCTACACGGGAATTCCAAAGGAATTTTGTTAGCATCGGAAGACTAAAACATGGCTCCCACGTCGCCGTCGTAGGTGCATTGAGGATGAGGTGCGACTTCCATACCTGCCACCACGGCATGGTGAGCTCTACCACCTAAGAAGTTTTTTTCTATTGTTAGAGGACCAACGTCTTTCGAAGATATCCAAACAGTAAATGGTGTTTTGTATCCGACGTTCGCAAGAGCCAGCGAAGAGTGCATTGCGTTAGGGTTGATTGATGCACCCGCTGCTCCGAATTAGAAGATATTGTGTTAGGAGCTTCGTACTTTAATTATGTCTCATGATATCTTGCATTGGTTATGTTGATTGATAGCAAGGATTTTTGATTTCGCTGGGTCTCTAAGGAATTGCTTGCGTTATTATATTTATTACTGATAACAATGGTTTTTACTTATACGTTTTGAATACCATATTGATGTTGCGATTACGAGGATGTGATATTGGATTATTGGTGTTGCAATTAAGATGATGTATTTATATTCGATAATAAATTAAAGAAGCATACCGATGAATTAATTGGGATTTCAGGCGTATGGATGTCCCAAACCCTAAATCTCCATTGTCTGAGTATTCGTATATTGTGTTTACAATGTACATTGTGTATTATTAACAGCTAATACATTATAAATCAAATATATTTTGTATCATGCGCTTGAATATAAATACAAACGTTAAGTATGTGTTTGGTATGACCGTACACTATAGATAAAACATTGAGTGTGTTTGTAAATAATACATCGAATGTGCTACTTTATAGATAAACCAATGAATGTGCAACTGATTTGTACATCGTTTTATTTTCGCCGATAATATCTTCGGCCTATGGGATTGGTGAGTCTGCCGTGTTAACGATGGCTCGATTATGTAAAAGGCGTTTGGTAAAACGCATTTTATAATTTTGTAAATACCTATTTTAAGAATAGCCAATAACTTTAATTCTTGATTTGTATATTTCGTAAACGCAATCTTTGGTTTTGTTATTGTGGGATTCGTTCTTATCTCTAACCCTAATAATTGATTTTTTATGAGTTCGTAGGTATATCTTCTTATCGTATATTTCGTAGGTATATCTACCTATCGTATACTATATATCGTATGATGTATCTATATTCGATTTGCCTTATTGGATATGTATAATATACATATTTTGAGAGCCTTCTCTCTAGGCTACTCTAAGCTATTTAGAAAGTCTTCGTTTTTGGCATTATCGTTATGGGATTTATACATTATTCATAATTTTGTGTATATCACCTATTTATTAGGATACTTAAATAATTTAACATATATTCATAGTCGGTCTTATATCGTGTATAAATATACCTGTTCGGACACAATCAAGTATTCATCATAACATTCTTCTTGAGAAAAATCTACATAGTTTTTTGTAATGTCGATTTTTAGTAGAAAACCTTCTCTTTCGGTTCTCATCAAGGGGCTTCAGCCGCCTTCTGATAATTACAAGATCAGAGTTCGTGTGCTCAGGGTTTGGGATGGTTTCAAAGGCAAAGGCGGAAGTAGTCTCGAGTTGATCTTGCTTGATCAAGAGGTAAAGATTATATCATAAACTAATTGGCATTGTAACAAATCCCAAACTAAATTTATTAATAATGATCCTTTTGTTTTAGGGTGATAGAATCCATGCAACTGTTGAGAAAGATCATACTAAGTTCTTTGCCAAAGAACTAAAAGAGGGTCAAGCTATATTCATCGACACTTTCAAGGTTGCTGAAGTCCAAGGGGAGTATCGCACGTGTCGATCCCGATTTAAGATAGTTTTTTACTCTACTACCAGGGTTACGTAGTGCTTGGAGTTTCCATCTACTGTCCCGGATAGGTTTTATGTAGGTTTTCAAGAGATTTTATCGGATGGTTATGATCGCCGATATTTTGTTGGTAAGTGAATATAGGATTGGTTGGTTTAGAACACTGATAAATTTATTTTGGCTGTATTTGACCAAGACTCTGATGGTTTTGTATGTGATCAGATACTATTGGCCAGGTTGTGTATGTGGGCAATGTTGAGGAAACTAAAACGCAAGGGAAGTCTCGATCTAGACTTAAGTTTGGGCTTAGGGATACAAAGTAAGCCTAAGCGATTATTCTATTTTGGTAACGTGTACAACACTCACTATAATTTACTAATTGTCGTTTTATGTTTTGTGTAATTTAGGGGTAGACAATTGGAATGTGTTTTCTGGGGAGACTACACCAAACAGGTTTCGGAATACGTAAAACATAATGCCGCTTCGGTTGTTGTCTGTGTTATCATGTTTGCAAGCGTCAGGGAATACTGTGGTGAGATTTATTAATAAATTTGACGCCTCTAATATCTATTGTTTTGGATTTTTTATGATTGTACTCAAATGTTTGGGTAATACGTAACTATTCTCTAATTTATGTGTTGTGTAGGGGATATAAACATTACGAATTCGTTGGATACCACCCAGATTTTGCTGAACCTAAAAAGTCCATATGCGAAAGAATTTGTCTCCAAGTATATTGATCTCTCTATTTTTCTTTATGATTGTGTCTTCGAACTTTTTGATTCGTTTGTACTTGGTTTAACTGATGTTATTAATTTTGATAGGCTACCGATAGACAAGATTCAGTTGGTCCCTAGTGACGATGGTGGATCCATTGTTCCAGAAGATTCGTTGTATGACGAATTCTTGGGTTTTAAGTATACGAGGGTGTCTATTAGTGGACTCCATGATTGTACCAAGGTATGTCTACGCATTTGAATGACATCAATATTTATCTTGGTGTTATGTAATATAGACTGATCGGTCTATTGATATGAAGCCGGGGAGGTTCCGGACTTTGGCAACCGTGACGTCACTTGGTAATAACAATAAGTGGTATTACATAGCTTGCAAAAAGTGCAATAGGAAGGTTTTTCCTTATCCCGATAGGTTCGACGATCTTGATCAGCCTGTTTGGAAATGTCTACATTGCAAAAAAGATGTTACCAACGTTGTTGCTAGGTATTTGATTATTTATAGTTATACTTGAATAGATCTACTGCTGTCTTGAATTCCTTTTTTCTGCTTTTGAGTTTTACATTAGTCTTTTTGACCTGTGTGTAGCTATTTTCTTGTGCTGGAAGTTTCGGACGCGAACGGTGGTTGGGCGAGTTTCTTAGTTTTTGATCCATTGGGGAAAAAGCTTATTGGAAAAACTGCCGAAGAGTTGTATGACGAGGTCGTAGAGGTTAGTTCTTTTTGGCCTAGATAAATGGACGATTAGTTTTATGGTTTTTATGCTAATGTCTCATTGCAAACAAAATAGGATGGTGTCGTGGCCCTGCGTCCATCCTTGGCCGGTCTAATAGATAAGGAGATGCTTTTTAAAGTCGCTGTTTCTGAGGCTAATGTGAACAAGGTTAAGTCGTTGTTTGTTGTTGATCTTATTTCAAGAGATGGTGATATTATCGACAAGTACCGTGACGAAATTAACTCGCATGTAGATCCGTTGTGTGTGTTAGTTATGGTTGTGTCCATTTGTATGTTTGTTGTTGTGACACTCTTGTGTTATTTTGTAGCCACCTATTATTGTGGAGGAACGTGTGGATTCGGGTGGTGATTCTGATTTCGCAGCAGATTGTTCACCAGAATCCAAAAGGCAACGAATCGAGCATGATGATGGTATAGTCACGGATCAGGACACGCCTACTAAGCCTAATGTCGTTTGAAGAATTCTATACAATTTAAATTTATGTTGCTTTGGTTTTATCTTTTATTTTTGGGGTTTGTTGCGATTGATGTCGAGACTTGTGCGAAGTATTATTTATATTTCGTATTCTAAGGTTTTCGAGGATTAATTCTTATGGGATTAAGAATATTGCTTGGATTCGTCTATAGTGCTTCTGTGGCCCTTTTTTCATTGTCCAAATTCTGACGTTAATAAGCCTATTGGGTAATAAGTTTCGATTTAGTTAGACACAAAAGTTAGGTGAGTTAAGTTAGATATAATGGGCCGGTATCGTTTGAGCCCATATCATGGTAGAGTTCATACTCAGATACACTTTTGGGTTGATGGAGTAAAACTCTGTAACGTGTGTCTATCTGTTTAGAGCATGAATAATGATAAATCTCATGTAAGGTTCTTATCAATTTTTTATTGTGGATTTAATCTAAGAATTTTTAATTTATTTTTCTTCCTTCAATTGTAAAACCTCTGATGAGATTCTTAATAAAAAAAATTTTTGATTTTTTTTTATTTTATGAAAAGTTTATTTGATTTATTGAAACATAATTTTTTTTTTTTTCCATAAAAAAAAATACCGATCCATTCTCCTTCAGACACGTGTCACTAAGATACATATTTTAAACATGACTTAAAATTCTTATTTAAGATCCAATTTTCTAATTAAAGCCAATTTTTATTTATTTTTGAGCTTTAATTACTTAAAAACCTAAGGTAAGATACACAATTGTTCATGCTCTTAGATTAAAGAGAAACTATCTTTATGATGATTGAAATAATACGTTTGCAAGAGCATACTAAAGCTGTGATGACTGGTGAGTAATTACACGTTTCTAAGTAGTTATCATAAAGATAGGAAACGAATTCTTAGTACTATACAGATAAGTAATTACACGTTGATATACATTGTGCGGTATATAATCTCAAATATAATTTTATTCGACGATTCTATGCTGAAAGATTTCATTCACTGTTGTGCACGATTTACTATTAAAAAAAGACAATTTCAGTTCCTCATTAAAAAGGACAATTTTAATTACTCACAAGTGCATTTGGTTACCAATAACTGTGCACCTATGAAAATTGATTAGTCTATCTGTAGGTATATTCAAATCCTGTTTATGTTCTCGATGCATAGGTGTGGTTAGTCTATCCGGTTGTAGTATCCGGCGTGTCACAAGTCTTTATAGTCATTGTTGTTTTTTCCAAAATACTTTGGAGATCGGCAAAAAAATTAACATTTTTGTTGCAGTATTTTTATATACGAAACATCTGGCTAATCACTTTGCTATTCATACTGGTTATTATCAATGGAAGCTATTAATAAGAGCATCTCCAAGAGATCATTAAATCCTCAAATTATAAGGTTTTGGTGCTCTAAAGAGATCCTTAATTTTTAAAGATATTTTGGTTTGCAATTCAGTCCTTATAGTTATATAATTTCACAAATAATTTTTCATATATATAAAAAGAGACGAATAATTGCATGCACTCGGTTATTTATGTATTGACCTAGGAAAAAATATACTTTGCGTATAGCTCTAGCTATAATGACGACGGAGGCAGAATATATAGAAAAATCGGAAGAGATTCGGTATAAATATTTAAAATAATATAAATGGTTATATATGTGTATTATTATTGTTTTATTAATTATGGCGGTTTAATATTTTCCGGAAAAGGTATGTGTTTAAGTATCTTTTAGTTGATTGACACCGCTCCATTCCCTATTACAGACATCATCTGGAGAGAGCTCTTGAACGTTTGCACAGAGAAAGAGGAAAGTTTCTAACTTCGTGAATCTTACAAACGATAATTCACGATATGGGAATCTATCATGCTCTGGCCGATCTGGAAGTAGGAAAGAGAGGATGCATGATATGTGTGCAACTGCTTCGACTCTGGAAATCGCATAACGATTTCGGTGATACGCTTGAGATGGTTTTTGCCGACTCTAAGATTCGTCAATCACTACTTTTAGGTTAGGGTGTTTTATTTTGTAGACCATCGTGTTCTGAATTTTTACAAAGTTGTTAATTGTTCAATTTGCTTTGAATGCAAATTTTTCTCTAGGGTTTTCGAATTTCTGCTACGGTTATGCCCGACTATTTATTAAAATACAAACCTGACCTCAAGGAGGGTGATTGGTATTCGATTCGTTATTTTGATATCAAGCGATTCTTGGGTGCGGTACGGATTAGCGACAGGGCCACTTGGATAGGCGCTAAGGATCTGACTCTTGACTGTTGTAGATTTTATGACATCTTGACTGGTGCCGCCGATCCTCGGTATCTAGATGGTATGTTTTTTTAAGAATATATATATATATATATATATATATATATATATATATATTAGTTCTAAGAGTTTTGAATTTGTGTTGTTTTGTATGTTCGTACTGTTATGGATCCTATTATAAACATAATAATTCGTGATTTTTTCTCTGAGCGTCTAGATGTTGTCGGAGTAGTCTTTTCGGTTGGAAAGCTGCAAGAGATCGACCCCTAGGCCTATGATGATTCACCATGCTATTTGCGTTTCGAGTTGTTCGACCACACGTGAGATTAATGTTTTGTTTTTGTTTCTATTTGTTTTGTTAGAGCTTTAATATATACGTTGCTTTGTGTGGCAGTAAGGAAGCCATTTTACCGTGTATTGCCCGTGGAGAACTTGCCAAAGACATCGAATTCGCATACAAGCGAGTTGAAGATGAACTGGTCATTTACGTCCTGAGGTTTTGGCAGATATGTCAGGCTAGAGGTATTATCTCTGGTGATCTATCTGATATTGTGAATGCGATCCATGTAGTCGTCTAGAAGACAGTTACGCAGAATGTGATTCGTTTTTGTTTATAGGTGATGAGATCCATTCGTACGTCCTTCGTTCATACAATCCATGTTCCCAATTTACGTTCAAACATGGTGGCGAGGATGTAAAGGTGTTTAAATCGAAGTGAGTGATTTTTCATGTTTCTTTATTTTGTCTCCGGCCTAACCAACATTGGAGTATATATTTATTTCTTGCTTCTGACATTTGTATATTTTAAATTTGTTATAGGCTCTCTCTCCGTGGTCGTGATTAAAATGTCTTCCTGTTACACCCGTCTGTCTAAAAACTTTTTATTTACTTATGGTTTTGACAAGCATCGATTTTTGATGCTTTGTTGTGTTATCTTGGACTCAGACTCTGTTTTATTATTTCGTACCCAGACTTATATAATCATTTTAATTTTATCTTTTATCGTTTCGGCTTCAGTTAGGCTGTTTATTTAAACCTGCGATCTATAGATGCGAAATAATTATCTAGATTTATTCGCATCCGTATGCATTTATTTGGTTAGAGCGACTTCGACCCAATCTTCGTAATTTTCTGTAACGATTATCTAGATATATTTGCATTTGGATCCTTAAACTATTATACTACGAATTTGATACCTGTAATTTCGTATTGCATAAGCATTTCACATGTTTTCTCATAAACTAGATGTGCATGTGGAAGCGTTTGTAGAATATGATATTATGATTTATTGGTTAATTTTAATTGTAACATTTCGTAGAATCTTATTTTACTGTTATTTATTAGATTTGGAGAAATTGATTATGGTGCCAAGATTATAGTGCCAAATTAGAAGCTAATAAAATAATAACTGATATGTACAACAGAGAGAAATATATATGTTGTTGGAGCAAAATATTATAGTGCAAAACATAAATTTTGTGAGGATTAAAATAGGGGAATTGATTGGAGCAAAACATCTCAAACCTTTATTTCTAAAAAGTGCAACCGTTAAAATAAAACATGGAAAAGTGCAACTGTTAAAATAATAGTTATTGTGTCTATTTAGATGATTGGGTGTATGTTATCATATGATTATGATTAATACTCGCTATGTCCCTAATATGTGAACGTTTTGTATTTTAAAACAAGTTAACAAATGCTTAATTATTGCAAGTATCATGTAATTTATTTTACGGCGGGGAGTTTTTTTTTTAATTTTTTTAAGTAGCAATTACCAAACATTATACTTTGACAAAATCTAGGTTGGTGGTATATTGATATTGACTTGGAGTTGTAGACATATTTGTAAAATTACTAAGTTTTAAATTTATATTTTCCGAAACCGTATTTGTAATTGATGTGATCGGCGTTTTTATACAATTATGGATAGATTTTAGTCCTGTCACAAGTGTTGTTGTGTCTTTTCACGAAGATTTCGTTTGTAGGAAATTATTACTTTTTGAAAGACGATCAATTGATATTGTCACGACAATCTAAACAGTTTATATATTTATGACATGTCGACGCTTGGTTAGGTTGTAATGATGGTTAGTTTGAACTTTCATATGTTCCAGCCATTTCTTGAGATTCAACTTATGGTATTGATGGGCTCGCCTTTTGATATTTAGATAATCGCTTGGTTTGTATTTTTAAAATTTGTCTCATTTAAGTTTCGAACTGTTTATATTCCAAATAATAGTCCTAAAGTTCGTTTCTTTAGAAGTTTTTATTTCATAAACGCATTTAGCCAAACAAGAGTCGGATTCGTTCGCTTTGTTTTCATTACATATGGAGAGATTGTTTAGAGATACCCTCCACGGTTTGCACCACAATGGGACCGTTCATGTGATAGATGTGAAAGTCCTTCGATTATGGCGTGTACCTTACACGAATGGTCAAGATGGTATCGAGATGATTCTTCAAGACGAAAATGTAAGTTATCGAAACCGTATCCTATTAGGTGTATGAATACTTTAGGTGTTAGGGGCTTTTTGTTGAAATCAAGATTTGATGTCCACTGGAATGTAGATCGCAATCCTAATTTTTGGCAATTTTAACTTAGGGTCTGAGAATCGGTGCCACGATACTGCCTAGAGAAGTGCCAATTGACGAAAACAGAATCAGAGAAGGTGACTGGAAAGTCTTCTTTGATTTCCGCGTGAAACATTCTGTTGGCATTTTGAAAACCACTAGACACATGTACCAGATCGTGTTAAAAAACTCTACTATCATTGAGAACATTACTCCCAAAAATGACCGTTTGTTTTTGGATGCTCGGAGTATTCAAGATGTTATTGGCTTCGGTTTAGACCCTACTATGTTAATTGGTTAGTGATTGTACCTATGTTACACTTAAGCTAATGTGTGCTTTGTCAAGATTGATACCTGATTCCATCCGTCCGTTGTTTTTTCTTTTTAGACTTGGTTGGTTGTGTCTCTTCTGTTGGGTATCTTTTTGGTGATGATGTTGAAACTTACAAATTGGCGTTCAGTCTCATAGACGAAGAGTAAGTTTATATATGGTCCTATGCACTTTGTTATCATTTGAAATGGTCAATTATGTCTTGGGTTAGAAATATATCACGATAACCTATTTTTATTTCACGAATTTTCAGCGGCTATATTGTAACGTGTAATGCTTCTGAGTCGGTGGCTAAAGATATCCATGATCGGTGGGCACTGGACCGCCGTTACCCCAAGATATGCGTCTTGCGATTCTGGAAGATTCAAGTGTATATGTGTAAGACTATATTATCAAGATTTAACATAAGTATATATTATTCTTCTGCTTGATTGTGAACGACATATTATACTGTTACAACATGTAGGTGGTGCTGTTACAAAACGTTGTCTAAAATCGGTTTGTGGCTGTTCCGAGTTTCATTTGGATCCACCTATTCCCGAGGTTACGGAGTTTAGAGACATGTGAGAAATATCTATTAGTCGAATATCGTTAATACTGGCATTGGTGTTGTTAGTATATGTATATTGTTCTGATGTCGATATATAATGTGATCCTTGCAGGTTTCTACTCCGTACTGACAATGGTTCGGTCATTGATTGATGAGGCACTTGGCACTTGATATCCACACGTTGTATGATACATTGTTAATACCACGATCGATGGAAACAAGTATAGTTGTTGCTCTAAACTTGAACTGTTTGTTTTGATATGTGTTTTTTATTCTGTTTTTTTGTTGATATTTTCAGGTTATATTATATTGTTAGTTCATCAACGCTGGTTTAGCATATTTGACTGTCTAATTGCATTAGTAGATAAATCGAAAAAGGTTGCATTAGTAGTAGTATATATTTCCAGCTTTTACGTTACAAGACCATGCTATTAGGCCCATGTCGGTTTATGTAGAATTTATAAAGCCCGTACTACAAAGAGTTATATACCAATACTATGAGGCCCATAAATTATAACAATTACTAATCACTTCTAAACCCATATAACAATAAATTTTTATCATAAGAGAATGTACTTAGAATTGGAAGAAAATGTACTTAGAATTAGAAGTGTTTGGCGCAACTTGATATTATTGTTGGTATGCATCTAAATATATGACCAACAATGATTTCAGATTGTCTATAACATATTGAACTAATGCATTCTAAGCAGGAGAAGATGAAGATGGAGAAGGAAGCAAAAAGAAATTGAGAAGAATAAGAATAGAAGAGAGAGGAAGAGAGAAGGAGAAGAAAGAAGGAAAAAACAAAAAAGAAGGAATGAAAGAAAAAAGGAATATGAAAAAAGATGATGAGGTGCTTAGTGAAAAAGAAGTAAAATAATAAGACTAATCAATAAAATAATGATTAGTGCCCGTATTTTTCAACGGTATGCAATTAAAAAAATAAAAAGTCTCATGGTTTGGGGCTCATCTTTAAGACTAAGAATAAGAAGAGGATGAAAGAAGAATACGAGAGAAAGAAAGAAAGAAGAAATACGAAGAAAGATGATGAATAAATACGCTCGAAAAAGAATAAGAAGACGGATAAGGCGAAAATGTAGAATTTGCTTAATGCTGCTCACTATATACTATATGTTATTGGGAGTTTAGTAAGACAAAAATGCTTATAAATTGTTTAGAACAAATTAGATCAACAAAATTAAAATAAATTTTGTGATCAACATCATCATAGAATATGTAATACAATGAAAAAGCAATAGTCCGCGCCTTTGCGCGGGCATCCACCTAGTTCTAATTAATTCCCTTTTGTGCCTTTGTCGATAAATTGTTGTTGCCATTTTTTTTGTTTTGGTTACATATTTGATACATCTACTTCAATATTCTTTTGCTAGCGTCAATCAGACTTCACTACCATTTCTACCTTCATCCCTTCCGCGCAAAACGTTTTTAATCAGTTCTTGATCATCCTTTAGTTCTAAGATTGTGCAGTGATTCCCGATCTTGTGTGATCTTGTCTTCTCCTTATAGTATTCGTGAACCTATCCTAATAATTCTTCACCCAAAAATAAATTAAGTAAAAATACTAATTATAATGCAAAGAAAAACTCTCAAACTGGTTTTTCGAATTGTCCACACAATATTCCATGAAGGTTAAATAATGGATTAGGAGCCACTAAGGCTGAATGCAATCGTAATAAGCGATATTAATTTTTCTGAATTTAAAAGAGAAAAAATCTACCCAAGAAACATTGAAAATGGTAATGGAATTTCTCAATTCGAGTATTGTCCGTGTTCTTTGAGAAAATCCATGCATATATTACCAATTTTTTTTAAAAAAAAGCACGATATATACAAAGTATATATATATATATAGCCAAGTTAGAATATACCGAATAACATTTCCATGGTAAAAATAAATAAATATAAAAAATAAAAACATCACGGTTAAGACATTCCGAGATCATAACATATAATATTTTTTTTGTAATTCCTTTTTAAAAATATAAAAATAAAATAGAAATATAAGCAAACATCTTTTTCTTTATTGAATTTTTCTGTGTAAATCCTGTATTTAAGGAATATAAAATCTTTTAACTTATATTTTTAAAGAATTCTACTTGGGGAGATTTGAATCATTCCGAATTAAAGAATTCAGAATGTAAGAATGAACGGGTTCGCTTTGACCGTTAAGAGTAGGTAACCCGTTCCCTGTGTCTTTGTTTCTATTGCATTCTATCTCATCGTATCACATTCTGTTCTGTGATATTTGAGAATCACCGTCAATACCTCGGTGTAGGTACGGGATAATCCTTTATTCCATAGTCCTGGGGCTATTTACAACTAGCCAATTCTGAATTTTCAGATGTACTAACAAGTGCATCTTTGATGCAGTCATCGATTCTCATTCTCCCGAGAGTTCACAATTACCGCGAGCAAACATATTAATTTAATGACTTAATGATGAGGAACGCATTTTTGCTATGCTACTAATACTTGTACTTGCTCTGCTATTCTGCCCAAGCCTGGCTGAGGAAGAGTTACGGGGCTTCAAAAAATATGCTGATTCGGCCGGTAAAAAATAGTATATGTAAAAAAAAGCGATATATATAATATATATCTAAATTAAAATAAAAAAGAAGGCCACTCCACTCTATTTCGACAAAAGACCCATCCCCAAGTTCCATAGCTTTGAGTCCGCTATCCCGAGCATGATTTTCCTACCCCCCGGAGGGAAAGGTCCTTCCCTTTTGGGCCGGTTGTGGGCGAGGAGGGATTCGAACCCCCGACACCGTGGTTCGTAGCCACGTGCTCTAATCCTCTGAGCTACAAGCCCCACCCCGTCTCCACTAGATCTGTTCCCAGGAGTACCCTAAAAAAAAGGAACCTTTCCTCTCCCCAACCATTTAGGGTTAAGAAGATGTGAAAGTTCCTTTCTCTCTATAAGAACGGTGCGTTCCGGGGTGTGAAGTGGGATAGAAGGGATTTCATAATTGGGGTTTTGAATAAGACAACCTTTTCATTTTTCATTTTTTTCAATATGAAAAAGTAATAAGAATGAGAGGTGTTAAGCTTTTCATCATCCTGGCGTCGAGCTATTTTTCCGCAGGACCTCCCCTATAGTATCGTCACCGCAGTAGAGTTTAACCACCAAGTTCGGGATGGATTGGTGTTGTTCCTCTACGCCTAGGACACCAGAATATCGAACCATGAACGAAGAAAGGCATGCGAGAAAAGCATATTGGCTAGTGATTGTGAGGCTCCAATACTTGACTGGAGTGGAGTGGAGTGGACACCAAAGGCCTCCGCCCCTCCATCCTTTGGATAGAAGGGCAAAATTTTAGGTTTTTTCATGTTGTCAAAGAGTTGAACAATGGTTTTTTCGTGTTGTCAAAGAGTTGAACTATGAAAATAGATGGCGAGTGCCTGATCGAATTGATCAGGTCATGTAGGAACAAGGTTCAAGTCTACCGGTCTGTTAGGATGCCTCAGCTGCATACATCACTGCACTTCCACTTGACACCTATCGTAATGATTAACGGCTCGTCTCCCCGTGACCTTCTCTTGAATTCTCAAAACTTTTGTCACTCCATCCCCGCAGGGGCG
>JAHZTW010000001.1:465752279-465762279 GCA_020283515.1 Alliaria petiolata | reverse complement strand
GGAAATGTAAACGCATGCATAAACAATAGAATATAAATACCATCAAGAAAAACACAAATAGAATTTATCGTTAGGGAGCTAAAAAAGGTTTCGGGAACACTTCTTCGTAAAAAATATTCAACGTCTTCCGTTGTGACTTATTATCATTATCCGTTACTAAGATCTTCAACTCTGACCTGGAAGTTACCCTTGATAAAGCCACGTATAATTAGCCATGTGTAAAAATCGGTTTTGGCAGAAACACTCCTAGTTTTTCAAGTGTTTGACTTTGACTCTTGTTTATGGCTATCGCAAAAGCCAAAGTGATTGTAAACTGTTTACGTCTCATTCTAAACGGAAGCCTCGTTTCCGTTGGGGACACGAAATTTGGGGTATAAGAACCTTCTCTCCAACCTTATCACTCGTAATGACTCTAGCTTCGATAACATAATTGGCCATCTGGTTTATAAGCAACCTCGTTCCATTGCACAAACCATTCTTAGGGTCAATGTTCCGGAGCAACATTATTGGCGTACCAACTTTCAAACGCAGCTCATGGTTTGGCAATCCGGATATTTTCACTGAATTAAGAAATTCATTGGTATAAATCATATTACCAGGTACACGTTCATTTTCAGGCCCGAAGCTTATGGATGGAACCTCAGATGTCTCATTACTATCTAACTCCTGATCGGTTGTGTCAATACTATCACACCTGACGTATTCAAAGCAATCGTTATTATACATGCTATAAGCTCACTATACATTGTTGTAAGTATAAATACGATTATAAAAAAAATAACCTGGTAGCTGCGATAACATGTAGTTATTTATGACTTCTACGTCGTCGTTACGTGGACTTAAAATCGCTCTTTCTTGGAAGAACTTGGGATCTGTTTTTCCTGCGTACGATCGTCCATAAACTTCGGTGACTATTGCTTTAATCGGATCTCCATCATCCATAATCAGTATATCCTCTGGAATGTCAATCTCGGATTCGCCTAAACTATTCTCATTTATCTTTATGTCACCAATATCTAATATCCATGCGAAAATTCTGCCAGATCATGCATTTCTTTACTATTATCTCCTGGTATTAACCGCATATTCTTTGTAAGCTTTAACAGCTCACAATCTGGCCAAAGAGTGGACGAATTTAAAGTTGCCATGACAACTTCTACCCTCCCAGCATTCGGCATAACTGGCAAGATCTGCCTAAAATCTCCACCGAAGACGATTACTTTACCACCAAACGGCTTATCACATTTTATGACATCGCATAGTGTTCTGTCTAGTGTCCCAAAGCAATCTTTGTTCATCATTAATGCTTTATCCCATATTGTCGATTTCGTCTTCCAAATCAACTCCGCTAGATTAGAATCAGATTTGATGCAAAACGTTGTAAACTTGTTGACCACGATAGGTATTCCAAACCTACAATGAGCAGTTCTACCTCCTTGCAATAACAACGCGACGATGCCACTCGACGCAACATTGAGAAAAATTAGACCCTTAGAACGTAGAGCAGCACCAAGCAAACTCCAGAGATACGTTTTTCCAGTACCCCCAGAACCATACACAAAGAACATCCCTCCACTATTCTCATGCACAGCAGTTAATATCTTATCATAAATTACCATTTGCTCGTATGTACCAGTTGCTATCAACTCATCGTGCCTACGCCGCAAAATCTCGTGATCGTAACTTTCCCCGTCTCTAATAAGAGGGTTATGATAACTAGCTTTTTCTCAGAGATTATCAAACCTAAAGCATAGTCAAGTCATTGTAATACTTCAGGATGTCAATCCAACCTTGGGGTGAAAGATACTAGGAATACAAGAAATTTATGAAGCTAAGCAAAATTCGGTTTAATTGGGTAAGAATTCTAAAAACAATTGCTTGCGGTATTTAAACAGACACGAAAACAATTTTACAAATCCCACAGAAGGGTTATACTACTACTAGATGACTCCTAAACAATAAAACAACCGATGTACTAATTTTACAAAATCAAAACTTAAAACCGGATTATCTAGACAAATATATGCTAAGTGGCAAGATTTTCGAAAACTACTTCTAAAAATCAAACGGTAACCAAATCAATTCCAGACATAAAGCAAGACTCTAGTCAATTTCTAAAATATTAAAAATAGCTCAAACACGATTTTAAAAATTTATTAAAACTCTATTGCATAATTAAGCTAATTTAAAGATTTTTAGAGAAAACAATTAACTTTGTACAGGGAGAAAATGATTTTTAGTTTTCAAATATTAAAAACAGATTCAAGGTTGGGATTCATTCTTAGGGAGGTTGAAAATTCGAACTTGGGTTTTGAAAACATATTTTTTTAAACTTTTTAGTGCTATCTCTAAGCCTTAAGAAACCTAACTAGATTTACCCATGGTGTATGGTGTAAATCCTTTCTTCACTCTATCATCCTAACCCATGGTGTTTGTGGAAAGATAAGGTGAAGAACATTAAGCATAGATCTTAAAAAGTGGCTTAACTAGCTCCCTAAACATCCATGGTGTATGGGAAAGGATGACCTAGTCTCTTGGATTTGGTTTTAAGGGATTTCCTAAGTCTTTTTGGGACAAGGAAATCCCTAGATTAAAGAGATCTCCATCGAGAATCTCTAGACCTTAAAACCCCCAAATCCAAGAAGAGAATTAGATGAAGAACAAGAAAATACCCAAAATCTAGTTTTCAACCCCCTTAAATCATCCCAACCCCAAACCTTGGTGGATTACTCACAACTCATGTTCATACCTCTCTTAAACATAAGTTTAGAGCTGATGAACATAAGCGGTTTTTAAGAAGAAGAAGGATTTGACTTTAGAAGGATGAAGATACTTGAAATTTATACAAAATACAAGAGTTTTTAAGAAGAGAAATAGCAAGAAACAAACAAGAACTATCAAGAAAAAGAAAGAACAATCAAGAACAAGAGAAAGCTTATAAGATAAAAAGACTTGATTAAAAACTGAATGATTATTACAAGCACACACACACTCCTTATATAGAGTTTTAAACATGGCTCTTGGCCTTAAAATAGGGGTCAAGGGGCAAGGGACAAGGGGCAAGGGACAAGGGACAAGGGACCTCTCTAATCCCACTTTTACTAAAGCATAAACACTTTTTGGAGCACTTGCAAGTGGTATCTTTTGGTTCGGGTACATGGAATGATCGATCTGTATCTTTTGCACTACTGCACCGTTTGACTTGAAATCACCACCAAATTAAAGCTAACTCAATTTCCTAAAACTCTCATGAAGATTGTAGAGGCTAAATCGCAATGAAAATCCTTCATCCGAGCTGATCGTTCAGTTTGGTCGCCAAACTTCCAAACGGACATGTTGTTACTTAAATAGCCGTATCTTCTGAACCACTGACCATAATGACTTGAAATAACCTCTGAACGAAAGGTAACTCAATTTTCTATGAGTTTTATGAAGATTGCGGAGGCTGAATCGGAATGGAAAGTCTTTGTAGAGTCTGATCTTTAAGTCGCTTTAGGTGGCATGGATTTGAATCGGTTGCAACATCTCGGTACAGCAAGTCAGATGACATCAATTTGCTCTCTACTTGTTCCTAGCTCATCATCTTATGTTTCCAGCTTCCACATTGTCGCCAAATCCATAGAATAACCTGAAATGATGCATATATACAAAAGAAAATGCAAATGCAAATGCAAATGTTCTAAATCCTATAAATGATCAAATATTATGTTTATACTTAGCTATAAATAAAATATGGATGAAAACTTATTCTAAATGCATGATAAATATGCGAAATATATGAGTATATCAGGTTACGATGCGTTTCCATGACCATGTCGTTTGGGAACGGCATAGGGGTGAAATTTGCAAGAGAACTCCCACTGGTAAGTAGCAATTTCTCTATTTCAACTAAGGCATAGTTCTTGATTTGATCTTCTGAAAGCGTCAATTCTACATGAAACTTAGCAGATATTAGTTAACATAACAAACAACACCCGACTAAGAATAGTATATATGTATCACTCTTAAAATTTACCGTACCTCGGTTCCCGGTGTCCTTCTTTTGCTGGTACAGAACGTCCCCCGCTAGGATCCGCCAAGTCGCATCCCAAACTTTCAATGGTATGACAATACTATTTGTAATCAGCATGATTACAAATAACCTACGAATATATGATATATCATGGTTTTTACCCGTTTTTGGACCATGATATAAGTGTTTTTATAGAGTCTTTATACTATTTTCGAGTCTATTTGAGTCTTTTACAGGTTGGACTACGTTTGGAGCAAAGTTGGAGATTCTGGAACATTTCGGAGCATTTTGGAGAAGCAGCTGAAGTGATGAAGTCGGAAGAGTGGATTTGCACGATGAATGTCGATCGGCACCAAGCCAGCCGACCAAGTTTTGCGGACTTCCATCAGAAAAAGGAAATCACTTGAAGTTTCCATTATTTACAGGTTTGCCCCTGACGCGAGTTTGCCTATAAATATAGTTTTTCAGCCATTGTTTAGGTTACACAATATTTTATAGAGAGATTTATAGATAGGTTTTGGAGAGAAGAATTTGACTCCCTTAAAGCAGATTTGGAACTCCCTTTATTTATTCTATTGATTTCTTTTATGCTTTCTATTCAAATAATGATTTATGTTTCATTGATCATGTCTGAGTAGTTTGCTAGTTAGGTTTAGGGTTTTTCAAAGGTGATTAATGAATTGTTAGGTCAAATTAAATTGTTAGGATAAAATCATTAGAGTTCTTCATCTGGATTTGTGTTTAATGCTTATTCTAGCTTCGCGACCTAGAAATCTGATCTTAGGTTAATTAATAGATGCGAGAGTATTATTGATTGCCTGAACTAATGTTAGATGAGCAAAATACCTATTCGCAAAGAGATTTGGTTTAGGGTTTTGTGAACAATTGAACCTGAACTTTAATGCTTGTTTGAATCGATAGGATTTGCAAAGAGATTTGGGATTTTAGGGTTTATACATAGATAATCTTCGCAGCGAGAGTTGGTTGATTTTACATTAGTGTTTCGAGTTCTAGAACAGTTCTTTATAATTCCTAACATTTTGTCTAGACCTGCAATTTAGATCACCTGAGAATTTCCCTGAACCTAGCGTTTCGTCTCCTGAATCTAAATCGTTTAATTGCTTTCTGTCTTTTATTTCCATATTATTTCTTAGCTTAATTCGAAATTAGAAAAGCTGCTGTGTGACTATCCCTTTTCTGTGGATTCGATCCCTAAGTACTACAACTGATCTCTTAATTTGAGAGAGTTGCTTTAGGGTAAATTTGACCCATATCAAATTTTGGCGCCGTTGCCGGGGAAGGAGATTAGTTGCCTACAGATTTCTAGTATTAGAATTTTGTCTAGGTTTTTAAATTTTGTTTTTGGTTACTTATTTAGTTTTCTATCTTTTGTTTCAGGTGCATGCCCAGTACCAGAAGCAACAAGGAAGAAGAACTAATCACTTTGAACCAGGAACTAGTCCGTCTCGAACGTGCGAACCGCAAGTCTGCCCGAGCGTCGATCGACACAAAGAGCGTCGATCGACACACCACCTTAGTGTCAAACGACACAGTCTGTATTGATCGACACCTTGCGCGGACAAAGATGGCAGAACCTGTGACCATGATACGCGACGCGGATGGCAACTTAACCGACCTACATGGCAATAGAAGGAACGCCCAAGGACAGAGACTTGATGAGGCTGGCGCCGTCATCATAGAACCAGCGATACAAATCACCCTTTCAGAAACTAGACGTGGAAGAACACTAGGCGAGTACAACCGCCCATACCAGTTCTATGCTAATAGAGCTGCGATCCGTCCTCCTGCATTTCAGATGAATGACTTCGAGCTGAAGCCTGCTTACTACACATTGGTGGCTCAGCATCCCTTCCATGGTCTTCCTAATGAGCATCCCATGGACCGCGTTGAGAGATTCGAGGACTTAGCCTCAAGCATGAAGGCTAATGGAGTTACATATGATTATCTCTTCTGCAAGCTTTTCCCTTACTCGCTTGCTGGAGATGCATCATACTAGCTGAAGCAGTTGCCACCAGGATCTTTGACCACATGGGAAGATACAAAGAATGCATTCCTGTGCAATTTCTTTGATGACGCGAGATCCGAGGAGCTGAGGATGAAGATCACTATATTCTCTCAAGGACCCACTGAAGCATTCAAAGCTTCTTGGGTGAGGTTCAGATCTTACCAGAGGGACTGCCCACATCATGGATTCAGCGAGCCGCAGCTTATCGGTATCTTTTACCGAGGGATCGATTGGAGGTACCAGATGGCCCTAGACGCTGCGAGCAATGGCAACTTCAACACAAGATTTCCAGAAGATGCGATAGAGCTTATAGACAATTTGGCCTCTAGTAACAGCACCAAGAACGCAGACTTCGAAAGAAGACAAAACGCAGGAGTAGCTGGAGGAAACCAAATTGCTGAAGTCAACAGGAAGCTAGACACCGTACACAGTCTCTTGGTGGGAAAGAGGCAGGTTCAGTTTGCTGCAGAAGTGGAGACCTTTGAGCCAGAACAAGAAGAGGTTAACTACATCAATGGTGCTGGATTTCAAGGTCAAAGGTTCAACAATCAGCAAGGTTATGGTTCTTCTTATCAGAAGCCTTTTCAGAACAACAACTTCCAGAGAAGCTATGGTTCTTCTTCTTACCAGAAGCCTTTTCAGAACAACAACTTCCAGAGAAGCTATGGTTCTTCTTCTTACCAGAAGCCTCCTGCAGAAGACAATAAGATGGAGTCTATGATAGAACAGCTTTTAGAAGGGCAACAGAAGATGGCAATGAGCTTTAATGGGAAGATTGACACATTATATCAAGATGTGACTGGAAAGATGGACGCCATGTACCAAGACTTGAATGGGAAATTCGAATCTCTGAACAACCATGTCAAGAAATTGGATGTTTAAGTTGCTCAAACCGCAGAAGTTGTTAATAGGCAAGAAGGATTTCTTCCTGGAAAGACTGATACAAATCCCAGACGTCAAGTCAATGCCATCATGGTGAAGAGTGTAGAAGAAATCGTGGCACCTCAGGAAGTTGAGGAAGACGAGACTACTGTTGCAGAGCCAGTGTCGATCGATACCACTGATTGTCGATCGACACCAGTAGAGGAACTCAAGGAATCGGGCTCGATCGAACACGCATCCTCGACACAAGAAGTCAGTGTCGATCGACACCCTACCCAGACCTCGTCAAAAATTCCTGAAGCTTCGACAAATGTAGAGTAAAGAGTGTATAAGCCAAAAATACCCTATCCCCTGCCTCCCAGAAGATCTAAACAGGAGAGAGAAGAAGCCAGATGCAAGGAGATGATGGATAAGCTGATGGTTGAGTTACCCCTAGTTGATGCAGTCAAACATTCACCTGCATTAAGAAGATATGTCAAGAGAATGGTTATCAATGGCATAAGTCCTTAGGAAGGAGCATTGCTTACCAGAGAAATGACTGCAATTCTCTTGAACATAGTTCCAAGGAAGAAGAAGAAGGTGAGAGTTTCTGAGCAAGTCAGTGCTGTGATTCAGAGGAGGATCCCAGAGAAGTTACCTGATCCAGGAAGCTTTGTGCTAGATTGCTCAATCTCAACAGGAAGGTTCCCTCGTTCTCTCTGCGATCTAGGCTCAAGTATCAACTTGATGCCACACTCTGTCGCTGTTAGACTTGGAATGACTGACTTCGCGCCAACCAGGATCTCCCTTGTCCTAGCTGATCGATCAAAGAGAATCCCAGAAGGTGTCTTAGAAGATGTTCCCTTGAAGATTGAAGGCTGCATGATTCCTACAGATTTTGTGGTTTTGAAGTATGATGAAGAACCTGCAGATCCTCTTATTCTGGGAAGATCATTCTTGGCTTCAGCTGGTGCCATTATTGATGTGAGGAAAGGAAAAATAGAGCTTGACTTAGGTGACGTTGTCATGAACTTTGACATGGACAAGTTAAGAGGACCATCCACCATTGATGGTCAAGCTTTTTCAGTAGAGATGTCCGTGGAAGAAGGTCCAATCATGGAAAACTCGGAAGACATTACTGCTGGGTATGTCAAGGAGCTTGATGCTGAAAAGCAAGAGGACAAGCTGGTTATTCAAGAGGCATTAGCTGAGAATTCTAAGAAAATTGTGGAGCTTGAAGACTGGGGTGGAAATAATCATCTCTTCAGAACTATGAGCAGAGAGGATGTTCAAATCAATGACAAATTGATGGAGGACGACGTTTTTGTCATGGAAGCAAGGATTGCAGAGCTGAAGTGGAGAAAAGGTGCAGAGACTCGAGCTGTAAGCTTGGTGTCGATCGACACCCTACGCGGATCACACCAGAAGCTGCTTCCAATGCTGCAACTCCATCACATGTTGACAAACAGACGCCTCCACATCCTACATGTCATAAACCTCAAAGAAAGCAAAGGTACGCACTTCCTGGAATTAATTCCAAACCCCCTGATCATGTCAATAAGAACATTAAAGGTTCAAAAGCTGTTTCACGCTTATGCAAGCCACGAGATTCTCGTAGAAGGCTTGGTATTTCTTTTGATGATGCTGCAGGAAAAAGAAGTGTACCACCCGAACTAAAGTCCCACCCTGCTGCTGTTCCTCATTTCCTTGGTCGCTCTCATGCACCTAATGCTTATACACCACCTTGGATGAGAAGACATTCGTTTGGGAAGCATTCAATGCCACCCTCTGATCCAAAAGACGTCTGAACCCCGACACAGTCAAGCTAATGACTGAAAACGAGCGCTGAGTGGGAGGCAACCCACTGTTAGGTACGTTTTTCTTTTTATTTCGTTTTGTTTTTACTAAGTCCTAGTTTCAGTCAGTTGAAAAAAGGCGACATTGGACTCGACCTTGACCAGTGTCGATCGACACACTAGGTGTCGATCGACACCATGCGCAGACAAAGGTAAGTCTTCTATCTGGTCTTTTATGTTGTTTCTAATCTTTCTTTTAGCCAACTTCGGGCTTGATAACACTGAGGACAGTGTTGTTTAAGTCTGGGGGAGGTGATTACTGACTTTGTGTTTTATTTTGAGAGTCAGTTGAGTCTGTCAAAAATTTGATTTATTGAGTCAAAATCAGTTGGAACTTTCAGTTTTTCTAGGAACTAACCACAGGAAGTTGACACTTGAAGAACCATTGCTATAAGAGTTGATTGCAGGACTTACTAACATGGCGAGTTCAGATCCCCTTATAAGAACTAGGTATGCGCAGAACTCGATTCCTCTTTCAGTCCGAACAGATAGGCAATTGCAGTCTCTCCTTGATTTTTCCTTGAGAAAATAAAAAGAAAAGAAAGAAAAAGAGTCTAAGTCTGGGAATAGTGCCTTTGTCATGAGTCTGTCTCCTCACAAGGAACAATATTAGTGATGCTCTGATAACTAGCTTTTTCACAGGTTAACAAAACCTAAAGCTTGTCTATGTCATTGAAGTACTTTAGGATATCAATCCAACCTTGGGGTGAAAGGGTACTAAGAATACAAGAGATATAAGAAGCTAAGCAAAATTCGAGTTGCATGGGTGAATAATTCTGAAACAATTACTAGCGGTTTATAAAAAGACACGAAAACTATTTTACAAATTTCACAAAAGGGTTATAAAAGTACTAGATGACTCTAAAATTATAAAACAACAAATCCACTAAATTAATAAAATACAATTCTAAAACCGGAATAATAATACAGATTTGATGGTGAGTAGCAAGATAATAAGAAAAACTATTTCTAAAATTCAACCAATTACCAAATCAACAACAGATAATAATACAAGACTCTAAGAACTTTCTAAAATAATAAAATGGTAAGAACACAATTTTACAAAATTATAAAACCATATTGCATAATTAAACTATTTAATGGAAATTTAATCAAAATAAACAAACATAAAACTAGAGGAAAAAGGTTTTTGGTTGTGAAATATTAAAAACAGATTCTAGGTTGGGAATCATGCTTTAGGAAAGTTGAAGATTCGAACTTGGGGTTTAAAAACATAAATTCTTA
>JAHZTW010000001.1:465706732-465749969 GCA_020283515.1 Alliaria petiolata | reverse complement strand
GTTAGGTTTAGGGTTTTTCAAAGGTGATTAATGAATTGTTAGGTCGAATTAAATTGTTAGGATAAAATCATTAGAGTTCTTCATCTGGATTTCTGTTTAATGCTTATTCTAGCTTCGCGACCTAGAAATCTGATCTTAGGTTAATTAATAGATGCGAGAGTATTATTGATTGCCTGAACTAATGTTAGATGAGCAAAATACCTATTCGCAAAGAGATTTGGTTTAGGGTTTTGTGAACAATTGAACCTGAACTTTAATGCTTGTTTGAATCGATAGGATTTGCAAAGAGATTTGGGATTCTAGGGTTTAGACATAGATAATCTTCGCAGCGAGAGTTGGTTGATTTTACATTAGTGTTTCGAGTTCTAGAACAGTTCTTTATAATTCCTAACATTCTGTCTAGACCTGCAATTTAGATCACCTGAGAATTTCCCTGAACCTAGCGTTTCGTCTCCTGAATCTTAATCGTTTAATTGCTTTCTGTCTTTTATTTCCATATTATTTCTTAGCTTAATTCGAAATTAGAAAACTGCTGTGTGACTATCCCTTCTCTGTGGATTCGATCCCTAAGTACTACAACTGATCTCTTAATTTGAGAGAGTTGCTTTAGGGTAAATTTGACCCATATCAATATATTTCTGCGACGCCCAAACATCGGCCTCCTTAATAGCATCAATGTATTACTTATCATCATCCAGCAAACCATAAGCATAGCATGCCTCTTTGAAGCTTTGATATTGAGTCTCCTCCACGGTCTTTATATCCTCGTAACTCTTTGACCCTCTCACCATGTTCAACATAAGCCTCAAATAATAGGCCCCACCAATGGACATAGGGACATACGTTACTCTACTTAGCGAAAATTTCGCTCGAACCCTTGTCCTCCACATTCGTAAAGTTGCAATCCATCTGAACTTTGTAGGAATCTCTGCGTATGTTAAAACCCTAGACTCTTCAAAGTTCTTATTGCATTCCATCCAAGCGATGAACTTAGAATGACCAGTCGAACGATGATTTACCACATCCTCTGCCGGATCATCTTCATTAAAAATAACTTGTTGCTGATTTGGTAAATGAAACAAAAGTTTCACAACAGAAACCGTTCAATAGTGTGTTGAGAAAGACAAAAGCTGCCACGTTGACTCACAAGCAGAGATATATATCTGGCAAACCGAAATATTAAAAATTAATAACGTGTCGATGAAGGAACCTATTGGGAATAATATTATAAGGAGAATAATATAATAAGAAATTAATCCACCTGCAACTAAAATGTTTCTTGATCTCGTCATTATTGTCGTCATTCTGGATTTTGGAACGTACATAATCCGCCCCTTTATTAATGTATTTGAAAAGGTACTTGACAGAACGTGACTATATACACCATTCAACATTTATATGGGCTCTATAACAGAGTGTTAGGTATTTGTTATAAGGGACCACATAACCATTATCACAATTGAAACCTTTTTTGGTAATAGACCTACCATCCTCGCGTCTCCTATATATAGGACAGCCCACATCATCGATTTTAGTGTGTGGACTGAACGATTTTGGGAAGAACTTTGTACATCTTCCTTCCGCCATGCAAACACTAGTCTTATTGAGTACACCACATTGTCCATGTATCATTACATTGCTAACAACGTCATACAAATTTGGTTCAGTCGTCTTATCAGGTATTTCTGCACAAATGATATTGTCGATATCATCACCAGTGGGTAACTTGTGGCCAGGCTTCAGGAAAAGCACAATATGTGCGTGAGACAATCCTCTTTTCTGGAACTCGATTGTGTATATAGCTACATATATAAAAAAAAAAGACAATTCATAAAAAAATCCTTACTGTAGTATAGACTACTCAATAGACACTAAACGCACTTGAAAAAAAGATTACCAGCAAACATGCCTCCTAGGACATCCTTCTTCGTCAACTGATATATGAGGTCATCTAGCTTCATCTTGAATACTCGACAACATATGTCTGGCCTATCCTCAGCTTTTAACTTGTGTCTATCTAAGTGTCTAGTAATCTCAGGCCATTTGAGATTACACTTGAACGTTATAAACAGGTCAGGGAAACCAAAGTGTTTGCATGTCGTCATTGCATCTAAGTAATGTTGCAATAAATACCTCGTACCACCAGTAAAAGACGACGGTATAAATATCCGTCGTCCTTGTGCCGAGATATCGGAACCACCCTTTACAACAGTTTTTTGAATCTGATCATAACTCTCCGATCGTAGCTTTTGCTGATTAAAAAAAAGATATTGAAGCCTGTTTGTTTCAACCATCGTGTATGCATCCACCAAAAACTATTGGTAAAGCCATCCTGACATAACAGTTATTGGTGATTCACCGAACCGTTCCTGAATGGAGTAAGCAAAAAATTCGCACATTGTTACATGTTTCCTTTTTCGTCCCTCTGTGTGGACAAACCCAATGTCTATTCCCAGCCTGAAACCAACCTCACCGTAAGGAAACAACAATGTATACTGTAGGGCTAAATACACGGGGTGTAATTAACTTATTCTATGTAACTTTCTGGTATTAGTCTGGATACCTATATCCCGTGTCTCGGATCCAATATCGAAATCACCGGGGATTATGGCAGCTACCTCATCAGCGGACGGAAGATTAGTAGTCCTTGCATCAGACTTCCTATCACACTTTAGAGTTAACCTTAGACCGTTCTTATTGTTCGCCAAATCAAGCTGATCCCGTGCACTCCGAAACGCCTTAACGTGACAGTTGTGTCTGTCCAACATAATTTTGAGTTGGGTAACAATCGTCTCTCTAATACCGGTACCGCCAGAGGCTGCGCCTTTCCTGTACCAAACTCAAATCAGGAATCTACAATGTTAAAAATATTAAAATAATCTTATAAATTCAGAATATATTAAGCACCCGTAAGCCGCAATTCTGTTAGATATTTCAATTGCAGTATCGTGGATGTAAAGTTGCAAAAACGCTGGAGCTTTTCCAGGCGGTGGGAGTAAGTCACCTGCCCTGAGTTCTCTCCACACATTCTAAATAAGAAAACATCATGTTATAGGCTCTCACGAATTCAAGAAAATGATCCCTCTCTTCACTAGTATTGTATAACAATACTAATAATGTTCTCGGTGGAGTTTTTAAGAGAGGAAGTACTACTCTTCCCAGACTGCAACACATCGAGAACAAAGGTACTGACTGTGAAAATCTTTTCCCAAGTCTTTCTACGTACAACATATATGATTTGCAATTCCAACACACACGTAAACAGGATCGCCATCATCATAGTAACCTACAAAATCATAATCAACTGTTACAATATCTAACGAATACTAATAATATGCTAAGAACAACATCTATATCCAAACTAAGATCATTAACTTTATTTGTCAAACCGGGATCAACGCTTGTCTTAAAGTCTGTCCTATTTACCTCTTCATAGGAACTTCCATAGGTTCACCAGTCACCTTACCCTTTCTATGCGCCTTGGCCTTTCTCCTCGGATGCTCTTCTTTCCCACGATTATCATCTTCGGATTCTGAATCATCGCCACCTTCATCATCGGTTACATCAAAGCAAACGAATCATTTTTTGTTGATAGAATCATTCAAAATCTCTAGAATTATAAAATAAATAAAAAATGAGTATCTAACCGCTTATTACATGCATCATGCTAACAAAACAATCTTACAAATTACTTAACTAGTAGCTCGATTCTCAGCCCTTATCCTTCGTTTATAATATATCCTTTTCTGTCTCGCAAGACGACATTCAAGAGTGTATGAACCAACATCAACAATGGTTTGGTTATTAATCGCCTGATGAGTGATGTAGTTGGCAATCATACCTATTCATTGTTGTGTTCACACCTAATAGTGGACAACATTAATACATTGTATCATTTAAATTCAAAAAAACCACAGGGACGACACGGAAAGAAGCAATACACAACTTACGTAATTCAGGGACATGGGAAGTCGCAGATGGTGATACAATATTTTTCTTCTTTCTAGGTGTATAATGCCGCTTAGTCTTCATTAATAAGAGTTTTACAAAACTTGTTTGAAGTTATACTATGAAGTGAAACCTTTTTTCCAGTTAACCTCTGCGTCGTTAGGGTTAATAATAAGATTTATATACATAGAGATACAATTAAACGAATCTAACTTGCTGTAGAATATTTAATATAAAGTAAATAAGTAAAGATTTGGATAGAATACAAACTTAGGTATTATCTATTTACATTTTTCTTCTCAAAAGCTAAATCTAACATTTTTCTCGCATTGTATAAACTAACATATGGATTATAAAATAGAAAACTAACATTTTTATCACAAACTATAAAACTAACATTATGCTTTGTAAAGTACGAAAGTAAATCTAAACCTTTACATTTTTGAAATATAAATTAAATATTCTACACGTAGAATTTATGTTGAATTGAATATTCCAATAACCATAAACCTTGAAAACCTACTGAATATCATAACTTAGGGCAAATATCAAATAACTAAATATATTAATCTTAAGCAAATATCAGCTATCAAATAATTAGCATAGGATATTACTTTATTAATTCGTTTTTTTTCTTTACATTATCGCGTGAAGATAATATTTAACAAAACCCGATGTTCCATCAAACCTACCTTTAATTATCGTTAATTTTTTAATTTTTTTTTTTTACATTACCGCATGAAGATAATATTTAGCAAAACCCGATGTTCCATCAAACCTACCTTTAATTATCGTTAATTTTTTAATTTTTTTTTTTTACATTACCGCATGAAGATAATATTTAGCAAAACCCGATGTTCCATCAAATCTACCTTTAATTATCGTATATAAAATATTTTAGAATTTATTTAATTATCGTAATAAAGTACTCATACAATAAGTATTCATACATGAATTCTAATTTACTATGGAATTCGTGGTCTTAAATAATCCAGAAAAAACAAAAGATTTACTATAATGATAGCCAAAAAAAATCGCACCACATGGCAGCACGTGACCACATTCATCGATAATCAGTGCTGCCGTAAATACAACACGTTTTTACCATGCTATTGCCAACTAAACTTTGGCAATGATTCCAACAACCAATACTTTTATTTTTTAAATAACACCAACACAACGTTTTATTTTTTCTTAGGCTCAATATTATTCATGCGAACATGTTATCATGTTAAAAAGCAAAATTAAAACCTAGAGTATAACGAAATAATAATTAAAAACACTAAGACCCCGTCTCAAACCTAAAACAAAGCAATATAAAAGTGTTGCATAAAAATAAATAATCCATGTTTTATGTCGTAATCTTCGTTTGGTTTGCTGGACCCAAGTATCATCACTTTATTATATCCTCCTCGTCCTTTTTCTTGGTATACTGCAAGACAAACGAAGTTTTAGCAAATAAAAAACACATATTTACTGTGAACAACACATCAGTAATACAACAACTTACTTTCATTTGATCTCCGATATTTCTCTTATAGGAGGCTCTATAATGATATGTGTTGAATAATCAGAAGTTACCTTCCTCCTCCCTGTAAAAATTATTAAATAAATAAGTGATCAAATACAGGCAAGATTAAACCCGTAAATATTCGATACACTATCGAATTATACAAACATGAAATTAATCGCCTGAGAAAACTCTTATGACACCTCATCGAATCAAACAAACGATCGGGCCACCAACACATTTGCTGATATCAGTATATAATTTTAGAGCCCTATCTCCATGTAATATACATGGGATATGAACATTACTACGAAAAAACACAATACACATTAGGAAACTTGAGATTCGTACCCAAAAAAACGTATAAGATAAACAATAATTTCCAAGTATATAAATTCTGGCTACCTGGAGTTTCTTTTCTCGAAAGTTATTTTTAAGACTTCGAAATCCTCGGTAAGCATATTATGAATATGGTTGAATTTACCGACATTAACAAATTCTTCAATGAGATCTGCAAAACATTTAACATGTTATAACCAAAGAAAGGTATAAAATAGTTATAACACTATATACCACTTTTGAAGTTACGATATTATCATGAAAACGTACCACCTAAGTAGTTAGCCTCAAAGGATGGAGCAAGAATGCCCCTGAACGCAACAAAATCACAAAAGCCCTTCCACAGTTTGCTATCACACCTACGACTTTAGTGGATTTAAGGAAGTAGATACTCGGAAAAAACGATGTATAACCACCTGGAGACTTCTGGTGAATCACATCAAATATCTGTATACTAACCCAATCACCTTCACGAAGCTTATCAATAAAGATCCCATAAAGATATTTCGTCACTGTTGCATGCACCCATTTGCCCTAGACAAAACGATAAAAATCCCCCAAAATTACAAAATATAGATTAACATATGTACAAATTTCAAAAACATTGAATACCAGATCATTACTCACATGTTCGTCACATAGGATAAGCTCAATAACTCTACCGATAGGGTTGGTAGAGTAAGTCCATACACGTAAGATCTTCACGAATATCGCTGTTGCGTATCTCATTGGGACCAAACACTCAACACCATGGCCATATAACTGCTCATTAGACAGCACGCATTCATGTTCCTTATCTAGGCTCTTCAAATAGTTCCCAAACTCTGCCTCTGCGGTTTTGACGCCGCTCAAGTTATCACACATGTGAATAGAGTGTTTTTCTATAACAGTATCCAAACCTGCTGCATAGAGATGCATCACAGTATAACTAAATCCGATCGGCAAAGGAAATCGTAGACGTAATCCTAAAACAACTCATGGGTTACACACATGAGTTTAATCTTATGTTTTGAGATTGACAACTACCAATAGCAAGAACGTAAACCAATAACTAATGTTGTTTAAACGATATAATTTGTTTTATAAATACAAAACATACCTCCTGCCATGAATATGTTACCCGTCCTCCACATGATGGCCGTATCGTGGTTTATAACACATCAAAAGAGTTTATAGCGAGTACTACATATATACACGTAAAACCCTAGGTTTAATACCGCAATCCATGGATTTATGTAAATCCGCATAACATATAGATCACGAATTTGTTAATATTAACATATTTTTGATTAGATATTTCCCTTATTAATTTATATCCATTTAAATTAGATATGAGTCTCGAATCAGTAAAGATATTATATATTAAATATTTTACTTTTAATAATTCATAATTTATTTCCATTAGTATGAATATCAACACACACAACTCACGCATATTTAACTTTAATTTTTCTTTTATATAATACCCTTTTATTTTATTTTTCCTATATAATGGTAGATATCATCCAATGACATAACTTTATGAATCCATCTTAGCTATTATGTTCATGTAATAATGGGAGATATCAACGACCTACAATTCCAACGACCCACACTTTATAATAAAATCTATGGGACAAACAACTATTTAATTAAATCCAAATTGTCGCTATATGGGCTTGGAAGTAATCAGAAATAGTTATATTATATGGGCTTTATAATACCTGTGTATATCTCTATATAGTATGGGCTCCAGGGTTATGACATAAACCGTTATGGGCCTAATAGCAGATTGTTTTGAAAAAATCGATATGGTCCTAATCGCATAATGTTTATAATATCAACGCTGATGTATAAAAAGACCGCATATATAAAGCATACACATACGGATTACAGTCTAGAGAATACTGTGTAAATTTTAGATCAGATCCCAAGTCCAATACATAAGCAGAAAAACAACAAACAACTGAATACAAAACACACGCCAGACCAAAACGTTTCAGTTTTTAACTTCTAAAGCAACAACAGCACTTGATTCCATTGGTTAACAACGCATCATCTGATACGGAGAACTTTAATACCACATAATTGATCAATCAATAACCGAACCATCGTCAGTACAGAGTAGAAACCTGTAAGGTTCGATTTAAAAACCGATATAAGAGCATTGTAAATATACCAACATTACCAAAGCTAGATTAAAGACATTCAATTGACAATTATTTCTTACATGTCTCTAAACTCCGTAACTTCATGAATAGGTAGATCCAAATGGAACTCTGAACAACCAGGGACCGATTTTAGACAATTTTTTGTAGCACCATCACCTACATGTTACAGTAGTATAGTATATGTGTCACGAATAAGCATAAGAGGAACATATATTTGTGTAAGAAATTGTATAATATTATCTTACACGTATATACTTGGACCTTCCAGAATCGTAAACCACATATCTTAGGGTACCGTCGGTCCAATGCCCAGCAATCATAGATCTCTTTAGCCATAGACCCAGATGTGTTACACGTTACAATGTAACCGCTAGCGAACCGAGAAGATATTACCATGATATATTATTAATCCAAAACATAAACGACCAATTCAATTATTATTAAAGTTCGTAAGGGCTATATATAAACTTACTCCTCGTCTATAAGACTGAACGCCAATCTGTAAGTTTCTTAGTGATCCCCAAAAAGATACCCAACAGAAGACATGCATCTAATCAAATCTAAAAATATCAAAAAATAAACGAATGAAATTGGTTATAAAATTAGACAAAGTATATATTAACTTAAACTGAATATATGATTAACGACTAACCAATTAACACAGTAGTGTCTAATTCGAAGCTAATAACATCTTGAAAACTTCAAGTATCCAAATAGAAACGGTCGTTTTTGAGAGTAATGTTTTCGACAATAGTAGCATTTTTAAACACAATCAGGTACTTATGAGTGGTAGTTTTCAAGATACCAACATAGTGCTTTACGCGAAATCCAACGAAGATTTTCCAATCACCTTCTTTGATTCTCTCTTCGTAAATGGCTACTTCTGTAGGCAATATCGTGGCACCAATTCGCCGACCCTAAGTTAAAATTACCAAGATCAAAGATCGCAATCTACCATTCCGTGGATTTAAAATCTCATATCAACTTAGTTTATTATCTAAAGTATTCATGCACTTAATAGAATATGATCTCGATAAATTACATTTTCGTCTTGAACTATCATCTTGATACCATATTGACCATTCGTGTAAGGTACACGCCAGAGTCGAAGAATCTTCACATCGACTGCGTAAACTGTCCCGACATGTTACAAATCGAGCGTATCTCTAGAAACTCTCTCCATAAGTAATGAGAATGAACAAAAAGTATTGAACCTGGTTCTGTTTTATGGAAACGTCTCTAAGTAAGACAGAAAATGGTAATTAAAATATAGAAAGATGAGCCCATTAATACCACAAGTCGAATCTCAAGAAATATTTCAAACAGACGGAAGTTCGAAATCGCTCATCATTACAAACCTAACCAAGTGACAACGTGTCACAAATACATAATATATACTTTAGAAACAATATATAGGTGATTAAAACTACTGGTTAAACTACCAAACAAACTATTACAGAATCGATCTTATTTCAAGCAAGAAATTATTAGTTACGGCCGAAATCTTCGTGAAAAGACACATCAACAATACTTGTGATAGATGCATCTCAAAACTGTCAATATCTGTACAGAAGCATAGATTATATCAAATAAAAATATGATTTTCCTTTCAAACTATCTCAATTCAACAACAGAACATACAATTTCTGAATCGCCAAATATTCCAGCATCCTCTAATCCATTCAATAAAAAACCGTTGATTTTTTTCTTATAGAGTAATCTTCTTATAGTTCCTATTTTGGGCCAATCATGACGTTAAACCTTATAAATTATTTTGATTCACTGAAAAAATAGTAAAATTATATACATGGTAGAGTAATAATAAAAGGACAGCAATTAATATGGATTAATTAATTATCACTGATCACTTAAATTTACACATCCATTGTTTTTGGCCAATACGTTGAAAGATTAAACATCATCAACACATATTAAATTTCGTCATAGTAAATGTAAATCAAATAAAATAAATGCGAAACAGTTAAAATTATAACGTTCACGACAATTGATGATTTGGTATTTTTTCTCGTGCCCTAAAAACCAATGATTTAGAAAGAGTGTTTTTTTTATTCACTAATACCAAAAAATTATAAACTAAATCTTATATAATAAAGTAAGTTTTTTTTTCAGAAGTGTGCTTTGAAATGCTGACATGTGGCAGATGATGTGTCACCTACATTTAAAGGAAAAAAAAATATAAATACATAAAAAAATTTGAAATGTGTAATTCATAATTGTAACACTTAATTCATATCTTAAGTTTGTTGTTCTTAATTTAGTAATAGGTGTACTTCATTTTTAATAACCAAAAAACTATAATTAACTACATAACTATAGAAAAAACAAATGTGATATCTTATAACATATAATAAAGTTTTTTCATCAGGAGCCCAGAAAATTTTGGGACGGCTTTCCCGTTCCCTCCTGTACCGTCCCGAATTTTTTGTTCCATTCCCTATCCCGTTTAAAATAATTATCCATTCGAAACCATTTATTCTATTAATACGGGTATGGGAAGGGAATGAGTTTTAGATCGTGTACCCGAATTACACTTTCAAAAATGAAAAACTTGAAAATTCTATATATTTTTTTCAAATCATTCTGAAATTTCCCAGGATGTTCTATCATATTTCCTATTTGAGAATTATTTTCCAATTCACTAATTTTCTGTTTCCGTCCCATAGCCGTAGATTTCCGTCCTGAGTCCCAAAATTTTGAGGGCTGACATACCTTTATTCTATACATTTACATTTGAAAGAAAAACTTCTCAAAAAAATAAAATTTTAAAAATCCAAATACACTAAATAATTAAATACAATATACAAAAAAATAAAAACAAAAAACTGCAATAAAGATTCTACAACAATCTATAAATAGAAAGAACAATACAACAATCTACAACACAACTCACTTTTCTTACAACATAAATTTACAATAGAATATATATATATATATATATATATATATATATGCATTACACTATCATATAATTTCTTTCACACAATCAACCGGAACAAACTGCGTCTCAAAATCACACGTCCACTCCGTCAAAAATAGAACATCAACTACACATCCGTTTTAGCACCGATAAAATACTTCAAGTAAATAACACGATCTTCAAAAATATGATTAACTTCTACCTCACTTATCATGATATGGATGACACAACATCAAGTACATTAACCGAAAGTTTAATAAACTTTATTCGGAAATCTATGCTATCACGTCGACCACATAACACACAATGCCTCAAAGTCTCTTTTGAAATTGAAGATTTCAATCCAAATGCATCAAGAAAAATATATGTTGATTTTGTAATTGAAGACTTAGAGAGAACACAAATCCAACCTACACAAGAAGAATATGACAATTGTGATATATGTCTTGATAATCTACAAGGACCAAAAAATATCTTAACATTTAATTTAACATTCACAAATTTCATCACAAATGTATTTCAGATTGGTTATACTATAAAATAACATGTCCTTAATTATTGTCGAAAAGAAATAATTCGATATTTTTATGCTTACGATGAATAAAAGAAATTCTCATTCACTATAGATATTATTATTCCACCAATCTTTCAATACAAAGTTATAAAATTACATGATATTTACAAAATAAAATTAATATTTATCCACAAATTTTTACTAATAAATTTTATAAAATAAATTTTAAAAATTAAAACATTAAAATTATCACAATTCCGTGCAACGCACGGACCTTCTCCTAGTATTATATAACTAAAGTAGTTTGTTCCACTGAAATGTTATTGGTTACCTATTGGCCAAAGCTAAACTCATTAAAAAGTAACAAATAATTGTTTAATAATTTATGCAAAAGAGGCCAAAACATCCAACTATAGGCACGTATATAGCCGCGAGTACCCGGTGCAATTAAGTCTAGCATCTAAACAGACTATTAAAATAATCATAACCTTCAGAATTTATTAGAAGAGTCGTATAACAGCACTAATTTATTATTATGCAGCTCAAATGAGGTTGTAGAACACCAAATTCGGTGTGTTCTTCTCTCCAACCGAGCTATAAAGGAACAGCGAATTCCTATTTGCCAAGGCTTTGTGATTAGTGTCAAGCTATGTTACTGTTTATCACACCACTGTTTTTTAATTTAATACATGATTGAATTGTTGATTATTAACTGAATAAAATTGGTATCTAAAAGGTGCCATATTTTTAATTTCGTGTGAGATTTGGTATTGTGATTGAAGATGAACAATAAAGTAATTTAAATACCTATCAGATTTCGTTTTGTTTCAACACATAAGGTGTTACCCTTGGAGTTGCTCTAAAACCCCATATTTGGTGTTATTTAAAAACTAAATTTAAAATTGCGGTAAAAAAGCAATGATAGATTAAAATAAAACATAGATTCAAACAAACTACCAAGATAATTACCGAACGATAATATATTACATTATCAAAATAAACAACAAATTTGGTGTCAAATCCGGAAAACTTAAGCATATAAAAAATTAGTCCCAAACAACACAACGATAAAGAACCTAAAGCCGATGCTTATTAAAACAATAGAACCAAATGTTTTGAGATATACGCACGACACATCCAAAAACTCAGTTACTTCCACAGAGAGAGAACCTATAACATATTAAAATATAAACTGTTACAACACACACAGTTTCCAAAACATAATTACAAAGAAAAATATATAACCACTCACTTCGCTTTAAACTCTTTTACATCTTCGACATCATGCTTGAATGTAAACTGAGAACATGAATCATAAGAACGAAGCACGTGCGAATGGACCTCATCACCTATAAACACAAAAGAAAAACATTGTTAAGTAATTTCCACTAAAGTCACAATATTAGTTTCCAGATAATAAAAGATCATACCTCGAGCTTTGCATATCTGCCAAAACCTCAGCACGCAGATGACTGGCCGATCTACAGCCATTTTGTAAGCGTATTCGATGTCCTTGGCAAGTTGACCACGGGCAATACACGGCAAAATGCCTTTTTTACTGTTTTTAAGAATAACACGTATACTAAATATCTAAACGAATCACATAGAAACATAAATAAAAAAACTAATCTTAGGTATGGTCAAGCAACTCGAAGCGTAGGTAGAAACGCTAATCATCATAGGCCTCATGACTGATTTCCTCCAGCTTTCCAACGGAATAGACTGCTCTGATAACATCTAAAACCCAAAACAACACACGGATTAATAGTCTGATCATATAATCCATAACACTATGAAAAACCAAACCAACCAAGAAACAAAGCTAAAACTTAGAAAAAATGACCAAATATATTAAAGCAAAAAAAAAATAAACTTACCAACTAAATACCGAGGGTCAACAGTACCCGTCAAGATATCGTACAAATTAGAGCAGTCGAGAGTTAAGTCTTTAGTACCCGTCCAAGTGGGCTTAACATCCGTACGATGCGAAATCTCGATCCTCACATTATAGTACCCAAATCAAACGGTACCAAACACGTACTTGACGTCAAAGTATCCAAGAGAATACCAATGACCCTCCTTAAAGACAGCCTCGAATTTTTTTAGGAGATCGGGCATAACCGTTGCAGAAATCCAAAACCTCTAGATACGATTTTTAAATACAATTAAAGATAACCAATTAACAATTTTGTAAAACAACACAATATGATGTTCTGTCCACTTGGAGGCAGTAGAAAAATCAAAAGGCTGTAAGATATTTTTGTAAAAGAATATGATGGTTTATCCAAAACAGTTTCCAATAACAAACTCGATCATCCTAATCTAAAGGCAGTAGAGAATCAAACCTTTAAGTCAGGGAGAACCATCTCAAGTGTATCTCCGAAATCATTATGCTTTTTCCAGAGACGAAGCAGTTGTACGCAGATTATACATCCCCTTTTCCCAACCTCCAGATCGGCGAGAGCATGATAAGACACCATATCTTCAGATATCGTTAGTACGGTTCTAGAAGTCTAAAACTTTTTGCTTTCTCTTTGCAACCTCTTGACCCTTTTCTGTAGATTATGTCTTTAATAGCTAATGAAACGGTGTCAATTACTTTATAATACCTAAAACACACACCGCTTAAGGTAAATATTTACACCGTTATAAATAACCAAAATAATATAATTATTAAATCCTTTATATTATAGTAAATCTTTTTAACATATTCTGGATATTTTGTCAGCGCAAAGTACGATATCTCAACCGTTAAAGTATTTTATCTAGAAAAGTTTGAAATTTAATCAAATTTACCTATCCAGGAAAATCTCTAATCGATCGTCATACAGAACTAGTGATTAACATTTAAACAAATATTAAAACCTCGAACATTGTAAATAAACTAATTCATATATCATAACAATT
Organism: Alliaria petiolata; assembly: GCA_020283515.1. Taxonomy (NCBI): domain Eukaryota; kingdom Viridiplantae; phylum Streptophyta; class Magnoliopsida; order Brassicales; family Brassicaceae; genus Alliaria; species Alliaria petiolata. The sequence continues at coordinate 465,735,663 of JAHZTW010000001.1, read as the reverse complement.
CTCACAAAAACAAACATCCTTCTCCGGTGTTACTCGTTTTTATAATTTCCTTGTTATAAATATTTTAATATTTCCTTGTTTAAATATCTCCTTGTTCTAAATATTTGAAACGATTATTTAAATATATCAATTGTTGGTATCTTAAATCAGTGAAACGACGCTAATTCATTGCTCCCTCTAATATTAGTTCCATAAACCATGAATATTACTAACAGAGGGTTTTATAAATAACAATATCACAACTAAAACGATAAATAATTATACATGTCGGACGATATCTTAAAAATCCAAATGAATTATGGAAATGAGGCTAAACACTAAAGAGCTTACAGCCGAATTTCAAAGTTTTAGAACAAAAAGAGTCTTGGTATTTAATAAAAACAACATTAATTCCCAATAAACGTAACATGCCGGATGATACAACCGAACACGCTAATGACGATCACGCATTGAGAACCTAAAAAGGATTAAATATACGATCATTATATTAGACACCATCACCAAACAACAGATTTAAGAACACTGCTATAATAACTAACCTCTTTTTAAACACTCGAACCTCCTCACTGTCAAGACCGAATGAGAACTGTGAGCGTTGACAGCAATCACAAAGTACGAATGGACTTCGTCACCTATGGAGTAGAACAAAGCACAAACCACCTAATAAAAATATATCAAAATCACTGTAATGTCAGCGAAATATACCAAAACAATACCTCGAATTTCGCATACTTGCTAGAACCTCAGAACGCATATGACCGGTACATTTACAACTCGTTTGTAGGCAGAATAGATATCTCGAGCAAGTACCCCACGTGTAAAACACGGTAAAATCGTACCTCTGTTGTAACACAGAGCAATAATACAAATAAAAAAATCGACACACCAAATAAAAACATATCAAAAACAGAATCTTATGTATGATCAAGCAGCTCAAAACGTAGATAGCAACGTGACTCCTCATATGCATTGGGATGATTTCATAAACCTCGCCGACCGAACGAACTACTCCGATGACATCATGATTTCACTAATATTTATTGGATTATTGAGATGATCTAAACATGATTTTAGCCAAACAAATCAGGCAAATATATATAATTTCAATAATCCAATAAGTATTAGTGAGAATTAGTAAACAAAAAATTGGTAACTAATTTACCAACTAAATATCGAACATCAGCAGCGCCTGTGAGGAAATCATAGAAACTTGAGCAGTGAAGAGATGAATTTTTAGCACCACGCCATATCGATCTAACAACCGTGTTAGGGATAAACTCAATTCTGAGATCATGGCAACCAACTCGAACCGAAATCAACACATCCTTAACTTCAAACAACTGAAGTGAGTTCCAATCGCCCTCCTTAAGAACATTCTCATATTTTTTCACCAAATTGGGCATAACTGTTCCGGTTATTCGGAAACCCTAGACATAATTTTACGATAATCAAATTACCAAATCTATTTTTAGCAATAGAAGAAATCCGACATACATAGTGATTGTGAACAAAAGCAAAAAAAAAAAAACTAACCTTCAGGTCACTGAGGATCATCTCAAATGTGTCTCCAAAAAAGTTTTTCTGCTTCCAAAGTCGAAGTATTTGGACACAGATTCGCCAATCCTTTCCCCCAGTCTTTAGATCGGATAGATTATCATAATACGCCATATTCTGAGGTATATGATCGGCGACTTTTGGAGACTAAATTTCTCTTACGTTATTTTCTCTAGGGGGTTTTGTTTTTAAAAGGGTAAGTTGTATCGATATTCATTAATATACTAAACGAAAACATGCTTTCTTAAGATATTATATTTGGATCGATTATTAATTTATACCGATATTCATCAAGTCGTTACTATAAAAGTTTATTAAAAATGCTTAGTATCTACTTAGTGGCTCCGTCCTTTTGTATTTGGGTTTGGTTGGTGATTACTTAAATTACTTAACTTTTGTATCTAAGTAAACCGGGACTTATTACCCAATGGGCTTACTAATGTCAATATTTGGGCAATAACAAAAATAAAAAGGGCCGAAAAAGCACTATAGATAAACCTCAGCAAGATTTTTAATCCTGTAAATCACAAAATCATATTTTGAAAACCTTAGAATACGAAATATAAATTATAATTCGCATAAATCTCGATCGTAACAAACCCAAAAACTAAAAATAAAACCAAAGCAACATAAATATTATAAATAAATTAGATTGAAATCTTCAAACAGCCTTAAGCTTAGCAGGCGTTTCTTGACCTGTGACTACATCATCATCAGGTTCCACTCGCTGCCCTTTGGATTCAGATGCACAATCTGCTGCGAAATCAGAATCGCCACCCGAACCTACATCTTCGTCCATAGTTATAGGTGGCTACAAAAGAACACAAGAGTATTACAACAATAAACATACAATTGGTCATAATAATATCTAACACACACAACGAAATTACATGCGAGTTAATTTCATCACAGTACTTGTCGATAATATAATCATCTCTTGAAATAAGATCAACAACAAATGATGACTTAACCATGTTCACATTAGCCTCATAAAAGGTGACTTTAAAAAGCATTTCCTTATCTATCAGTCCGACCAAGGATGGTCGCAGGGCCAGAATACCATCCTATTTTTGTTTGAAATCAGCTATTAGTATAAGAACCATAACATTAATCATCCATTTGCTTAGAACATAAAAAAAAAACTAACCTCAACGGGTTCATCATACACTCCTCGGCAGATTTTCCAAAAAGCCTTTTCCCCAATGGACCAAAAACTATGAAACTCGTCCAACCACCATACGCTTCAGAAACATTCAGCACAACGAAGTAGCTACACATAGATGAAAAAGATTAAAGAAAACCCAAAAGTACAATAAAAAGGATTCAGGATACTAATAAATATATTCAGATATAACTAAAAATAATCGAATACCTCGCAACAACGTTGGTAACAACTTTTGCATCCTAGACATTTCCAGACAGGTCAATCCAGATCGTCAAACTTATCAGGATAACGAAAAACTTTCCTATTGCACTCCTTGCAAGCTATGTAATACCAGTTGTTGTTATTACCAAGGGACGTCACGGTTGCCAACGTCAGAAACTTCCCCGACTTAGCATTAATAAATAGATTAGTCTATAATATACCACAACAACAACAAAAACATAAACGTCATTCAAACATGTAATCATACCTTGCTACAATCATGTAGTCCATTAATCGACACCCTCATATATTTAAAACCCAAGAATTCGTCATACAACGAAACTTTTGAAACAACAGACGTGCCATCGTCGCTAGGTACCAATTGAATTTTATCTATCGATAGCCTATCAAAATTAATAACATCAGTTAGACCAATCACAAAGGAAACAAAAAGATCGAAGTTACAATCATAAAGAAAGAGAGAGAAATCAACATACTAGGACCCAAAATCTTTCGCATAGATATCTTTTAGGTTTCGCAAAATCTTGGTGGTATCCAACGAATTCGTAATGTTTACATCCCCTACAAAACACATAAATTAGAGAATAGTCACAACGGATCCAGAAATTTGAGAACAGTCATAACGGATCCAAAACAATAGATATTGGAGGTGTAAATTTTACTAATAAACCTTACCACGATATTCCTTGACACTTGCAAACATGATAACACAGACTTAAATAGATGATATACATATAAAATCTTAAAAATATATAAATCGCATAACTATAATGTTAAAAACGAAGACTTTCTAAATAACTTAGAGCAGCCCATGGAGAAGATACCTAAAAATATGTAAATTATACATATCCAAAAAGGCAAACAATAACAATAAATATTTACTAATCAGATATATATTACTGATTACATATATAATATACGAACTATTTACCAATTAGATATATAATATACGATATGTAGATATACTCAGAAAATCATAAAAGAAAATAGTTTTTAGGGTTAGAGATAAATAGGAATCCCACGATAATAAAGATCAAAGATTGCGTTTATGAAATATACATATCAAGAAAACAAAAAAATACCGAAGCGAACTTATTGATGACTATTTTTAAATTAGTTATTTACAAAATTACCAAATACGTTTTAGATAATCGAGACATCATTAACACAACACAGCGGACCCATTAAGCTCATAGACCGAGACTATTATTGGCGAAAGTAAACCAATGTGCAAATCAGTAACACAATCATTGGTTTATTTATAAAGTAACACATTCGTTGTTTTATTTATAAAGCACATTCATTATTTTATTTACAGTGTGCGGTCGTATTAAACACAAGCTTGACGAATACCGCAACTACTTACTTTAGTATTTAGTATTTGTACTCAAATGCAGGATACAAAATATCCCTAATCTATAACGTATTGATTATTAGCACTAAACAGTATACATTGAAAATATCATATACGAATCAGACATTGAAGAATTAGGGATTGGGAAATACGCTGCTTTAATCGCATATATAGACATCGTCGTAAAATTAAAACCCCTTGATACCATTGATCAATATAACTAATTTAAGAAATTCTTGAGGGACATAATTAAAGTACAAAGCTCTTAACACAATATCTTCTAATTTGGAGTAACGGGTGCATCAATCAACCCTAACGCAATACATTCTTCGCTGGCTCTTGCGAACGTCGGATAAAAAATACCATTTACTGTTCGGATATCTTCGAAAGACGTCGGTCCTCTAGCAATAGATAACAAACTTCCTAGGTGGTAGATCTCACCATGTCGTGGTGTCGGGTATGGAAACCTCACTTCATCCTCAACGCACCTACGACGGCGACGGAGGAGCCACGTTTTAGTCTTCCGATGCCAACAAAACTCCTTTGGAAATTCCGTGTAGAGAAGACTCCTGGTTTGTGCATACCGTCTGTTACAATCCATTCAAGCCAAAAACTGTGTCTTCTTAACGAACGGTTCATCACCTTTTTCTGGATCATGCTCCATGAATATCGTACACTGGTTTTGCGGTAGATGAAACGCTAATATTGCCATCTTCACCAATGTCCTCCTCATATTGAAACAAATAAGAGAAATTGCATAAATTTAATCACAATAACCAACCAAGTATATTACTAAAAACCGTAAATAATATCTCATACAATACCCGTCATTTTTTAATTTTTGCCGCGACTCTTGTATCAGCAAACGAGTATAATAAGTAGTTAGTTATATAGAGGTAAAGCGACCTTCAGCGTGCTAGGGTTATATTTTATATGTACTGACATGTCCAAATCTCCCATGTAAAGAAGTAATAAAGATTCTTTTACTATATTCGATAACATGAATATTTCTTTTATTTTGTTCGATAACATTAATATTATATGAAACTGCACTTTGCGAACCATTTACAAACCTAAATAAAGTTTTTTAACTAATTATCGTGGAATAATTATTAGCTTCAATAATCACGATCATAATGACAACCATCATCACCAGTCATCACAGCTTTAATAAGCTATTGCAAACGTATTATTAAAACCATCATAGAAGTAGTCAAAGGATTTGAAAAACGGAGCTTAAACATTAAATCTAGAACATACTATATTTTTTTTGTCATCAAAACATAATCACACTGAAAACAAATGATGTAGGTATTCGTTGTCCATAAACATGTCGTGTAAACATTCGGCTTCCGGAAGAAGAGGATCCAAACACTTGTTGTGTACACTTGTAAGTAGCGGTAGCTATCCAAACACCCTTACTAAGAAAAATAGAAGCAAATCTGATTACACAGATAACAACTTCGCTCGTGCATTTTCCCAACTTCTGAAGAAATGCCTCAGAGTAGTCCATCTTCAAAACCACCGGTAAACACAAATTCCTGTTCATTTTACATGTACCACGAGTTAAGTTCTAATTAAGATATCAGAAATACGGTTTAAGAGAAAACACACCCGAAAGAGCTAGGATAAACTAAAATATATCAAAACATACATGTGATCAAGAAGCTCGAAACATACATTGCGACGTTTATTAATAGAATTCGAGGAACGCTCTACAAAATTCTCAACATTCACGACTTGCCAATCAGATATAAAAAAAATCAGAATATAACAAATATGTCCAACCTAGGTAAAACCTCTAAATAACATCAACTCACCAACACACACGTCGGGATCCAATAATCCAGCTTTAATACTCTTGAAATCAGCAAAAGAAAAGTAATGACCATGGCCTAGTGGAGGAATATAAAAAAACTTCGTTGTTGGTGTGCATTGCACTCTAAAAGCGTGAGAAACCAGTCGGAATCCACCACCACAGGTCGAAGGTCAAAACCAGTAAAGAGAACCAAATCACCCTCATTGATTTTCGTAACAAAAATATCAATAATTTCCTCACATAAAGTCGCATGGATCTTATCACCCTTCATAAACAGTAGAAACCATAACAAATTCAGTTCAAGTCGTATTAGAAATCTGAAAACAGAATATTAAAGTGTGAAAACGCCTTACTTTACGATCAACTAATATCAAATTTATCAGTTCATCAATCTCGTTTAAGTGCCTAAATATACGAAGCACCTTAACCCGCATACTCCATCTATAGGAATTCGGATTTAGTTCTAATACATCAAAAATAACGCTGCGATATTTCTTTGAATAGCCTATGAAAGCAGGTGAGCCATTAGACGTGAAACACCAACCGAAGAACAAAAAGACCTAATACAAAATTTGGCAAAAGCCTACGATGTACTAAACCTTTGATATAAGTTAATATATATAATAACACGATTGTTCCTACGGATAATGTAATTATCCCTTTCAGATTATCTTTATCAGTTTCATACTTAGAAAAAAAAATCGCATCTCATTAAAAGTTAAAATTTTTAATATATAGAAAGATCGTGTTTTTCCTAGAGAATATAACACCATGTTTTTCCTAGATAATGGTTGATACGTACGTTCGTTTAATCGTTTTATTTAACTCTTACCGATAAAGGTTAAAAATATTCGTAAATATAAGTTTATGGCTAAATACGCGCTAACTACTTTCGTAAATAATATTTAAGTCTAACTATTCACGTAAATACAAATATAAGTTGGGACATAATCTTCTAAAAAGTCTAACTACTTTGACAAATACAATTTTTGAAATTTACTTCGTAGGTATAAAATTTATAAATAATAATATGAACTTTTTATAAATATAAGCTGAATTAGTAGAAATTACAAAGGATGATCAATCGATCATTTAAATTAAATAGAAGACAAAAAAGAAAAATGCATGCATCAGACACCATCTCCGTTATCCTTCAGACACAATCGACGCCTCTTTCTTGGTAACCTACCACAGTCGGATAAAATACCAAACTCCAAACCAATGCATCAAGAATAAAATACCAAACTTAAATATCAGAAATTATACCAACCTAGACTTAAATTCCTCCACCTCGGGTATCAAAAGATTACCATCACGCGAGAACATGCAATGGCTGAAACGGTTATCTTGTCTACCATCACAAACAACTAAAATTAGAACACAAATCCAATAAGACATTAAACCCAAGCCAAAACCGAATATATCAAAATACCTCGAAAAGAATCCACAAGACCCCATCTTATCACAAATACAACGATCTCACCACAGGCAGCATTCCAATCATCGAAAATCCGTAAAGCCATATGTCCAGACAACGAACATCGAAGACTGACATGGCTAATAGAAAATAATTTATATACCAAAAAAATTAAACATTCAAAGACCAGAACTAAATATCCATATAAGGAAATCGAGATACATCTCATCACGAATATCAAACGTGATGTTCCATGCAGAATCATCGCATGTAGCTAATGACCTTTACCACCCGAGACACCGCCCAGTGGATCAAGCTCAGTTACGTGAACAACCTCACCAACTTAGTCTGCAAGAGAGACGAATCAGGAATCACAAAATGTGATATACTACATAAAAACACTCCGAATATAAACCCACAATAACATAACACAACATCCAAGAACTGAAACATAATTTAATACCAACTAAATAATCATTGTCGTGAAGCCGATGCAGAATCCTGTAGAAAGCAACAAAATCAAAAAAACTTCGTAGACATCTAGAAGTACTCTCACGGACATACGTCGACTGTGTAAAGTGAATCTGAAACCATGAGATGTCGGCCGGAGAGAAGCAACTTGTGGTACAACGTCAAAATCATGTATAGTCACCCACAGATCTTGTGAAACCATAGTCACGAACTTCTCGTACATATGGTGATCGATAGTTGCCTCGATATTCACACCCTAGACATCCGAATTTAGTCTCAATCACAGTTCCCTTTTTATATATCACGAACACAAACCAAAAATTAAAACAGAAGCTGATGGGAGACTTACATGTTCATCGACCAAGATTAGACATAAGCTTCTCGAACCATTCGTAAAAGTCTGAATATAGATTCGAAGAACTTTCACGTAAACACTACCACTGAAATTCGTAGGACCAAGAACCGACAAAGGAATATCTACGGTAGACTGCCTATGGGGAAGCAAGATCGATACGTCAAAAACATCGGTATCTACCAACTCGGGATCATCATCAAACTCATCATCACCGTCACCCTCATCATCACCACACTCATCATACCACTCATCATCATCATCACCATCATCTTCATTATACGCATGATCATCATCATCGTCATCATCACCATTATCATCATTAGCATCGTCACACTTATCAAAAAAGGATATGGGTTCAATAAAATATATATAAAAAGAAAAGCTCAAAATGATAAATTGAGAAAAGTTAAAAATTATACTTTAATGCAAATAAAGAAAAACCCAAATTATGAAATTGAATAAGTTAAAAAGTTAACTCCAACTTATAAAATTATAAAACACAAAAATATTCAATAAACAATCAAAAATATAAAAAAATTATATAAAAAATAGAGAGAAGAAGAAAAGAACAGAGAAAAAGAAGAATGGATACCGAAAAAATATATAAAATTTTAAAATATAGGAAAAGTAGATGAATTCAATGAAAGATACATAAAAAACCTCAAAATGGTAAACTGAGAAAATTTTAAAATTATTAAAATATTAAAAATTTTGACGAATAAAATAAATATAAAATTGAAAAAGAAATAAATATTAATAAAATAATGCATAAAAGAGATTACAAAAATAATCTAGAAAAAGTTAAAATAATAATAAAAATAAGTTTTTTGTTATAAAATTATTGTACTAAATAAGATATTAATATTATAATAAGAGGGAGTTGAAGTAATTGAGAGAGGAGAGAAATACTTTTCGTTACATCTATATGTCTCATTTAATTCTCTTTACAAAGGTTTATATAGAGAAACCAATCTCTTGTTAAAGCGACATGTATGTTAACGTAATAAGGTCGGTGAAGATGCTAAACGTTAACTTTGATGATGACTCATCATTCATCATTATCACAACACTCCCCCTTGATTCATCATCAATACCGTATTACTTATTGTCTCGTTAAAAACCTTATCATGTAAAAACCCGATGGGACAAAACCATGGCAAGGGAAAAATAGTGCAGTAATGCTCTCCCTTGAGTATCCATCATTGTGAAGTTGTGTGCTGCCTCGTTAAAAACTTTTTTCATGGAAAAACTCAAAGGGATAAAAACCATGACAAAGGAAAAAAGAGTACAACAACAGCAAACTCACCCTGGAAATGATGGATCTCATCTTCTCTTCATAAATCTCGTAGATGCCGCATTCCAATACTATGAACATGCTTCTTGAATGTTGTACTAGGAAGCGCCTTTGTGAAGAGATCAGCTGCGTTGTCACTTGAACAAACATACCGAATATCCACTTCTTTATTTTTCTCTAACTCTTGAGTATAAGAGAAAAATCTTGGAGGGATATGCTTCGTTCTATCGCTCTTGATATAACCTTCTTTAATTTGAGCGACACAAGCAGCATTGTCTTCAAACACTTTTGTTGGTTCTTTATCTGTGATTATTCCGCTTGCTTCTTGTATATAATGAGCTATGGATCTCAGCCATACACATTCTATGCATGCTTCATGAAGCGCAATAATCTCCGCATAATTTGAAGAGGTGGCGACCAAAGTTTGCTTTTCGGACCGCCAAGAGATCGCAGTTCCACCAAATGTGAAAATGTATCCAGTTTGCGATCGAGCTTTATGCGGATCAGATAGATATCCTGCATCTGCAAAACCAACTAGACCAACCTCGGGGTTTCTAGAATAATATAATCCAAAATTAATCGAACCTTGAAGATAACGGAATATATGCTTTATTCCACTGCAATGCCTGCACGTCGGTGATGAACTATACCTTGCAAGTAAGTTAGTAGCAAAAGATATATCTGGTCTAGTACAATTTGCAAGATATAAAAGTCCACATATAGCGCTCATATAAGGCACTTCAGAACCTAATATTTCTTCGTTACATTCACAAGGCCAAAATGGATCCTTGTCAACATCGAGTGGTCTATTGACCATTGGAGTACTCAAAAGAGTCGTTTTATCCATACTAAAGCGTCTCAACACCCTTCTGGTGTAATTTGATTGCAAATATTCCATCTTTAAAATGCTCTATCTGGAGCTCAAGACAAAACTTTGTTTTTCCAAGATCTTTCATTTCGAACTCATCTTTCATATGAGCTCTTGCATCATCAATCTCCTTTTGAGTTCCAATCATGTTCAGGTCATCAACATACACAGCGATGATCACAAATCCGGATGCAGATTTCTTTATAAACACACATGGGCATATCGCATTGTTGACGTAACCTTTACTAAACAAGTACTCACTTAAGCGATTATACCACATGCGTCCGGATTGTTTTAATCCGTAAAGTGATCGATGTAGTTTGACCGAACATAGCTCTTTAGATGCTTTAGACATCTTTGACCCTTCAAGGATCTTAAATCCTTCAGGGATTTTCATGTATATGTCACTATCAAGTTTTGACTCTATAAAAAGACTCGATAAATGATGTAAGTATGCATAAGACTCATCAAATAGAAGCATAATTAGTAATATAAGAAACCCGAGACTTAAATCAAACTGTCCCCAGTTTGTTTAAATCGAGTTGAGGTGAAAAAGATAAATAAATTCAAGTACAAGCTCGTGAAGACTTACTTGAAAGTGGCGTTGGGTTTGGTGTGGGTGGATGGACGTGTGGTATGGTTGAGCTAAAATTTTGAAAACAAACAAAGTCACCGTCTGTTACTAGAGTATGAAAAATTTGGCTTTATTAGAACTTAGAAGCAGGTACATACAACCATGATCTAAATATTATATAGTCTTTATAAGGGCTACTATTAGTAATCATATACCAATACTATATGAAAGCTTTATTTGTTTTGGAGTTACATAACGCCTTGTTCAAAGTCACATGTTATTAGATGTTGCACGTTAGACACGCGTGGTATTATAATTATTAATGCAGCGACATAGATCATGCGATGAATCATCCTATATATATATAAAAATTATTATCCAAATAAAATAACACAGCGAGATAGATCGTGAAATTCTATAAATCTAATTATTTTTTGGCCTTTTGGTCAAATTACAAAAAATAATAATAATAATGAGAACTTGATGAGGAGTAACTAATTAATAGATTGTCGAGATTGAAAGAAAATAAGAAGTATGATCAATAGCGAGGAGAATCGTGAGTAGACGGGCTAGATAAGAGATGCTGCATAATGTCTCGAATGATAAATAATGTGGCTGGTTTGGCTTCCCATCGATACAGTCTTATATTTATTTATCTTCAAATCGCATAAAATGAAGCATGGTGTATGAGTTTTTGAAGATGCGGTTGAGTACAGGTTTATTAGTGGCGATATATAATTATTTTTACTAAACAGTAGTAGTTTTATCACTCGTTAGTAGTTACCAATAAAAAAGCGCACGATAGGATCATGTCGATCGATATCTCCACTTAACAATTAAGATTTAATCGAAAACTCGATATGGATCTGTATAGTACCAAAATTAAAAGATGAGTAACGGGGACTGATTGGGATATTAAAAACATAAAATGAGAGATCAATCAATGATGAAAAATGGCTATATAAAGAACCCCACTTAGATGTAGAAGAACCATCCTAAACTTCTTCTCGTGAAGAAAACACAAACAACTCAAAACCAAAATGGCTTTGCAAAAATCTCCTCTCATGGGGCTGCTTTTGCTCCTAACCATCTTCATCTCTACGGCAACAGCTGAAGGGCCTGTTTGCCCTCCGACGACGAAACTTAGCCGGGCAAGTTTCCCTGAAGGTTTCTTATTTGGCACGGCTACTGCCGCATATCAGGTATAATACAAGCCTCGATGAACATTTCTTGACATATAAAAATGTTTTCCATAAGTTATTTTACACTTATTATCATTTAAATAGTAAATGTAGCAAGGTCACCATTGAATTCATGTTTATCATTTTCAAAACCGTACGTGTTTCGCAAAGCTTATAGAATAGAGCACTATATTATATTTATATGCTACATTTATAATACTATATGTAAATATTGGTCTTTCATACGTAATACTTTCTTAAACGGCATTGCATTAAAAAAAAATATATATAAATTCGAAAACGATAGTACAAAACTACATAGAACATATATTTTGGTCCATTTTTGTTTTGTTTCTTTTACTAGTTATTGAATAAATATTGTATCATACTGTATTACTTGTAAAAAAAGTTATATTGCAAATTACCCCCATACTTTTATATATCATTTGCTAAGCCCGTCAACTCTTTTGGTTATGCCATTAATTAGGTTGAAGGTGCAGTGAATGAAACTTGTCGTGGACCGGCCTTGTGGGATATCTACTGTAAGAGATATCCAGGTGAATGCTTATACATTTACTTTTCTAATCTCTTAACTATATTTCGATTTTTATTTAATTAATTAATTAATCTGGATAATCTTTTTAAATTACAGAGAGATGCAATAACGATAATGGCGATGTAGCCGTTGATTTCTTCCATCGTTATAAGGTATATTATTAATACAAATGGAAGATATTATTCAACGTGTATTTATCTAGTAGATATCCTATTATTCTATTGATTAGTCCATACATACTGAAAACTGAGTGTTGAAAATTTGTCTCCTGTGAAAAATGATTGTAGGAAGATATTCAGCTCATGAAGAGTCTAAACACAGACGCCTTCAGACTCTCAATCGCGTGGACAAGAATATTTCCACGTGAGTCAATATGTGCTTCCGATCACTAACTTATTTTAGTGTTAATCAAATTTGGTGTGCATATAATAGTATATATGATTGTTAAAAAAAAAAATATCAATGAAACAAAACAATGTTTTATCAGATGGAAGAAAGGAGAAAGGAGTGAGCCAAGCTGGTGTGCAATTCTACCACGACGTCATCGATGAGCTCCTAAGAAATGGTTATATATATTTTAAAGCATACATATACACAAAGAAATTGGATTGAAACCAAACACAAATTAACAGTTACCTTAATTTCATATCTTCACTTAACAAAATTTATTTTTTAATTAAATATTGTAAATAGGTATAATTCCTTTCGTGACTGTTTTTCATTGGGATACTCCCCAAGATTTAGAAGACGAATACGGAGGCTTTTTAAGTGAAAGGATTGTGTAAGTTTTTTTGTAAAATGATACCCATATATCATATAGTAATTAAGTTGCAACGGCTAACTACAACATGACGAATTTCAATATATTTTTGCAAAAATGCAGGAAAGATTTCCGGGAATACGCAGATTTTGTTTTCCAAGAGTACGGTGGAAAAGTGAAAAATTGGGTCATTTTCAAAGAGCCATGGGTTTTCGCTCACGCCGGTTATGACGTAGGCAGGAAGGCACCAGGACGTTGCTCTTCTTACGTCAATCCTCAGTGCCAAGACGGACGATCAGGATACGAGGCTTACCTCGTCACTCATAATCTTCTTAACGCTCACGCAGAAGCCTATGAAGCTTTCCGACAATGCGAAAAGGTACATCATGACTACACATGATCATATATAAATCATAACTAATTATATATAGTCTTTCTTCGGATCTTTAAATATATGTTGTTTTGGGTTATGTTTATGGCCACAGTGTAAAGGTGGGAAGGTTGGAATCGCACATAGTCCGGCTTGGTTCGAACCACATGACCTTGGTGATTCAGCAGACAATTCGTCCATTAGCCGTGCACTTGACTTTATTTTGGGATGGTAAGTTGTTAAAATATTTGCAAATTGCAGTATTAATTATCTTGAAAGAAAATGGGTGCATGCTTGTATACATATATAATTTTATTTAATGGAGTGTGATTATTTTTTGTTAGGCATCTGGATGCTACTATGTACGGGGATTATCCACAGATAATGAAAGACATTGTTGGACATAGATTGCCTAAATTTACTACAGCGCAGAAAGAAAAATTGAGAAACTCGGCCGATTTTGTTGGGCTCAACTACTACACGTCCACGTTTGCAAACCATGTGGAGAAGCCGGATCATTCTAAGCCAAGATGGAAGCAAGATTCTCTTATTGACTGGCAAAGTAAGTTTTTTTTTCTCTCCTTAATTACTTGGAACTGAACCAAGAAAACCGATGCCAACAAATCAAAGGAAAAGGTTTGTATATATTTGGTACTGATCAAAAATCTATCTTCTTTTCAGATAAGAATGCGCAAGATTACACCATTGGTAGCAAGGTATGCATTTAATTTGAGTAATAGCAATTTGAGAGTATAATACTAGATAAATTTTGAGCATGACATGCTGCTTACTGATTTGTGTATAAGTGCTGCCATTGTGTCATTATCGGGGTTTAAACCCGCATAATAATTATATAAAAAAAATGAATACATATTATAATTTTTTGTCTATGACGTAAGATTTTTTTTTTTTTTTTTTGGTAATGCAATGACGTATGACTTTCTTTCACCTTTGTCGTATTTCAGCCTTTCACCGCTGCACTGCCCGTTTATTCGAGAGGCTTTAGAAGTCTTTTGAAGTACATCAAAGATAAATATGCAAACCCGGAAATTATGATCATGGAAAATGGTAACTAGAGATTCTTTTTTTTTTCGTTAACTCCTTTTTTTTTGTCTATTTTGTTTTTAAAACAAATTATTAAATATATTGTTCGCGATGCTCCTTTTTTTAAGGATATGGAGAAGAACTTGGGGCCACAGATTCGATTGCAGTTGGTACTGCTGATCATAACAGGAAATATTATCTTCAGAGGCATCTTTTGGCTATGCAAGAAGCTATTTGGTAAGTCCTATTTCTTTTTTTCATATATGATAGAGTAACAATTTTATATTGAAGAATCTAATAAAAACATTTGTATCAAATCTGCAGCATCGACAAAGTAAATGTTACAGGATACTTTGTATGGTCGTTGTTGGATAACTTCGAGTGGCAAGATGGTTATAAGAACAGATTCGGACTCTTCTATGTTGATTTCAAAAACAACCTCACACGTTATGAGAAAGAGTCGGGCAAGTTTTACAAAGAATTCCTAAGTCAAGGTGTTCGTCCATCTGCGATCAAGAGGGATGAGCTTTGAGCTATATCTTAAGGATTTTGTTCTGTTTCAATGTGTTTCTCTTATGTTTTAGTTTGTGATGTGACCAAGATTCATGAGGTCTCTTGGTTGGAATAAAAGTGTTTTTTCTTTTTCAATTCTCAATGTCTACCTGATTTAGAAGGCTTTGGTTATAATAAAATTATCCTTTTTGAGAAGTCGCCAATTCTCAATTCCTTTACCTTCAAAACGTGAAGAAAATTTGCATTGTATAACACACACACACACACAAAATATTTCAAAATGAAGTAAAGTAACATCTCAATTTTCTAATTTGAATGGACATACAAAGTTACCATAAACATAGAAATAGATTAGGCTTTATGATTTGAAGTTGTCTCAAAAACTAAAATTGGGCAAATGTTGGGGGCGATTTATTGGAAACGAAGCAATTCATTTTTTCCAAACAGTTATAAAACACAAGTTATCTAACCTTTTTTTATCTGTAATTAATTTCATTTTCTTTGCGTCATCTTCATAAATTTTGTAAATACTTATATTGTAGATTTTAGATTTTTTAAAAATTGCATTGGTTGACCCAAAAAAAATTATGCATTGTATAACACACAAAAAAAATGTATTTCAAAATGATTAGAATGGAAATACAAAATTACCTGTAAACATAAAACAAAATGTTGGCCGATTTTATTGCAAACGAAGCAATTCATTTTTCCAAACTGTTATAATATCTTCATTTTCTTTACGCCATCTACATAAACTTTGTAAATTCATATATGGTAGATGCATGTTAGATAAAAAAAAATGTTTATTTGATCAACATGATGAAAAGGAAAGGGTGTGAAGAAAAGCCTAAGCCTCTTTGGTGTTTATTTGATCAACATGATGACCAATATTCGCTTATGGACCGCATTGCATCCAGATCCAGAAGGAGGAAACTTAAAGCTTATTTTAAGAGTACTTCAAAGTAACAATGAGGTAATTAAGATGAATTTACCTTAAGGAACTCTTGGAACAGAATCAAAATGATATTTTATAACTCTGTTTCTTGTGTAGGTTGGTGGTGAAAGTTGTGATGCTTGTCAAGAAAACAGTGAGAGTGTTGTGTCACAGCACTTGGAGCGAAAGCTACGTTCATTCAAACTGAATTCATCTCAAGATGATGCGATTTTGAGTTGTCTAGAAGCCAAAAGTTGCTACCATTGCAACAATATCAAACTTATATGGGGACCGCCGGGCACGGGGAAGACGAAAACAACAAGTGTTCTGCTTTTGAATCTTTTGAAAATGAGATGTAAGACACTGACTTGCGCTCCAACTAACATAGCTGTTATTGAAGTTGCTTCAAGGGTTGTGAAATTAGTCTCTGAGTCATTGAGATATTGTGTTGTTTGGTAATCAAGAAAGGATGAAGATTCAAGAGCGGGAGGACCTTTTCATGTTTTTCTTGATTACCGGGTTGAGGAGCTCTATTGTTGCCTTTAGGCTGTGACCGGATGGAGAGCAAATGTTAACCATATGATCTCTTTGCTCAGTGATCCGAAACAAGTCTCTCTATATTTGTGTAACAGGCTCTAGAGTCTAGGAAACAGTCACGTGCTTTTGCATCACCTCTCCGTATCATGCAAACAGTCTCATTAACATTTAAGGCTCTCCTCTTCAGTGTTTTCAGACCTGACTGGACCCACGGTTGGACCGGTAAACTCAATGGTCCCGTTCGTAGAAACGAGTGCTTCTTGAAATGCCTGAGAAGAAGGTTATAAGGAAATCTCAGTTTCGGAATTTGTTAGATAATGGGGTTAAGATAGACTACTCAATGAAGTTCTTCCACCATATGCTCTTGCCACAACTTGTGACTAAGAAAAGAGCTTTGGGTCCATTTTTGTGGGAAACCAATTAGGATTTCCATGAGAGAGTTTGCCATAGTTACGGGCCTTAATTGTTCTAAGATTCAAGCAACAAAGAGTAGATGCAAAGGCAAAGGAAAATCCATAGAAGAGGAAATTCCTGCTTTTTGGAAAAAACGTTTTGGGAAAAACGCGAAAGTCAAAAGTAGTGATGTTAAAGATTTGCTTGAGGCTAAGTCATTAAATGACAAGGAATGGCAAATTTGGTAGTCGATGGTCTACTATTACCTACATCGAAGACCAATATCATCCCAAACGAACATGTGGGAATGGTTGCAAACATCTCTCATTTTCTTGCACATCCATGGGAGCGTAAGTCATTCCATCTGTCCACGTAATGTAAAGTAGAGAAGTATGTCCAAGAATTGGTTGCAATCCAAGAACATGTGGGAATGGTTTTCAACTTGTAATGATAGAATGTACAACATGGCATACCACAGTTACAGCTGACACGACTATCCACCAAGGGTCATCATACTCAGATAGAAGCGCAAAGGATATCATAGGTAAAGACGAAACATATTTAGATAGAGGCGATGAAACACACTCCAAAATATCTTATTATTTGGACAGGAGAATGAAGTGATTCAGATCGTGGATGTAGTCTATGCGTTCAAAAAGTGAGGGCCTTGATCATATGAAAGATGACTGAGATAACACATAAAGTAAACGTATTTTCATATATCACATATTTTAGCTTATTTTTATACATATATAGGGTACACTTTTTTTTTGACCAAAACATAGGATAAACATGTTAAAGAAAAAAGCTCTTCAAAATTTTGAGGCCGTATGCAATTTTTCTTTCATATAACATGGTAACATTTTTATATAGGAAACATTTGCCTCTCCATTAATCTATTTTAATATTTTACGGTTTTTAAAAAACAAGTTCTGAGAGGCTTCTTTTTGTCCTCCAAAATTTTGACATGGTATTTTGTTTTCTTTGTAAACAAATTTATAAATCAAAAGGTGAAGATTGTATATCAACGCCAAAATACAATTCGATTTACTGTTTTTTTCTTAAACAAAAAAGTGATTGATTATGTTTTTGTTTATATCCATTTTTTAAATTTAAATATATTATATTAAAATCGACCCAAACCGGCGAGTCGTCAAGCACCTCTTCTTCTTAGAGGGTCCGCCGTCCTCTAGCAAGACCAGATCTGAAGTAGACCACTGCACAACCTCGGCTCCGTCTCCACGCCACTGCATCTCTGGAGAAGAGATCCAACGGAGAAGCCTTCTTTTGTAACTTTTTGATCATAGTGGGACAGAGTTAGTTTAGCCTGTCGACATTTTGAAACCCATATTTTAATAAATCGTTCTTCCGAGACAACCATAATAGTGCTCTATTTGTATAAAACTAATGTTAACAAATTTTACACTAGAACTTAACCAAAATGTAGAGAAATGTATGCGTTTGTTTGCCTTAATCGCTTCTCTTTTATCCCTTCAATCTTAGTCGTTGTCTCATTTCCTCAGTTCTGAATTTTTGATGTAATAGTCTTCAATATCTTTCGCAAAACTCTATCATCCATTACTCATCCGTGTCTGAAGACATCTTTATCAACACTAACAAAGAATATCAATCTCTAAACACATTCACTAAAATCAGGACTCGTACTTAACACAAGATGATAATGGTTTGGAACTTCTACATTTTTGTTTTGAACATTTGAACTTCTACATTAGCACATTTGATGGCTCAGTATAACCTTTAACTAACCCTTGCTAGATGATCGAATGGTTCGGGACAAAAAATTATCCTAGTAACTGAACTAACCAAAAT
The DNA here is from genome assembly GCA_020283515.1 of Alliaria petiolata. NCBI lineage: Eukaryota > Viridiplantae > Streptophyta > Magnoliopsida > Brassicales > Brassicaceae > Alliaria > Alliaria petiolata. Next base: position 465,716,452 of record JAHZTW010000001.1, on the reverse strand, counting down.
ACCCGAATGGTTCTACATTTTTATACATGAAGAACCAGAAACCAAACGCGAACTGATCCAGGAACCGATGGGTACCCGAAATATCCAAAATACAATTATATATCCAAAAATATTTGTTGTATTTAGACTTAACCCAACATTACAATTATAGACCGATATAATAGTGATGTTTAGACCGAAATAACTAAAGTATTCAAAATATTTGAAAATCTTTAGTTATATTTATCAAAATTAAATATATTTTTTTGTAAAATTTAACTAAATAACAGAAATATCTTATTTTTTAAAAGTATTTTAGATAATTTTAGGATAATTTGGATACCTGGAACCGACCCGAACCCGGGCAGAACCGAACTGAACCCGAAACAAAAAAAAAAACCTGAATGGGTCTTATACTCTAAGATCGAAATACCTGAAATCCGAAAAGAACCGATCTGAACTCGAACGGATACCAGAACGCCCAGGGCGTACTTTCAACTTGAGTTACCCTTTAAATTGTTTCTTCAAAACCACTACAATTAAACAATTCACTCTCTCTTCTATCAAAACAAAAATAAAGGAAACAATAAGTGCAATGAAGGTAGAATATAAGCGATTCTAGCCGTGACTATGTGTGCCATTACTCTATTGAGGTAGATGCTAGCCGAGATCAAGGCCACACCTCAATTCCTTCAAGTTTTAGTTCTCCAATCAATCACACAAAATGTTGTTCATTGCTATTTAGCGCTTAAGGTTGCGTAATGGGAATATATATATAAATCAGTTTGGCGGGAAAATTTTGAAAATGTTGGAGCGTATGTAGTGAAGCGTTTATGGAAGTATGAAGAAAGTGCTGATCACAAGTGTTTCCGTTAAATCCATTGTTGCCCTCTTCTAGTCAAGCATGGCTGCTCCAGCACTCAAGTAGTGAAGCATAGCTACGAGACCAGTATTTAAAATGCGATAAATTTCAATAGAGTTTATAGAATAAAGAGCATAAATGTTGATGAAGTAATCTTCAAAAATGCCTTTATAGCAGATGAATTAGTTGTGGTCGTCGCTGGAGAAATGGTGGTTACAAACAAAAAAGATAGATGAACCGAAGAGTGTTTGTGCAAGCAGTTTAAACAGCCAGAAAAAAAAAAATGATGAATGGACTGAGGAAAGTGAAATTTGTTGATGTAGTGGTGGCAAGAGCATTTGCTTCTGCGTCCACTACTTCTGCCATCGATGGAGAAACAGAGAAAAAAAACACAAATGATTTTCTTTGTTTTTTCACCGTTTCTCCTTCTCCGCTAGAAGCAGTGGCTGTAGAGGCAGACGTTCATACTGCTATGGCATCATCGAATTTCAATTTTCTTGGTCGACTTATCTTTTTCTTCATATTCTAACTATTTTCACCGTTTCCACCAACTCTCATCGCTTGATCTAGGTTTGTCTTTGTAACCGCGGCCACTATCTTCAGCAGCACCCAGAACCAATCCACGCTTTGTTGCGGATTTCATCGTCGACATTAAGACTTTTTGTAGCATCATGGTCGAGCGGATCATGCGATGGCCGATGTAAATACGTTCTGAGTCGAGTGAGGTTCGACCGTGTCTGTGAGAAATGTATGTACCATGATTATTTCCGTGAGGTTATGGATTGTACCGTGGCTATAGTCGAGTAAAATTGTGAAACTGCCGAGAAAACGACTAAGTGTCGAGAGGAAAAGGGTTGGGCCCGTGGGCCGTGAGTTTGGTCTGCCAAAAGAGAGTATTCCGTGTGGAAAAATGATTTATCCCGTGAATGGCCGAGCGATTCGCGAGTTTAATCGAGCGGTTCGGGTTTTCATCGAGAGAAAAGAAATCCGTCCGGATTAAGCCGAGAAAAACTTAAAACAGACCGACTATAACCGAGAGAAAACCGAGATGCATCGGCTAGGTTGTGGCTGGACGGTTTAGTTAGGGTTTTCACCCTATAAAAAGAGATTTCTCCCGTGGCCGCGTGAGTTAGTTGAGAAAAATTCCGAGAGAAAGAAACCTAGGCGATTTCATCCGAGAGAAAGAAGCTTTCGCCGAGAGAAATCCGAGTTGTTCGAGAGATCGTGCGATCCGTGCCGTTTCTGCAAGTTTTGTTCGGGTTAATCGATCAGGAGTAGACGATTTACCGAGAGAAGGATCGAAGTATCCGAGGATTTTCCGAGCGGATCGTGAGATATCCGAGAGTACTTCGATTCATCCGAGGGAATTGGTAAGTGTTCAGATATTTTTGATTAGTGCCGAGTTCTGTTGAATGTCTTCGGACTAATCCGTCTGTTTTGATCTGTTTCCGAGGGAATACATAATCTGGTTTGAGGAAAAGTGAGCGGTTTGAGAGATAGCCGAGAGGAGATAGGATCTCGCGGGACGATTCGTAGCGATAGCCGAGGATTCACGGTTGTGTCCGACTATCTCTATTTCTGACCAAGTAATCACCGAGTTTCATCTGACTGAAACATTTGCCTTTGTGTCTAAGGTGAGTGCGTGACTGTGGCTGGTACCTAAGATCGTAGGATTGCTAGGTTATCTGATTTTCATTGATTGCTTGTGTAAGTTAGTGGTTTCGGCTTAGCAAGGTCAATGTTTCAGTGATTGTGATTTGGTTAAGTGTGAACCGTGAGTATACATGATGTCTAACTAGCTCGTTTGGATAGCCGGATCGAGTCTCTTGCCTAGGTGATGTATGATTCACGCTAGAGCAGAACCGAGTCCATAAGTCATGGTCCGCGAGTTAGGGTAGATGATCATATCCATTTTTTGTGTTTGCTTGCTAAGTGATAATGCGAATTGTGTAACTGATAGTATGTTTGTGTTTCTGGTATTGGCTAAGGTGTTACGGGATGACCGTATTCACTAAGCATTTATGGTAATGTTTGTGCCTCTCTTTTGTGTTGAGTGTGCAGGTAAAGAAGTTATCCGGGACGTTTAGTCCTGAAGGCGGACGTGCGTGCAGTGAAGAAATATGTGGATTAGGACTGGGTTTTGGGGGTTTTTATTATTATAAGTTGTACTGGTTTCTGGCTTTGGTGTTCTAGTTATAACTTAATCGAATTTTGATAAGTTAGTTTCTGTTTTAAGAACCTTTGTTATACGATTTGGATTTGGAATAATTATGAAATGAAAATGAATGTTTCGTGTATCGAATCTGTTGTTTATGCTTAAGAAATTATGAAAATATGCTAAGTATGCATTCTGGTCGTGAGTTAGATTCGGGACGGTCTGACCTGAATAGAAATATCGGGTTGGGTCGCCATGGTCGATTTTAGGACAGTTCATTAGCATAGTTGGGGTTAGAAATATCCACCTTTCACTGCCGAGTCTCGCGGTCTGTTGTTTTTGTGGAGTTTGGAACTCTTGTCTGGTCTTAGCTTCGGGCTAATCGGTTCTGTTTTGACTTGCAGATGGCTCCGAGAAGGATAAAGAATGCAAGGTTGAATGGTGCTGTGAACTCGGGGAGTTCTGGAACTGATAATGCGGTTGGGAACCAGCATGAGATTGAGGCTGCTGCGGCTGCTGAGGCTGCTGCTGCGGCGGCTGAGGCTGCTGCGGCGGCTGAGGCTGCTGCTGAGGCTGCTGCTGCTGCTGCGAACGCGGCTGCTGCGAAAGTAGCTGCGGGTGGAGCTGAGAACGTGGCTGGAAATGCTGTGGGTGCTGTTCCAGACAGACTGGAGGCTATGCAGGGATTGCTAGCTCAAGTGTTGGAGCATTTACCAGTGGTTGCGCCTATGCCGGGAGTGGTACCGACCGTGGCACCACAAGTGGTGGAACTGAACGTTGGGAATATGGCTGTGGAGGAAGGGGATCAGATCATGGTGATTCTGTCTTGCCTCAAGGTTCTGGATCATATGGCGAGGTTGGGAACCAAGTTCTTTGCTGGAGAAACTGCACCTATTGAGGATGAGCCTTGAAAGGAACTTCGAGTCTATCTGATTTCTTGAGGAGTACAAGAAGGACATAGCTGTGCATTACTTGGAGGGTACTGCGCACATTTAGTGAAAAGGGACCACATGACATTTGATGAATCCGAAGTGTTTGTATGAGACGATTTATGCGATGTTCCAAAGCAAGTACTTCCCGCAGGAAGCTTACAATCAGTTGGAGGCTGAATTTATGTATCTACGCCAAGGGACCAAGACGGTTCGGCAGTATGAGACTGAGTTTAACCTGTTACGGAAGTACGTGGGACATGACTATGACACTGAGGATAAGCTAATCCGAAGGTTCATGAGCGTACTAAGGGTCGAGCTGCGTAATGGTTGTCTTGTGCGTGACTATGCGACAGTCACGGAGCTTGTAGAGAAAGCGGCATTGTTGGAGTCTGGACAAACGGAGGAGGCTTTGTCTAAGGCTGGAACCGTGGCCAAGAGTGGTCATGCGTCTGAAGGACAGAACTGCAAGTTTGGAAAGAATGTTCCAGCTAAGTCAAGTGGGAACCACATCGTGTGTGGATCTTGCGGAAAGGTGCATGTTGGTGTGTGTAGGCGTGCATCTGGAGCTTGTCATCGTTGTGGTAGTTTGGAGCATAGGGTTCGTGATTGTCTTGAGCCACCAAGTATCGGATGGTGATATTGTGTCTGTTGTGTTTGTTTCGGTTGCGGAGAGCCGGGACATTACAGGGGTGATTGTCCGAGGTCCGGTGCAGTTGGGCAAGTGGCTACTCAGCCTAAGCGTGCAGGGGATGGACTGTCGCCACCGGCTAAGAGGCAGGCCATCATGCCAAGAGTGTATGCAGCGACCGCGGATGGGAATGGAGATCCGACCACTTCTCGACCGATCACTGGTAAGTTTTAGTACTTACGTTTTGCTGAGTTTGGTTGTGTCTTGATGCAACAGGATTTATAGTGTTTTTGAGTTTTAAATTTGTAACCCTATTGCCTGCAAGTGCACAGATGTGCGTCGTAGTTGATATATCATGGTTTTTACCCATTTTTAGACCATGATATAAGTGTTTTTATAGAGTCTTTTGGCTATTTTCGAGTCTATATAGAGTCTATATAGAGTCTTTACAGGTTCATGTACAATTGGAGACAAATTGGAGATTTGGATACATTTTGGAGCTTAATGGAATGAAGTCACGAAGTGATGAAGTCAATACTGGAATTACACGCAAGGTGTCGATCGACACCATGTAGTGTCGATCGACACCAGGTTTTCCAATTTCCAGAATCGAGAAGTTTCCAGTTTTTGAAGAAAAGGAAATCTCCAAGACTTTTCCTAATCCTTTTGGGAATTGAAGACTCGTACCTAGGCCTATAAATATAGTTTTTCAGCCATTGTTTAGGCAGAATCTCATACTTTAAGAATCATAGAAGTTTAGGTTTTTGGAGAGAAGAATTTGTCTCCTTAGAGCAAATTTGGAACTCCCTTTATTTATTCTATTGATTTCTTTTATGCTTTCTATTCAAGTTATGATTTCTGTTTCATTGATCATGTCTGAGTAGTTTGCTTGTTAGGTTTAGGGTTTTTCAAAGGTGATTAATGAATTGTTAGGTCGAATTAAATTGTTAGGATAAAATCATTAGAGTTCTTCATCTGGATTTGTGTTTAATGCTTATTCTAGCTTCGCGACCTAGAATCTGATCTTAGGTTAATTAATAGATGCGAGAGTATTATTGATTGCCTGAACTAATGTTAGATGAGCAAAATACCTATTCGCAAAGAGATTTGGTTTAGGGTTTTGTGAACAATTGAACCTGAACTTTAATGCTTGTTTGAATCGATAGGATTTGCAAAGAGATTTGGAATTCTAGGGTTTAGACATAGATAATCTTCGCAGCGAGAGTTGGTTGATTTTACATTAGTGTTTCGAGTTCTAGAACAGTTCTTCATAATTCCTAACATTCTGTCTAGACCTGCAATTTAGATCACCTGAGAATTTCCCTGAACCTAGCGTTTCGTCTCCTGAACTTACACCGTTTTTAATTGCTTTCTGTGTTTTAAATTCCATCTTTTTTCTTAGCTTAATTCGAATTTAGAAAACTGCTGTGTGACTATCCCTTCTCTGTGGATTCGATCCCTAAGTACTACAACTGATCTCTTAATTTGAGAGAGTTGCTTAGGGTAAATTTGACCCATATCAAATTTTGGCGCCGTTGCCGGGGAAGGAGATTAGTTGCCTACAGATTTCTAGTATTAGGATTTTGTCTAGGTTTTTATTTTTGTTTTTGTTACTGATTTAGTTTCTCATCTTTGGTTTCAGGTGCATGCCCAGTACCAGAAGCAACAAGGAAGAGGAACTAGTCCCATTGAACCAGGAGCTCGGTCATCTCGAACGCACAAACCGAGCATCTGCTCGAGCGTCGATCGACACAGAGAGCATCGATCGACACCATACCTTAGTGTCGACCGACACCGCTTGTATCGATCGACACCAGACGCAGACTGAGATGGCAGAACCACTGATCCTAATGCGCAACGAGGCTGGCGACTTTGTCGACCTACAGGGCAACAGAAGGAACGCCCAAGGACATAGACTTGATGAGGCTGGCGCCGTCATAGTCGAACCGGCGATACAAATCGCCGGTGCAGAAGCTGGACGTGGAAGAACACTTGGCGAGTACAACCGCCCAGACCAGTTCTATGCTAATAGAGCTGCGATCCGTCCTCCTGCATTTCAGAGGAATGACTTCGAGCTGAAGCCTGCTTACTACACTTTAGTGGCTCAGCATCCCTTCCATGGTCTTCCTAATGAGCACCCTATGGACCACGTTGAGAGATTCGAGGACTTAGCCTCAAGCATCAAGGCTAATGGAGTTACATATGATTATCTCTTCTGCAAGCTTTTCCCTTACTCGCTTGCTGGAGATGCATCATACTGGCTGAAGCAGCTGCCACCAGGATCCTTGACTACATGGGAAGATACAAAGAATGCATTCCTTTGCAATTTCTTTGATGATGCGAGATCCGAGGAGCTGAGGATGAAGATCACTACATTCTCTCAAGGACCCACTGAAGCATTCAAAGCTTCTTGGGTGAGGTTCAGATCTTACCAGAGGGACTGTCCACATCATGGATTCAGCGAGCCGCAGCTTATCGGTATCTTTTACCGAGGGATCGATTGGAGGTACCAGATGGCCCTAGATGCTGCGAGCAATGGCAACTTCAACACAAGATTTCCAGAAGGTGCGGTAGAGCTTATAGAGAATTTGGCCTCTAGTAACAGCACCAAGAACGCAGACTTCGAAAGAAGACAACACGCTGGAGTGAATGGAGGAGCCCATATCGCTGAAGTCAACAGGAAGCTGGACAACGTACACAATCTCTTGGTGGGAAAGAGGCAAGTTCAGTTTGCTGCAGAAGTGGAGACCTTTGAGCCAGAACAAGAAGAGGTTAACTTCATCAATGGTGCTGGATTTCAAGGTCAAAGGTTCATCAATCAACAAGGCTATGGTTCTTCTTACCAGAAGCCTTTTCAGAACAACAACTTCCAGAGAAGCTATGGTTCTTCTTCTTACCAGAAGCCTTTTCAGAACAACAACTTCCAGAGAAGCTATGGTTCTTCTTCTTACCAGAAGCCTCCTGCACAAGATAACAAGATGGAATCTATGATAGAACAACTTCTAGAAGGGCAACAGAAGATGACAGTGGCCTTTAATGGGAAGATTGACACATTATATCAAGATGTGACTGGAAAGATGGACGCCATGTACCAAGACTTGAATGGGAAATTCGAATCTCTGAACAACCATGTCAAGAAATTGGATGTTCAAGTTGCTCAAACCGCAGAAGCTGTTCATAGGCAAGAAGGATTTCTTCCTGGGAAGACTGATACAAACCCCAGACGCCATGTGAATGCAATCACGACAAGGAGCAGAAGCAAGATGGAACCAGAGGAGAAGGAGAATCCAAGTGCTGAAGACCTTGTGGAGTTGGAGAAAATTGAAAAAAAAAGCTCTGGATGCCCCTGCAGATCCAGTGTCGATCGACACAGGAGAGTGTCGATCGACACCCGAAGAACATCGCGAAATCAAGAGCTCGAGCCCGTGTGTCGATCGACACAAGGCTGATGTCGATCGACACCCTATACAGACATTGCTGGATCGAGCTGCAGCTTTACCATCTCAAGAGGAAAAAGTGTACAAGCCTAAGATACCCTACCCCCTGCCTCCCAGAAAATCTAAACAGGAGAGAGAAGAAGCCAGATGCAAGGAGATGATGGATAAGCTGATGGTTGAGCTACCCCTAGTTGATGCAGTCCAACTTTCACCTGCATTAAGAAGATATGTCAAGAGAATGGTTGCAAACGGTGTGAGTCCTGAAGAAGGAGCATTACTTACCAGACACATGAATGTAATTCTCTTGAACATAGTTCCAAGGAAGAAGAAGAAGATGTGGGTTTCTGAACAAGTCTGTGCTGTGATTCAGAGGAGGATTCCAGAGAAATTACCAGATCCAGGGAACTTTGTGCTAGATTGCTCAATCTCAACAGGACGGTTTCCTCGTTCTCTCTGCGATCTAGGCTCAAGTATCAACTTGATGCCACACTCTGTAGCTGTTACACTTGGAATGACTGACTTCGAGCCAACCAGGATCTCCCTTGTCCTAGCTGATCAATCAAATAGAATCCCAGAAGGTGTTCTAGAAGATGTTCCCCTGAAGATTGAAGGCTGCATTATTCCTACAAATTTTGTGGTTTTGAAGTATGATGAAGAACCTGCAGATCCTCTTATTTTGGGAAGATCATTTTTGGCTTCAGCTGGTGCCATTATTGATGTGAGGAAAGGGAAAATAGAGCTTGATTTGGGTGAAGTTGTCATGAACTTTGACATGGACAAATTAAGAGGACCATCCACCATTGATGGTCAAGCTTTTTCAGTAGAGATGTCCATAGATGAAGGTCCAATCATGGAAAATTAGGATGCCATTACTGCTGGGTATGTCAAGGAGCTTGATACTGAAAATCAAGAGGACAAACTGGTTATTAAAGAGGCATTGGCTGAGAATTCTAAGAAAATTGTGGAGCTTGAAGACTGGGGTGGAAATGATCATATCTTCAGGACTATGAGCAGCGAGGATGTTCAAATCAATGACAAGTTGATGGAGGAAGACGTGTTCATCATGGAAGCAAGGATTGCAGAGCTGAGTTGCAGAAAAAGCACAGAAACTCGAGCTGCAAGCTTGGTGTCGATCGACACCACCTGTGTCGATCGACACCCTTCGCGGATCACACCAGAAGTCACTTCCAATGCTGCAATTCCATCACAAGTGGTCAAACAGATGCTTCCACATCCTACATGCCATAAACCTCGAAGGAAGCAAAGGTACGCATTCCCTGGAATGAATTCCAAACCTCCTGATCTTGTTAATAAAAACTTTAAAGGTTCAAAGAATGTTGCGCACTTTTCCAAGCCACGAGATTCTCGTAGAAGGCTTGATATTTCTTTTGATGATGCTGCAGGAAAACGAAGTATCCCACCCAAACTCAAGTCCCACCCTGCTGATGTTCCTCATTTCCTTGGTCGCTCTCATGCACCTAATGCTTATACACCACCATGGATGAGAAGACATTCGTCTGGAAAGCATTTAATGTCACCCTCTGATCCACCAGACGTCTGAACCCCGACACAGTCAAGCTAATGACTGAAAACGAGCGCTGAGTGGGAGGCAACCCACTGTTAGGTACGTTTTTCTTTATATTTTGTTTTTGTTTTACTTAAGTCCTAGTTTCAGTCAGTTGAAAAAGGAGACATTGGGCTCAACAAAGGCCAGTGTCGATCGACAC
>JAHZTW010000001.1:465691318-465704855 GCA_020283515.1 Alliaria petiolata | reverse complement strand
TTAGGTTAATTAATAGATGCGAGAGTATTATTGATTGCCTGAACTAATGTTAGATGAGCAAAATACCTATTCGCAAAGAGATTTGGTTTAGGGTTTTGTGAACAATTGAACCTGAACTTTAATGCTTGTTTGAATCGATAGGATTTGCAAAGAGATTTGGAATTCTAGGGTTTAGACATAGATAATCTTCGCAGCGAGAGTTGGTTGATTTTACATTAGTGTTTCGAGTTCTAGAACAGTTCTTCATAATTCCTAACATTCTGTCTAGACCTGCAATTTAGATCACCTGAGAATTTCCCTGAACCTAGCGTTTCGTCTCCTGAATTTACTAAGTTTTAAATTTCTTTCTGTTTCTAGTTATACATTCTCACTTAGCCTAATTCGAAATTAGAAATTCGCTGTGTGACTATCCCTTCTCTGTGGATTCGATCCCTAAGTACTACAACTGATCTCTTAATTTGAGAGAGTAGCTCTAGGGTAAATTTGACCCCTATCAGTAGTATTTAGGGTATCGATCCACAAAGACTAAGTTGTTTCTAACAAATCCACTAAACCGAAAATCAATAAGAACGAACAATTGAATATGGGGTTGTTTGGGTGTTGTGAGTGGTGACGAAGATAGTGAATAGGAAGGTAAATCAATACGAGATAAGAGTTGGGTGTTAGGGAATTCGCAAGGTATCATGGATCAATCAACGAGATATTTAAACATAAAGAATCGATGGATGTTCTAGACTAACCTACTTCCATAGTATTAATCTCGAAATCGAATCTAGACCAATCATGAAATCTATCAACTTAGATTGCTAAACTTCCGTTAAATCTAAGCATCTAGACAACCTAATTTTCCAAATCCGCAAACAGCCCTAGACTAACTTTCGCAGCCTAAAGTTGTTTGCAACTCCTACGCTTGCTTCTCCCGCGAGACTGCATAATATGTCATCAGTAAAATCATCATAACTCCAGATCTAACCGTTGGTTTGCCTTAAAACCACTTGGATATGAAAGCTAACAGTCCCCTCTATCTGGTGTCCAACTTTGAGTAAGATCGCGTGGTAGAAAGTCTTGATCGGATGTTAAACTTCTAGCAGCTCGAATCTGTCCAAAATACCGCTTTGCTCCGAAAAGCTCCATTTTGCATCCTTTTTACTAAGTTAACCTGAAAAGAGTCTTGACCATACAAATACTCGAAAACTACTATTATTGTATGAAAAACCGAGTGAAACACTTATTAAAGTGTTCACTTATGATAGCTAAAAAGGGTAAAATATCGATGTTATCAACTCCCCCAGACTTAAACCTTTGTTTGTCCTCAAACAAAAAAGAAATCTAAGTAAGGGAAAGAGGTTTGAAAATGTGGAAACTCATCAATACTTGGGAACTCATCAAGTCTAGCAATCGACCCGTTGAGCCACGTAACTCGGTATTTAAACTCAAAGTGTTTGGGTCTAGTTACCTTGAGCTTTTCACCCTTCCCAGATACACTTCATGGTCCCTTTGAGTATTTCGAGCTTTCTCTTGTTGACTCCTTTAGCCATTTAGGTGTGCGGTCTCTATCGAGGGAGTATTGGTCAACGAGACATTATACTCTTCTCTTCCAAACATCTAGACAAAGACATTTCAGACACAACTCTCCTATTTTCTCTTCCCTTAGTCGATTTCTCCCTACTTTTCTAGGGTATCATTTTATTTTTTCTATCGACTTTCTTATTCCATTTTTTTTTCTTTCTTCTTAGCTTGAGAATGATCACTTCTTTGAAGTTTACATGATTGCTGCGAACCGTCATTGTCCTTTAAGGAACTCTGGTTGCCATTCCCAAACTAAAACCTTTCTTTTTTTTTTTTTTTCTTTTCTATAACAAGGGAAGATCAAGGAGAGGTTGCATTGCATCTACTTAGTCATGCTAGAGTCTAAAAGAGGAGCAAAGTTCGAAGTACCTCAAGCCCCTTGACGAGAAGATTTGATTCATTAGGTGCGGAGTCAACGCAAGATCCTTCGAGTACTCTAGAGATTAGAACTTTCTCCGCTGGAATGATCCACTCGCCGTGTTCAACTTAGTAAACCTTGCTTCTAAATCCGTGAGAATGGTCATTAAGGTTCCTTGTTCAAAGTGACTTGTACCTAGCAAAGTTCATAGTTTCCGACTAAAAAAAAAAAAAAAGTTTTGACTCTATAAAACGACTCGATAAATGATGTAAGTATGCATAAGACTCATCAAATCAAAGCATAGTTAGTAATATAAGAAACCCCCCAGACTTAAATCAAACTGTCCCCAGTTTGTTTAAATCGAGTTGAGGTGAAAAAGATAGGTAAATTCAAGTACAAGCTTGTGAAGACTTACTTGAAAGTGGCGTTGGGTTTGGTGTAGGTGGATGGGTGTGTGGTATGATTGAGCTAAGGACTTGATCATTCTCCTTATGTCCTTCCTTAGAATCGATTTAATTGAACAAAAGAAATCGGAAACTTAACTCGAAAGGAAATGTGTTGTGCGGTTGAGCTTCCTTGCTTCGTTTGGTGGTGGTGGGCGTATGGTGATGATGGATGAGGGTGGTGATAGGCATTTGGTGGTGATGGTTGGCTCGCCTTTGTTGAGAAATATGATCGACTTGAACATCTTTTTCACCACTTTTGCATCATTTGTAGGACTAGCTATGGCTTCCACCCACTTAGACACGTAGTCTACAGCAACAAGAATGTATTTGTTCCCAAAAGATGAAGGAAAAGGACCCATAAAGTCGATTCCCCACACATCGAAAACTTCGACTTCTTGGATAAAGTTCTGCGGCATCTCATTCTGTTTACTGATATTGCCTTGTCTTTGGCAAGCATCACACTTAGAGATGAAAGTGTGGGCGTCCTTGAACATAGTAGGCCACCAAAAACCAGCTTGTAAGACCTTAGCGACTGTTTTATTAGTAGCAAAATGTCCAGCGTAGTTGGAGCCGTGATAAGCGAAGAGAATGCCCGAAACTTCTTCTTCTGGGATGCATCTTCGGAATATACGATCAGAACACTGCTTATAGAGATATGGTTCACCCCAACAGTATCTTCTAGCATCTCGCAAGAACTTTTTCTTCTTATAGCCGAAGATTTGAGATGGCTCAATATCAGCGGCTAAATAGTTTGCAATGTGTCTAAACCATGGCATGTTGAATCCATCAGATCTTACCATAGATGGGCGTGTCTTGCTTGCATTTGCACAAGTTAGGACAACTTCTATGATGTAGATGTTTTCCTCCGGTAAGCTATCATTCAAAGGTAGTTTAGTGATGGGGTCTAAATAGTCGTCCAAGATTGGAGGATTTCTTTGGGGACTCGTCTAGCTTTGAATTTGTAGGACCCTAAGCTGCAAGTGCACAGCGTGCGTTGTAGTACTTAGGGTATCGAACCACAGGGAGGAGGTCAACTGCAAAACAGAGAATCAAGACAAGCAAAGACGCAGAGAATTGGGGGTTTGTAGGATTGTGTCACGGTTTCAGTATCTATTGAATGCAGGAACCGACAAGCAAGGTTATATAGAGCTGGTTGTCAATCAACTCTATATCGGACAAGAATCAAAGCAAGCAGTGCGGGAAAACTAAGTATGGAAGTGTGTAAATCTCGATTGAAAAGCATATGGGAAAAACGCGTTGGGGATATTCTCTGGAAATCTATGGGGTTCTAACTAGAAATCAAACACACATCGAATTCAGGCAAACAAGACTAGGCGATTTTCCCTAAACTGGAATCACTGTTTTACAACCTAACTCTTTCAAGCTAGACCGGCTATGTTATGCAAAATTCGCGGGAATACTTTCGTATCCTACGTCCTAGACAAACACGCAATATAGATCAAGTTCATAAACATTCACGTCTTCTTGTTAGATATGCGTTAGCATCCCAGAAGCATTCGATCAGCCAAGCTAGGTTCGGATCCGAGATTCAGCGCGATAGCGGTTCTCGAAATCCTAAGATCAGATATCTAGTTAGGTACTCTAGATTCATGCAGTAAGAACAAGCTTAACACGAAAGAAAATCCTAATCTACGGCCTAAATAATCGATGCAGCCAATTTAAGAACAATTAATGAAATTTCCCATAAATCCCCTTAAAGAACGCCCAACGAAAGTGATTACTCAAACATGGTAACACAAATCAGAATCATAGATGAAGAGAATTGCATAAAACGGAATCAGATTTATAGGTCTTGAGGTCCTCTTAGGGTTCACTTAGGGTTCCACCGAGTTTGGGGACTATCAGGCTCGATTTGAGCTTGAAAACGGGCTCGGTAATTCTCACTTGTTGTTGCCGCGCGAGCGATGGTTCATGGGCCGGCCATTGGTCTTCTGAGCTTTCCTGGCGCGGCCAGACTTCTTCTGAGGATGTGTCTGATAGGCCTTCTTGATTCCTTCATAACTTGAGATCCAACCATGGGATTGGACTCAAACAACTTCGACGTGAAAGGCAGTAGATCAGGCTACCTTGTCACCAAAATTCAGCTCGATCCCATGGTGGGAAGGTCTCCTTCTTGTGCTAAACTTCTGTCAAAAAACTCATGTTCCGAAAATGTCCGTTTTGCTCCGTTTTGCATCCTTTTTCCTAAGATTTCCTGAAAAGAGTCTTGGACACACAAATACTCGAAAACTACTGAATATACATTAATACCTTTGTGAAATGCTTATTAAAGCATACACTTATGATGGTAAAAATGGGTAAAATATGCATGTTATCAACTCCCCCAGACTTAAACCTTTGTTTGTCCTCAAACAAAACAGAAATCTAAGTAAGGAAAAGAGGTTTGAAAACGTGGAAACTCACCAATACTTGGGAACTCATCAAGTCTAGCAATCGACCTGTTGAGCCACATAACTCGGAATTCAGCTTCAAGGCGTTTGGGTCTAGTTACCTTGAGCTTTTCACCCTTCCCGGATACGCTTCATGGTCCCTTTGAGTATTTCGAGCTCCCTCTTGTTGACTCCTTTATTCATTTAGGCGTGCGGTCTCTATCGAGGGAGTATTGGTCGACGAGACATTATACTTTCTCTTCCAAACATCTAGACATAGACATTTCAGACACAACTCTCCTATTTTCTCTTCCCTTAGTCGATTTCTCCCTACTTTTCTAGGGTATCATTTTATTTTTTCTATCGACTTTCTTATTCCATTTTTTTTTCTTTCTTCTTAGCTTGAGAATGATCACTTCTTTGAAGTTTACATGATTGCTGCGAACCGTCATTGTCCTTTAAGGAACTCTGGTTGCCATTACCAAACTAAAACCTTTTTTTTTTTTTTTTTCTTTTCTATAACAAGGGAAGATCAAGGAGAGGTTGCATTGCATCTACTTAGTCATGCTAGAGTCTAAAAGAGGAGCAAAGTTCGAAGTACCTCAAGCCCCTTGACGAGAAGATTTGATTCATTAGGTGCGGAGTCAACGCAAGATCCTTCGAGTACTCTAGAGATTAGAACTTTCTCCGCTGGAATGATCCACTCGCCGTGTTCAACTTAGTAAACCTTGCTTCTAAATCCGTGAGAATGGTCATTAAGGTTCCTTGTTCAAAGTGACTTGTACCTAGCAAAGTTCATAGTTTCCGACTAAAAAAAAAAAAAAAGTTTTGACTCTATAAAACGACTCGATAAATGATGTAAGTATGCATAAGACTCATCAAATAAAAGCATAATTAGTAATATAAGAAACCCCCCCAGACTTAAATCAAACTGTCCCCAGTTTGTTTAAATCGAGTTGAGGTGAAAAAGATAGGTAAATTCAAGTACAAGCTTGTGAAGACTTACTTGAAAGTGGCGTTGGGTTTGGTATGGGTGGATGGGCGTGTGGTATGATTGAGCTAAGGACTTGATCATTATCCTTATGTCCCTGCTTAGAATCGATTTGATTGAACAAAAGAAATCGAAAACTTAGCTCGAAAGGAAATGTGTTGCGCGGTTGAGCTTCCTTGCTTCGGATGGTGGTGGTGGGCGTGTGTGGGTGATGGATGAGGATGGTGATAGGCGTTTGGTGGTGATGATTGGCTCGCCTTTGATGTGAAGAACAGGTACTCCGGTTGTTGAGTACTCGTCTTGGTTCCTTGACCTTTGATAACACCGTGAATGAGAGATGGAAAATCTTCCGTCCTTGCGTCTTGAAGATTGCGTCACCTCAGAAACTTGACTTGAAGTTTGGGTCTATGCTGGCCTATCCAGTGATCTGTTCGGGATCCCGGAAGACAGGTGTTGCTAGTATGAACTTCAATGCCATATGAAATCCTTACTTGGCTTCGGTAAAGGTCTTGGTCGCGGAAGAAAGAAGCTAGTCTTCGGGAACTTTCCTCTTCGCGGTTTGGTGAAGGAAGTTGCATCTTCTTCCTTCTGGAGCTTGCACAACGGTTTTCATCCTCTAGAACCGTTGTATTCTTCTTCTTCTTCTTCATGGATACAGGTCCGTTGAACGTGCTGGAAGAAGTGAGTAGAGAGATGGATCACTGACTTAACTTGACTTGGATGGAGTCTTGTCTTGTCTCGCCGTCTTTGATGCAACAGCAATGTGCCGCGGTTGTGGTAGTGATCTTTGCGGTTTTTAGGACGTGTTCACGCCATTGAATAAAGGAGGATGCTTGAAAGGCTTGAGACAGGTTGAAGGAGATCCGGCTTGGTGAAGTTCGGATGGAAAACGTTGCAGAAGAAGGCCGGCCGCATGACGGGTTATCGCGGTCGCGGCCAGGGGTGTCTTCTCCGGCCCATCGTTGGCTCGTGGCGTGGCCAGGCTCCTTCTGGCCGGCCCACGGGCGGTTTGTCGCCCGGTTAGTGTTCTTCGGGTCTCTTTCTTTATATTTTTGGTCTTTTTTGGTTTTTCTGATTTTTTTTGTGCTTTTGGGGTTTATGAAAATGTTGTAAAGTAAGAAGAAAACAAAACTAAAGATTAGTATGGTTAAGGAGATGAGAAAGAGAGTACCTAAAATGGGTTGTCTCCCATTGAGCCGCTATTGTTTAGAGTCTTTTAGCTAGACTTTGGTAGTTTGGGAGCTTAGTTGGAGGTGGAGTTCGACCTTAGGCAAGGTCTATTTGCCTTCTGCGCGGCCTCTTCTGCTAAAGGCTCCTCGAGTCTCTCCATGATAGCATCTTCGTCCTTCTCAAGAAGATGTTTCTCCATGGTGTAAGGTACCGCGGGATAAAACTTCTTCCCGTCGATATTGGCGAACGAGACTCGCCTGTTTGGCCAATCCATGATGGCTCCTGCATTAGCTAAGAACGGCCATCCCAAGATGAGAGGTGCAGCTTCTTCTTGGCGAGTTTTGACTATGTAGAAGTCTACCGGGATTCTACAATCGCCAATGATGACGGAGAGATCATAAATGACTCCTTTCGGGGCTGTAAAGGATTGGTCCGCCAATCCAATCCTGATTTCAGTAGGTAAAACACATCTCAAGCCGAGTTTTCGTGCTACACTGGCTGGCATGATGTTTATGCATGACCCCGAATGTGTTACCTCGGATGCTGCAAGCTGTGAGGTATTGCTCGTGGCCTTGGATCTTGTGGAGGTTTCTAATCTGCCTTCCGGTTCTGGCGAGGTTTAAAAGGCTTTGGATGTCAGACACTGTCTCCCTGCTTTCGCAGAAAAAATGTCCGATCAGGTGATCTCTCGAGGCTTCCACGAAATCCATTTCAGGAGGGAGTTCTCGCACCGCCTTGTTGAATTCTTCGAGTGCCAACGGCTCGATTCGGTTCTGGTGTCACTCATACTTCTTTGTTGGGGGCATCCTGATAGCGTCTTTAGCAGCTGAATGTCTTGCTTGATTAAAGTAGACTTCAATATCGACCTTGTTTTCTAAGCTATCCTGAAAGAAGTCGGCCAAACCCTGATTTTTCCAGGCGTCCTCGAATGACATTTCCGTAGGGAGTTTCCTGACTTTGGCATTGAACTCCATAAGCTTCTCCCTCTGAATGTGCATCGTGAGTGGTCTTGCGTGGCTGACCTTCTTCCTCGTAGTCGAACGGACGGAGGTCTCTTCCTCGAGAAATTCTTGAGACGAATACTTTGACGACCCGGTCGAATATGTCTCTTCGAACTTGTAGTTTGAATCACTCGAGCAACTGGCAGTGAAGCTCGTTTCAGGACTTGAGAACCTTGTTTCGGTGAAGGGTTCGACCGCATTGCATGGTGCAAACGTGGCTGGGTTCGGGCGGTGGCCCGGAGCTCTCGGCGTGTCTCTTCGGGTTGCTCGGTGGATCGAGACTTCGGAGACTTCTTTAGTCGTTTCCTTGAGGGGGTAGGTAGCCTTCTTGGTTCCGCCAATGTTCATTGCAGAGACTACCTCGCCAAGTCTCTGTTGTTCTTCGATCAGCCTCTCTATTATCGCCGTCTTCCTTTTCAGGCAGTTGAAGATGCTTTCGAGCCTATCGTCAATCTCCTCCGCTTTGTCCTCAGATCTTCTTTGGTCTTCTATGAGTTGAAGGATGTCAGCTTCGGATCGATCTCTATTGACATAGATAGAGTCGTTGGTCTCTTCAAGCTTTTCACTCAATGCGCGGATGTCTTCCATGCTCTGCTCGAGGATAGGTCTGCGATGTTCGAGTGCATCAGAGATCTTCTTTAGCTGGATTGCATTGCTGGCTGCTTGCTCTTTATGCAGCTTCATCTCCTCGGAGAGAGCTTCCATTTTAGGGAGAAGTTTGGCTTGAACTTCGTCTATACGCCCATAGAGAGCTCAGTGCAATCCGCCTGATATACCACCATATCTTTGATCGAGTCTATGAGTTTGTCGAGCTGGCGGGCTTGCTCGACCTCTGCGTCCAGGTGATTGACCCTCGGATCTTGTCTTTGGCCAACAGGTCGCGGGTCGCATGGGACGCGAGCTTCGGAAGCAATTTCAGCTTCTGGGGGTCAAGGCTCGTGTTGTTCTTGGTTCGTGGGGACCTCCACGGTTTTAGGGTTTCTGGAACTCATAGAAAGAAATCTAGAAGTTAGAGAAAAAGAATGTCTTTGAGTTGTGATCCTGACCTTTGCTTTGGACAGCGAAACGCAACCTCCCCGGCAACGACGCCAAAAGCTTGATGGGGTCTAAATAGTCGTCCGAGATTGGAGGATTTCTTTCGGGACTCGTCGAGCTTTAAATTTGTAGGACCCTAAGCTGCAAGTGCACAGCGTTGATAGCAGGATTTTTGCTAATCAATTACTCAATCCTACTACACATGTCATTGTAGTATTTGAGGATCAATCCATATGGGTTTGTTGTGACAAAAGGAATTCATAAAACTTCTTAATCTAAGCAAGTCTAGTGAAGGTTTTGGTAAGTGATTAGTAACATTAAACAAAGTGAAAGACAAGTTATCTTCAAGAATAGTTAAAATAAAAACAGAGTTTCTAAAAGGGTTTTTGTAAATTTTAGAAAGATGAATCCAAGGTTATGGTATTGATTTTCAGGTGCTTAATAATGTAATCAATGATGTCTTTCTACTCATATAAATGCTAATCCCCAAGCTTAGAACTTCAAGAATAGATTAAACCACTTTCATGGACTTAATCCTTTTATCACATTTCTAATCAAGAACAAACTTTCATTTGTGATCAAAGATGCAACAAGCATAAAGATTCAGTTCTAATCTGCTAATAAACACCTTAGACAATCACTTTCATGAGCTAAGTATGTAAATCTCTTGCTTAAATAAACCAGAAATTTTAATAATCTTTTAGATGAGAAAATTTCCTAGAAATCTAATTCAACATGATCAAGGTTGAAATTTAGCATTAAGAACATCAAGCAAGAGGGGATATGGAAGAATTAACTTATAGACATCAAGATTAACACCCTAAACACCCTAGATCTAACCAACCTTAGATTCTAAAGAACTACTCACAACTCATAATCAAACCGATAAAAACTTGTAAAAACTTGATAATAAGCATTAGAAAGAGTAAAGGGAAGAGATTATAGAAGAAGAACTCTTGAATTGAAGTTTTTGATCCAAAGGTCTTGCAAATAAAATCACGCAAAACAGAGAGAGTTTCTGGAAAAGTTTAGAAATAAAAAGTCAACTCCTCCCTCCATGATCAACAGTACATTTTTGTCTTAAGTAAACAAATTCGCGGGTTTAATATCGGTGTGATCATACCGATACATCAGACCGATATAAGTATCGGTGTGATCACACCGATACAACACACCGATACTAGTTCTTTTATGTCCTTTGCGAGTTTTACTGCATGTTTTCCTTCTGTTCTTCACCTTCTTGGCTTCCTCTAGCTCTAGAATACCTGAGAAACACTTCAAATGCAACATATATACAATGTTCTAAGCTAAGACTCACTAAACTCTAAAATGAATGCAATCTAGCCTAAAACTATCTAATGAATGCATGTATGGATGCAAAACTATCCTATATGAGTGTTAAAAACATGCTAAAATGAGAGACTATCAACTCCTCCAAACTTGCATTTTGCTTGCCCTCAAGCAAACAATTAACACAAATGAGAGAGAGAAGTGTGAAAATGAGAGCTCAAATCCAACAATGCCAACTAAAGAAATCAAGTCATTGTCCAAGTTTACAATTCTAGGATGCAAGTCGAGTTTTCTCTGTTTTAAAAAACTTTAGCCACATTCATCACAAACACGAATTGAATTCAAATCTAGCCTATACAAACCTTCCTATCCTTCATTCCTTTAACATTCATTTAATTTGTAACCATGGATCATGCTTTGAAATGCCAAGAGAACTCATTTGGTTAAGGGATAAGGTCTTGAGATAAAAATGATCTCAAAGCAATGGTTTGTTTTAGTTTCAAGAGGGAGCTCTCAATGAAAAGAATCAGCCTATGGCAAAATGCTAAGAGTAAAAACCAATAGATGCATACAAGGATGACTTTCATCTACCCAAATGTCTAAAGATTTCTATCCTAGACTATACCCAAAGATCAACCACTTAAGCTACCCTTTTCCAAAGGTTTTTGTGCCTTTAAAACTTACACATTGATTCACCTTCCTTGTTGAACTTGGGAGTTTGGCTTCTTTTTAATGGCTCTCTTGTTGTATGTGATGTCTCTTTGTGTCACCTCTTTGGATGCTTGCTGGCCGGATTTTATTCTTGTTGTATGGCTTTCTTTGTTGTTGAGAACACCTTTTCTTCTTTTATTTAAAGCTTTCTATGCATTTTTCTACCCAAACCTCCATAAAATTCAAATTTCCTATCCAGGAAATCTAATGAGAAAAATCGAGCCGTGATCGTGTCGTGATACAACTAAATTCTATGCTTTATCGAACAATTCCAATTTTTTCGTCAAAATATATTATATATATATATATATATATTAACTTGATTTTACATGATCTTCATACAAAATATTATACAACCACAATGGATGATACATCATATCTGAAGAGAAAGAATTCATGTTCATTCCCTGTTTTGCAAAACTATGAGCTACAATGTTATAAAAACCGAAAAATTATCTCATTTTGAGGTAACAATTTCAGCCGGAGTTAACAATTGACTAACACTGTTACGGTCAACTCTGGGTGCAAATGCTTGTTACTAAATGTACAAGTAGAATAAATAATAGAGGGAAAAATGAGTTGAATTTTATGGGAATGAGGAATTGGTTGAACATATTTTCTTAATAATTAGTTCATTTTTCATTTTTTTTTAGTGGAATGAGTTGAAACATTTTTCAACTATTTTCAACTCAAATGATAAAATTTTGAGGAATCTTCAATTTCTCCAGGTTTTTTTCCTCTAAATATGCAACCATTTGAGTTAAAAAAAATTGGTGAAGTCATTCCTCCAAATGAACTAATGAGGTCATTTCTCAGTTTTTATAATCATTGGAATTGTTCGATTAAGAATAGAATTGTCTGGTTTCTCAAAATGAGGTAGTTTCTCGGTTTTTATAATCATTGGAATTGTTCGTTTAAGCATAGAATTGAGTTGTTTGATTAACCTCATTGTGAAGTCTGTAAGTATGTATCAAGACTCGATTCTCCTCATTAAATATTCTAGATAGGTAATTTGAAATTTATGGAGATTTAGGTAGAAAAACGCACGGTTCAGTTGTATATGTACGAAATGGCACGACTGATTTAGTTCAGGTTGAAATTGGCTCTTTTTCGTCATCTGACTCAATCGGATTTAACGATTGACTCACCATTACGGCCAACTCTGATTTTCGCACCAAATAGATAGTTTGGATAGGCAATTTGAATTTTATGCAGGTTTGGGTAGGAAAACACACTATTCAATAGTTTATGTATGAAAAGGCACGACTGATTTAGTTTAGGTTGAAATCGACTATTTTCCCTAATCTAGGAGTCTAATCTGTAAAAAGAGCATTACAATAAAACACCAAGAAGAGTTATCAAGATTGAAGTTCCAAAATTTCTCAAACAAGAACAAAAAGGGATAAAGTTAAAAACTTAATATTAATGAATACAATTGAGACTTATTTTCTTGAGATACAGTAATGAAGTTAAAATTTGTTGAATTATCAAAATATAACGATGGAATCAAACCCCCGTCGTTCTGCTTCCCGTCATGGTTAATTGGTTATAATAAAAAAAATACAAAATAAAATTAATACCAAAATCTAGAATCTATATGAGCCTTGCTGATTCCTTTCACTAGGAGCTCTCTTCCAAATAAAATACTGCGCCATGCGAACGACGGCCGTGGACCAAGATCCGAGTTTAGGAAGTCTGATTGATCAAAATACCTGCTCTCCATAATACGAGAAAAAGGCAATCAGACACTTTGAGAATTCTCCATGCTTGCTTCGACAGAAGGGATTGGTTAAACCTCTCTATATCATTGAACCCAAGACCACCAAGGTGCTTAGGAAGGCATAACTTCTCCCAGCTCAGCCAATGTATTTTCCTTTTGTGGTCTAGAGAATTCCACCAAAAAGACGACATTGCACTTATCAGACTGGCAATAGTCTGTTTCGGCAGCTTAAACCAAGACATCGCAAAAACCGGCATGGCCAAAGCCACTGCTTTGAGTAGCACCTCTTTACCACCTTGAGATAGGGATCTAGCAAACCATCCGGAGATATATACGTGATTTGAGGCTGTCTTGAATGAAGTTTAACAGATCAACTTTAGATCCACTGAAACTGAGTGTTTCACCTTGGATACGATTTTAAGCTTAGGACCCTCCTTTTCAAACTGAGTGTTTCTAGTGGCAAAAAGTGAAGCGGTGTCCGTCTGTTATTGGACCCCGACCATTTTCTTATCCAAAACAGTGTGTGTTCTTCAAGATTTTTCAGATCGGTGTGAAGGAAGAGTTCTGATTCGACTAATCTATCGGTCCTTTCGGTTTGATCGAGTGTCGCCTAGGTTCGAGCTTGCCTATCCGGAGTTCAGATCGGAGAAGTGAGTGGAGTTTCTTTGTGCCTATCTCAAAATCTAATGTCATCAACGATAGACAAGGCTCTGATGGATCTCTCTCTAGATGAGGATGAGGTGTCGTTCGACCTTCCTGATCTTCCACAGTTCAGTTCAAGTGGGAACAACGGGAACATTATTATTGGAAGATTACTGAATCCGGAGTTCCAGAGTAAAATTTCAATATTGTTACA
>JAHZTW010000001.1:465673818-465686318 GCA_020283515.1 Alliaria petiolata | reverse complement strand
AGGGATTCTCTCGGTAGCTGGAAGAATAAGAAATTGCAGGAAAGAGCTTAGTAAATGGAAGAGGGAAAATAACTTGAATTCAAGAGAGAAGATTGTTCAGATTCAGGCTGAACTTGAGAGAGAGAGAGAAATCTGCTTCTTCTCCTATCATTCAGAGGATGTGGGATCTAAAAAGAAATCTTGTTCTTGCTTACTATGAAGAAGAATCTTTCTGGAGTCAAAAAAAGTAGGGAATCGTGGCTCAAAGAAGGAGACCTTAATACTAAGTCTTATCATGCTGCAGTTAAGATCAATCGGGGTAGAAAGGGTCTTCAGACACTGTTGGATGTGAATGGTAATCCTCATAGAGCTGAGGCATCAAAAGGTGAGATTGCGTCGTACTTCAATTCCCTATTTAAATCGTCCAAGCCTGGTTCTTTTGATGGTATTTTTGCTGATTTCGAACCAAGAGTATCCTCTAGCATGAATGACGCTCTCACATGACCAGTCTCAGACGAAGATATTTACAATGATGTCTTTGCCATTAAAGCTGCAAGCGCTCCTGAGGCAGACGGAATGACAGGGTTCTTTTTCCAAAAGTACTGGGATATTATTGGAAATAGGATTTCCAAAGAGGTTAAAGATTTCTTTCTCAAAGGTTCTTTCTCTATTGAGTGGAACTACACCCTGCTCTGCCTCCTTCCCAAGGTTCCTAGAGCAGAAAAGATGAGTGATCTACGACCAATCAACTTATGCTCGGTTTTTTACAAAATTATTTCCAAAATTATTGTCAAGAGACTTAAACCATTCCTGGCAAAGCTGGTTTCGCCTGCCCAGTCAGCCTTTGTGTCGGAAAGGTTAATTACCGATAACATTCTAGTTGCTCACGAGCTAGTTTGTGGACTCAAAACTCATCCATTGATCTCGGCTGAGTTCATGGCTGTGAAGAGTGATATGTCTAATGCCTATGATAGGGTGGAATGGTCCTACATGGAGTGCTTACTTAAGGCTCTAGGCTTTGCTCCAAGGTGGATTCAATGGGTAATGTTCTGTATATCCACGGTCACTTATGCTACCATGATCAATGATCAGCCGTATGGTATGATAACACCTGAGAGGGGTCTGCGCCAAGGATATCCAATGTATCCCGCTCTATTCGTTCTGTGTACCAAGGGTCTGTCCCATATTTTGAGAAAAGCAGAGAGCAGAAGAGAGATTGGCGGAATTAGATTTTCTGTCTCGGGTCCTTCAGTGCATCATTTACTGTTTGCAGATGACAGTTTGTTCTTATGGAAAGCGTCTCTGGCTCAGAGTAGGATTTTTAAACAGATTCTCAAGACTTATGGGGAGGCAACATGTCAGGTAGTCAATTGATATATCATGGTTTTTACTGGTTTTTGGACCATGATATAAGTCTTTTTGTAGAGTCTTTTGTTAGTTTTAGAGTCCTATTAGAGTCTTTACAGGATGGAGAGCATTTAGAGCTAAATGGGAGATTCTGGAACTTATTGAAGCATTTTCGAGAAGCAGCCGAAGTGATGAAGTCGGAGCTGATTTTACACAAAGGGTGTCGATCGACACTACCATTGGTGGCGATCGACACTACCCTTGGTGTCGATCGACACCAATGAAGCCGATTCAAATTCACGGACTTCCATCAGAAAAAGGAAATCATCTCAAGTTTGAAGAAATTACAAGACTGTCCTTGACGAAAATCCTCTTCTATAAATAGTTTTCAGGCATTATTTAGCCACATACCTTATCATTATTTTCTGTTTTTGAGACTTAGAGAGAGATTGATCCTGAGCTTTTGGGGAGACAATTCTAACTCATCTGAGCCAGATTTCAAACCCATGTATCATTCTCAATTCTTTTATGCAATTTCTTTCAGCCATGATTTGTGTTTGCATAATTATGTCTGAGTAGTTTGCTAGTTAGGTTAGGGTGATTTAGGGTTGATGAAGAGTTTGTAGAATCATTAGAACTTTTAGGGAAATCAATAGGATCTTCACCTTGATTTGTGCTTAACTTGATTTCTGAAATTGATCACTTAGAAATCAAACCTTAGGTTATTTAATAGATGCGAGAGCATTATTAGTAACTTGAACTAATCATAGGTGAGCAAAATATCTGTTCGCAAAGAGATTTGGTTTAGGTATTTTGTGAACAAATCGAATATGTCTTTAATGCTTGCCTAGTTGTTTAAATTCGCAAAGAGATTTGGGATTTAGGAATTTAGGCATAGATAACTTCTGCAACGAGAGTTGATTGGTTTTAACTTTGAGTTTCGAGTTCTAGACGGTTCTTAATAAATCTCTAATAAACTTAGGTTCTGCATTCTTGGATTCAACCTGATAATTATCCTTGACTAAAGCACTAAGGCACATTGACAATCCTTATTCGAGGGGTTCGATACAGGCTTTCGCTTCCAGAGCTCTGCGAGATCTATGGGTTTGAGAACCCGCATGCTACAGGTGTCTACCTTCCTCAGCAGTTTCCCGATAGCCAGGACTTCTGGTAACATTTTGGAAATGGGAGGTATGACTCTAAGACCTCTTCACAGACAGACATTCGACACCCTACTCTTCGCTACCTTGCTCGTCTGTTCGCTACTACACTTTTGTGTAAGCATGAGCCAGAGAAGATGTGTGTCTCTGAGTTGGTGCTGATGTATTACGCCATCTGGTATGTGATTTATGAGGAGTCCTGGTTGACGGAGAACGTCAACTTTGGCGCGGTGTTTGCCCATCACTTGGTCTCATTGAAGACCAAGCCTTTTGCTGGATCCAAGATCAAGCCCGAGACCATTGGTAGCCTTCTCACTCCTCTCTTCCAGCACTTCAGGATTGACACTTCCACATGCTCCATTGTGACTGTGCGTGCCTTGGTTGATATGGAGTATCTGAGGAGAGCTCATTGGGTGAAGCCAGACAGGTATTGGGTTTTTACTGATGAGCAGAGGGTGCAGTTTATGGTGCAGTTACCTGACAGAGACCTCACTCACATCACCGCTGATCAAGGCAGCCTCGCTTTTCAGCCCAGTCCGAACAAGCTGAGGACTGCTCCCGTCGCCAGACGCAGAGGCGCCTCCTCCCGAGCTGCAGCTTCACACGCAGAGGATGGACCAGCTGAGGATCCTCCACGAGCTTCTTCTTCGAGGCACAGCAGCGTACCGCAGCCTATTGGTCCTCATCACCTCCCGGTTGCTCCTGAGATTCCCATGGAGCCAGATGTTTTTCAGTGATACGTGGTTCAGAGCTTCCAGGCCATTTGGAACGCTATCACAGTTGTGTCCAACTGTGGCTGCGTCCGCCCACCCACACCACCACGTTCAGATGAAGAGTAGCATCCCCATTCCTGGTTTAGTTTTTCTTTTCCTTTGAGTCAGTTTTTCTTTTTTTTTTAGTCAATTTTTGCTTCCATTTGCTTCTGTACTTTGATTCGAAACTTGTTGCAATCTTTGAGTTTATGGATTATGTTATGCTTTTAACCTTTTTTTTTGAGTTTTCTAACAGCTTGGATGACTCTAACAACATTTTGACTTAACAACATATAAGCTCGTGACTAAAGCACTCTGATTACGGACAGAGTGTCGATCGACACCTAACTGGTATCGATCGACACCATCACCAAACAGCAACGATCGACACCCAACCATGTGTCGATCGACGCTGCATGCAAGGTCAGGTAATCCGTTTTCTCTTGGTTCTGTAAAAGTTTCATACTACTTTTTTCTAACCAAACTCATTCTAAATAACACTGGGGACAGTGTTGTTCAAATCTGGGGGAGGTAGTTGCTAACATTGTGTTTTATTTTGAGAAGTCATTTGAGTCTGTCTTGAGTCAAAAAAAATTCAAAATTTGTTTTATGGAGTCAAAATCAGTTGAAACTTTCAGTTTTTCTAAGAACGAACCGCAGGAAGCTGACACTTGAAAGAACCATTGCTATGGTAGTTGACTGCAGGTCTTACTAAGTAGAAAGATGCAAGTGGAATCAATCTAACAGGGCGAGTTCAGATCCCCTTATAAGAACTAGGTATGCGCAGAACTTGATTCCTCTTTCAGTCTGAACAGATAAGCAATTGCAGTCTCTCATTGATCTTCCCTTGAGAAAAGAATAGAAAGAAAAAGAGTCTAAGTCTGGGAATAGTGCAAAGTACCTCATGAGCCTGTCTCCTCACAAGGAACAATATTAGTGAGTGCTCTTGAACCTGTCTCCTCACAAGGAACAATATTAGTGAGTGCTCTTGAACCTGTCTCCTCACAAGGAACACAAGTAGAGAGTAGCACTATTTTCCAAGATTTCAAAAGAAAAGAAGAGTCAATGAAAAGATCTTAGAACACCCTGAAAATGGGCAGCAGTTGACTAAGGGAAGAGAAAATAGGAGAGCTGTATGAAGAATATCTTGTTCAGGCACTAAGGAAGGGAAAAGAATCTGTAAAGTTCTGTGGCAATACCACTGCTAGAGTTAAAAATTTTACCAAAGAAAGGATCTGGATTCAAACTGGGAGATTGCTAAGCTTGTGGTAAGTACACTGAAACATTACCTAAGGTTGGCTCTATAACATGTGGATTCAAAAGTGTTAACCATTGTGGCGTTCTGAAGAAATAATTGGAAGTTTCTGTTTTCAAACTTCTACTTCATTCTAAGTTTCTGTTTTGCTTGAGGGCAAGCAAAAGCTAATTATGGGAGAGTTGATATATCATGGTTTAAACTGGTTTTTGGACCATGATATAAGTATTTTTATAGAGTCTTTTGTTAATTTTAGAGTCATATTAGAGTATTTACAGGATGGAGAGCATTTGGAGCTAAATGAGAGATTCTGAAACTTATTGAAGCATTTTGGAGAAGCAGCCAAAGTGATGAAGTCGGAGCTGATTTTACACGAAGGGTGTCGATCGACACTACCCTTGGTGTCGATCGACACCAATGAAGCCGACTCAAATTCACGGACTTCCATCAGAAAAAGGAAATCATCTCAAGTTTGAAAAAATTACAAGACTGTCCCTGACGAAACTCCTCTTCTATAAATAGTTTTCAGGCATTGTTTAGCCACATACCTTATCATTATTTTCTGTTTTTGAGACTTAGAGAGAGATTGATCCTGAGCTTTTGGGGAGACAATTCTAACTCATCTGAGCCAGATTTCGAACCCCTGTATCATTCTCTATTCTTATTTTATGCAATTTACTTCAGCCATGATTTGTGTTTGCATAATTATGTCTGAGTAGTTTGCTAGTTAGGTTAGGGTGATTTAGGGTTTAGAAAGAGTTTGTAGAATCATTAGAACTTTTAGGGAAATCAATAGGATCTTCACCTTGATTTGAACTTAACTTGATTTCTGAAATTGATCACTTAGAAATCAAACCTTAGGTTATTTAATAGATGCGAGAGCATTATTAGTAACTTGAACTAATCATAGGTGAGCAAAATATCTATTCGCAAAGAGATTTGGTTTAGGTATTTTGTGAACAAATCGAACATGTCTTTAATGCTTGCCTTAGTTGTTTAGATTCGCAAAGAGATTTACGATTTAGGAATTTATGCATAGATAACTTCTGCAACGAGAGTTGATTGGTTTTAACTTAGAGTTTCGAGTTCTAGACGGTTCTTAATAAATCCCTAATAAACTTAGGTTCTGCATTTTTTGATTCAACCTGATAATTACCCTTGCCTAGCGCCTTCGTCTCCTGAACTTACACCGCTTTAATCTCGTTTACTTAATCGTTTAGATTGCTTAGTTTACTTTCTTATTATTCGACCTAGCATAATCTGAATTTAGAAACCTTAGTGTAGCATCTACCTCCCTTGCGATTTCGATACCCCTTATACCACAATTGCATTTGTTGTGCACTTGCAGTAGTTTTATTTGGGTACAACGTGAGGCGTATCAAGTTTTTGGCGCCGTTGCCGGGGAAGTAATAGCTGCCTACGAAATCTAGTACTAGGATTTTGACTAGGTTTTGTATTTATTTTGTTACTAATTTAGTTTCTTATCTTTGGTTTCAGGTGCATGCCCAGTACCAGAAGCAACATGGAGAAGGAACTTGTCGCACTAAACCAAGAGCTCGGTCGTTTGGAACGTACGAACCTTAAGACTACACGAGTGTCGATCGACACCCCTACTAGCATCGATCGACACCCTGCGCAGACGACAATGGTTGAGGCTGTGGTTGTGGTACATGACGCAGAAGGCAACCTATTTGACCTACAAGGCAATAGAAGGAAGGCACAAGGACATAGATTTGATGATAATGGAGCTGTTATCATTGAGCAACCAATACAAGCCGCTCTTGAAGAAGCTGGACATGGAAGAACACTTGGCGAGTACAACCGCCCTGACCAGTTCTATGCTAATAGAGCTGCGATCCGTCCTCCTGCATTTCAGAGGAACGACGTCGAGCTGAAGCCTGCTTACTTCACGCTAGTGGCTCAGCATCCTTTCCATGGACTCCCTAATGAGCATCCCATGGATCACATTGAGAGATTTGAGGACCTCGCATCAAGCATCAAGGCTAATGGAGTGTCCTATGATTATCTCTTCTGCAAGCTTTTCCCTTACTCGCTTGCTGGAGATGCATCATATTGGCTGAAGCAGTTGGATCAAGGATCCTTGACTACTTGGGAAGAAACAAAGAATGCATTCTTATGCAACTTCTTTGATGATGCGAGATCAGAAGAGCTGAGGACGAAGATCACTGCATTCTCCCAAGGACCCACTGAAGCATTCAAAGCTTCTTGGGTCCGATTCAAAGCTTACCAAAGGGATTGCCCACATCACGGTTTCAGCGAGCCGTAGCTTATCGGTATCTTTTACCGAGGGATCGATTGGAGGTACCAGATGGCTTTAGACGCAGCAAGCAATGACAACTTCAACACCAGATACCCAGCTGGCGCGGTGGTGCTTATAGAGAATTTGGCCTCTTGTAACAGCACCAAGAACGCAGATTTTGAAAGGAGACAACAAGCTGGTGCAAATGGAGGAAGCCAAATTGCTGAAGTTAACAGGAAGCTGGATCTCTTGGTGGGGAAGAAGCAAGTCCACTTTGCTAATGAAGTGGAGACGTTCGAGCCGAGTGAAGAATGCGAAGAGGAGGATGTCAACTACATCAACGGAGGTGGTTTTCAAGGCCAAAGATTTGGGAACCAGCAAGAAAAAAGGAGATTCAATGGGAATTATCAGAAGAGATCCTTCAAAGGAAATCAGAACTCTTCTAGTTATACTCAAAAGCTCCCATTACAGAACAGCAACAGCAATTACAAAAGGAGCTATGACAATTCTTCTTACCAAAAGCCTCATGCACAAGACAACGAGATGAAGTCTATGCTAGAACAAATTTTGGAAGGACAACAGAAGATGACAGTGGATTTCAATGAGAAGATTGATTCACTGTATCAAGACCTGAATGGAAAGATTGAGAACTTGAACTCTCACATGAAAAAGCTGGATATTCAAGTTGCTCAAACTACAAGAGCTGTTAAAAAGCAAGAAGAATTTCTTCCAGGGAAGACTGATAACAATCCCAAAAGACATGTGAATGCCATCACATTGAGGAGTGGAAAGAACCTTCAGCCTGTGCAGAAAAGAGAGCTTAGTGTTGAGGAGTTCGATGAGCTTGAAGACGTTGAAGATGCTGCGGAGCCAGTGTCGATCGACACTACTGAAGAGTGTCGATCGACACCCTTGGAGAAACACGAAGACACGAGCAAACCAGACGCGAAGGACTCGACTTGAAAGACGAGTGTCGATTGACACCAAGAGGGTGTCGATCGACGCCCCTCTCAGACGACACCAGATCAGGCCAAGACTACGAAAGTTGCTGAAGAAAGGGTCTACAAACCGAAGATCCCTTTCCCCTTGATACCAAAGAAGTCTAAGAAGGAGCTACTTGATGTCAGATGTAAGGCTATCATGGATAGACTAGTGGTTGAAATCCCTTTGATGGATGCCATTAGAACTACTCCAGTGATAAAGAGATACTTGAAGTGGATGATGACAAATAACATGGATATGGAGGAAGGAGTGATGATGATATCAGAGCAAGTTAGTGCAGTCATCCAGAACAGACTTCCAGAGAAACTCTCAGATCCGGGAAGCTTTGTTCTAGATTGCTCCATCTTTTCAGACAAGTTTGGGAGATCTCTATGCGACTTAGGTTCCAGTGTCAACTTGATGCCTCTCTCAGTTGCTCTTAGGCTGGATATGACAGACTTCAAGGCCACAAGAATCTCCTTAGTCCTTGCTGATCGGTCTGTAAGGATCCCTGAAAGTGTCTTAGAAGATGTTTCTATCAAAGTGGGAGATTGCTTGATTCCCACAGGCTTTGTGGTATTAGCGTATGATGAGGAACCCAAAGACCCTCTCATACTTGGTAGACCATTCTTGGCTACAGCTGGAGCCATCATTGACGTGAAAAAGGGGAGAATCGCGCTGAACATTGGTGATTTGGTGATGAACTTTGACATGGAGAAGCTGATGAAGAGGCCAACAATCGATGGACAGACCTTTTATGTCGATTCACTCACCAACCTTGCTGAAGAGATTTTCCAAGAAGGCCATCCTGCAGACCCTTTGGAAAGAGCATTGACGACTTCTACAAAGGACGCTGAGGACTTAGACGATGCTGCTACGGGTTACACAAAGATGTTGGATGCTAGTGAGCAAGTCCTGCAACTGGTGGCACAAGAAGAGCTCGTTACCACTAGGTGTCGATCGACACCATCAGAGAGTGTCGATCGACACTCCGCGAAATCCACAAAAGCCGCATCATTAGGCGACTGGAGCGAGGCTAATGCTCCTAAAGTTGAGCTTAAACAGCTCCCTGCCGGGCTAAGGTACGCATTTCTTGGTCCTAATTCAACTTATCCTGTCATAGTGAATGCTTCCTTAAACAATGCAGAGCTCACTTTATTGCTAAGAAAGCTGCGCAAATTTCGCAAAGCTCTTGGCTATTCTCTTGATGACATTTCAGGTATCTCACCAGACTTGTGCATGCATCGGATTCACCTTGAGGATGAGACGAAGTCATCGATTGAACATCAAAGGAGGCTGAATCCAAACCTTAAGGAAGTAGTCAAGAAGGAGATCATGAAGCTCTTGGAAGCTGGGATCATCTATCCCATTTCAGACAGTGCTTGGGTCAGTCCAGTCCATGTGGTTCCTAAGAAAGGAGGAGTCACAGTGGTGAAGAATGAGAAGAACGAGCTGATTCCTACAAGGACTGTGACTGGACACAGGATGTGCATAGACTACAGGAAGCTGGATGCCGCGACCAGAAAGGATCATTTTCCTTTGCCTTTCATCGATCAAATGCTGGAAAGATTGGCGAATCATCCCTACTACTGTTTCCTTGATGGCTATTCGGGATTCTTCCAGATTCTAATCCATCCGGATGATCAGGAGAAGACCACGTTTACATGTCCTTATGGCATATTTGCATATCCCAGAATGCCATTTGGACTTTGTAATGCTCCTGCGACCTTCCAGCGCTGCATGATGTCTATCTTCATTGACATGATTGAGAAGTTTATGGAAGTCTTTATGGATGACTTCTCTGTTTATGGGTCATCTTTCAAAGTGGATGATGATCGACACTAGGGGAGTGTCGATCGACACCCCGTCCAAACTTTTGAGGCAAGCTCGCGATTCAACACTTAGGAGTCTGAAGAATTCTCGAGTGTCGATCGACACCATTTATAGTGTCGATCGACACCAGGCGCATATACCACTTCGCAAGATCTTGGACGAGGTGTTTCGACAACCGATCTTTGCTATCTCTGATGTGAATCGACCGTGGTATGCTGACATTGTGAACTTCCTTGCTGCTGACATTGAGCCTACACATCTCAAGAACTATGAGAAGAAGAAGTTCATGAGAGAGCATAGAAGGTACTATTGGGATGAACCTTACTTGTACAAGCATTGTTCAGACAATGTTTACAGAAGATGCATTGCAGAGAGTGAAGTTCGAGATGTGATGTTCCATTGTCATGGTTCTGAGTATACTGGACATTTCGCAACCTTCAAGACAGTGTCCAAGGTTCTTCAAGCAGAATTTTGGTGGCCTACTATGTTCAAGGATGTGCAGTTGTTCATCACTCAATGTGATGTTTGTCAAAGGAGAGGGAAGATCAGCAAGAGACATGAGATGCCACAGAACTTCATCCTGGGGTATTGACTTTATGGGCCCCTTTCCTTCATCTTTGGGAAAAAAGTACATCTTAGTTGCTGTAGACTATGTCTCCAAGTGGGTGGAAGCAATTGCTTCTAAGACCAATGACGCTGCAGTGGTTCTTAAGCTTTTTCGAACCATCATCTTCCCAAGATTCATAGTGCCTCGGATTGTTATAAGCGATGGTAGTTCTCACTTTATCAACAAGGTGTTCAACAAGCTGCTGAAGAAGCATGGTGTTCAACATCGTGTAGCTACTCCTTATCATCCCCAAACGGGTGGACAAGTTGAAGTCTATAACAGATAAATCAAGCAAATTCTGGAGAAGACAGTGGGCAAGACAAGGAAAGATTGGGCTGCAAAGTTGGATGATGCACTTTGGGCTTACAGGACTGCCTACAAAACGCCACTTGGAACTACACCATTCCAGCTACTTTATGGCAAGGCTTGTCATCTTCCAGTGGAACTGGAATACAAGGCGCATTGGGCTATCAAGAAGATGAACTTTGACTTGAAGCCAGTTGCAGAGAGGCGCCTAATGCAACTCAACGAGCTCGACGAACTTCGCTATCACACCTATGAGAACTCGAAGCTCTGCAAGGAGAGGACAAAGGCATATCATGACAAAAAGATTATCTCCAGACACTTCGAACCAAATGATCAGATACTTCTGTATAACTCTCGTTTGCAATTGTTTTCTGGTAAATTGCGTTCACGTTGGTCAGGTCCCTTCACCATCAAAGAGGTCAGACCGTATGGAGCAATTGTCCTAACAAACTCCAAAGGAGAAGAGTTCATTGTGAATGGACAGAGGGTGAAACACTATTGGGCTCAAGCCTAGATTCCAGAAGGACACATTGTGTCTCTGGATAATGCACCATCTGCCTAAACGCATGAACAGTCAAGCTATTGACGTCAAACGAGCGCTTAGTGGGAGGCAACCCACTGGTAAGTTTTTATTTTAATTTCATTTTGGTTTTTACTAATAATTATTGGCTTTTTTTTTTTTTTTTTTTTAAAAAAATGAGGAAGCACAACCAAATCAGGTGTTGATCGACACCAACACTGGTATCGATCGACACCCACGCGGGACACAGGTAAGTCTTTATAAATCCGACACTATTCCTTTTTCTTCCCCAAACTCCAAACTCGCGACCTTAGAACAAAAAATTTCACCAAATCTTAACTTCTCCGTTTTTCAATGGATTTGAGTGATTATATGGCCTAATCCGTGCGGATTTTCATCCTCTTTCATAATCCATTGTCTATTCATTCGATCTGCCAAGGTATGTTCTTCAAATCTCCCAATTTCATTTTCGACCCTAAGGTGAAATTTCTCGAGTTCGACCTATTTAGCTTGATTTCTTTTTTGAATGATACTCATTTAGGTTGATTATCATGCTCTAGATCATTGTCCAACCGATTTCATCCTCTCATTTGTATGAATCTAAAATTTTCGAAATTTATGATACATAATGCATATTTAGGATATTTCTTGAGTTTATTGGTTGAAAAGTTATTGATTTGTGGAAATTGAGCATGTTACAACAGATGATTGAGGCATTTGAGGGTTTAATTTCATGAATTTTTGGGATACATTCACGATTTTTGATTTGCAGACATAGGTGTCGATCGACACCCAACCTTGTGTCGATCGACACCCTCGACAGACGATACTTGCGTTTCATTTTTCCGAACTTTGGATTTGATATTGGTTTTGATTTTGTTTGCAGATGGCTCCAAGGACAAAGAGACCTCGCGACACTGAAGCGTCCGCCTCTGGGACTGGTCATGATGAGTCGATTCTCTCTCTTCCTCCTTGGCCTAAGCGTGAAAACGCAAGGATTCGGACTACACAGAACTGGGAAGATTCACCTGCAGCAGAGGTTGAGAAGGATGAGTGTGTCTACAGGGACATCAGTGAGTCTTGGGATGACTATGACACATTGTTTTACAACACGTGGCTCAAGGTGGATGTCACACCGACAAGATTTGCGTGTGAGAAGACGATGCATGAGCTGGGCATCAAGGACGATATCCTACACTTGTTGAGCAGAGTCGGGCTGGGGACTATGGCCACGAGACAGTACGATCTCTACCTCGACCTCGTCCGTCAGTTTATGGTAACCGTTTGAGTGTATTACAGGAATGAAGTGATGAAGAGCGCTTTGGAAGACACATTAACATTCCTTATTCGAGGGGTTCGATACAGGCTTTCGCTTCCAGAGCTCTGCGAGATCTATGGGTTTGAGAACCCGCATGCTACAGGTGTCTACCTTCCTCAGCAGTTTCCCGATAGCCAGGACTTCTGGTCACATTTTGGGAATGGGAGGTATGACTCTAAGAC